>LPNX010039808.1:69425-356381 GCA_001517045.1 Pseudotsuga menziesii | reverse complement strand
ACTTCCGAGTCTTTCTTTAACATGCTAGTAATGTGCTTAGTCAGTTCAGCAAAATTTGAAATAAATCTACGGATGAAGTTAATGGTGCCAAGAAAAGATTGAATATCTTTCTTGGATCTAGGCAATGACAGGTTTTGGATTGCTTCCACCCTCTTTGGGTCAATTTTAACCCCTTATGCTGAAACAATGTGACCGAGCAGCTTACCTTCCTTGAGTGCAAAGAATGATTTTTTAGGATTTAATGAGATTCCATACCTCCTGCACTTCTCGAAAGCTTTTCTCAAATGTAGCAAATGGTCTGTATGGTTGTGAGAGAACACTGTGATGTCATCGAGGTAAATGAGGACAAACTTACCCATTTCTCCGACAAAGGCAATATCTATTGCCCGCTGGAAAGTAGCCCCAGCATTCATGAGACCGAAAGGCATTTTTTGGTACATGAATGTACCCCATGGAGTCGTGAAAGCAGTCTTTTCTCTGTCATCAGGATGGACAGCAATTTGATTGTACCCCGAGAATCCGTCGATGAAGGACATGACACTTGCCCCAGAAACGTTTTGCAAAATATGTTCCATTTTGGGTAGTGGGTAATTGTCCTTTCGAGAACACTTATTCAAGTTTCTGAAATCGACACAGAGTCTGATTTCACCGTTCTTCTTTCTCATGGGGACAAGATTGGCAATCCAATCGGAATATCTCAACGGGATAATGATCTTGGCCTCAAGCAATTTTTTTATTTCCTTCTCCATTGTGGGCAGCAGCATTGGATTGAATGATCTCAGCTTCTATCGGAAAGGAGTAGTATCTTTGTTCAGCGGGATCTTATGTTGAATGATCTCTGTGTCATAAGTCTTCGAATCCAAATACTTCCACGCAAAAATGTCGGAAAATTCCTTCAAAAGGCCAGCATAGCCAGACTTCTGCTGCTCTGTCAAGTGGGAAGCCAGATTCACATATTTAGGATCTGATTCATTTGCCAGGTTCAGAGGACAACTATCAGATTCGTCCTCTTTCTTCCCAAGCTTAACAGCAACATCATTGCTGTCAAACAGTCTCTCCAAAGGTACCAGCCCTTTTGGGATTCTGTTGGAAGGAAGCTGAACTATTTCGTGTGCCCCGATTCTGCTTTTAAATTTGGTTTTTTCTGGGGCAGCCTTCCCATTCTGATTGTCTTCATCAATTTCGAGGTCAGTAAATTCATCTATCACATTCAGAAATCTGGTTAGCTCTGCATCATCCTCGAATACTTTCCAAAACTATACATTATCAGGCAATGATGGCCGATATTTTACTTGTATTTCATAGGATAATCTAGGAGGTAGAGGTGGAATAAAAGCACAAGCTGAAACAGCTAAAGAATCAGCCATTTCATTCATCAATCTTGGCACATGCACTATTTTGAAATCAGAAAAATAAGGGACGATTCTGAATACCTCGTCTCTGTAGGCTTTGAGCCTCACCTGATTTGCTTGAAAAGATTTGTTAACCTGCTGAACAATCAGATCAGCATCCCTGAAGACATGTAACCTTTTAATCTGCATTTCTTTGGTTGAATTCAGCCCCAATAGTAGGGCTTCGTACTCAGCTATATTGTTTGTCACTTGGAAATTCAACTTAAATGACAGCTGTGTTTTTTCCTTTGAAGGGGAAATGAACACAACCCCCGCCCCAGCAGATTCTTTGGTACAGGATCCATCAAAGAACATTGTCCACACTCCATTTTCTTTCTCACTGTCGATAGGCTAGACCACAGGCTTTTTTAAAGGCAGGGATTCCGGTAAAGAGTCATCCACCTGCAGGATACATGAGCCCATTCCCGTGTCTACTGAATAAATGGGATTATTAGCAGGATTCTTTTCATCACTGATGATGAAAGAAAGCTGAGACTCACGGTATAGTCTTCTGCTTTCTCCCGAAAATACTGGGATAGTGGCATAAGATAGGTCCATTTGCAAGGTTCCACCTAGTTTTTTCATCCATGATCTGGACAGCAGACACCCAAACTTGGGCGGGATATCAGCCACAACAACATCCATAACCATGGTTTTCATCGGGGCAGAGGACAGAGAAACAGCAAGGTCTTTTATCAACCCGAGGCATTTCACCTTCCTGGAGTCGAAGGAGAACAAATCATGGTAACTGCGGGTGATCTCTAATCCTAATCCATGCATGACTATTTTGGACATTATGTTATGGAAAGCACCTGAGTCTAGGAGGCAATTGTGCAAGGTCTTTTCATGGATATCCAAAGAAACATAAAACGGGGGGCAACTTTCATCTCGTTCTTCAATCATAGGGCCTAGCACAATGCTGGGTTTATCATCAGACAAGTTTATGGAGTCAGAGGAAAAAGAGACAGATTTGTGATCAAGACTTTTACAAATGTCTTTCCTGAAGGCTTCGTTCTTCATGAGTTCAATAAGAGGCACAGGGATTTTCAGCTTCTGAATTTCTGTTTGTAAATTGAAAGAAGGAAAAGAAATTTTTTCAGGCTCAGAGGGATTAGCTCTTACCATGGGAAGTGACTGAGATGTTTTCTGTGCAACAGTCTTTTTCAAAGGAACTGGAGTATTTTGTTTTCCAACATTCTTTTTGGATCTTAGATTATATCCAGCTGGTTCCTCAGTTTGCAGCGTGGCCTGACCTTCATACAGCTGGTTCAGTTCCTGATCAAACAATGACCCTTCATAGTCAGCTTCGGTCAAGTAGATCTCTTCGTACTCAGCCTTGACACAGTGAATGTCCTCTTCAAGTTCTTGACCCTCCTCCTCATCTTCTTCATCAAGCACTACATTCTGGAAAGGAGCCCTGATTCTCTGATCATCAGCGGGATTCCTCTCTCTCTGCATGAGTTTCACTTGTTGTTGGTTTCTTCTCCAATTCTGATTCCTGTTTGGATAATCAGCTCGATTCTGATTTCTATTAGGGTAATCACTTTGGTTTTGATTCCTTGCTCTGTCAGGAGGCCTGTTGCTGCTCCTGATCTTTTCCATTTCAAATGTCAGAGATTCTAACATCTTTTCCAACTTATCCACCTTCTGATTTGAATTTGATGAAGAAGAGGCTTCCTCACCCCTTTTCTTCCTCTCGGAACTTGCTCTCAGTTTCTCGGAAGATGACAGATTTGATTCAACTTTCAGGGCAGCCTCTTGCATGGCTACAAGAGTTTCAGAATCTCTCTCTCTAAGCAGCAAACAGAATTGGTAATCGAAGGCTCCGGAATATGTGATCATAGCAGATGTTTCGGAAGGTTTGACTACCTCAGGGATCTTTTCATACATCTTATTGAATCTCTTGGTGAAATTAGACACATACTCACTTGTTTTACGTTTGAGATTGCCAAACTCAGTGATGTAGTGCAGGTAATCCTTTCTGTCTCCCCAATTTTTTAAGAAAGCATCATCAAGAGCGGTGATGTCTCCTATAGAAGCAGCTGGCAGTGTTTTAAACCATTTCCGGGCTTCTCCATCCAGGCTCTGGACAAAGATTCTCATCCAAACGTCTTGAGCTTCGATGTTGATATTTTCTGCATAAGCATAGAATGCTTCAAGGTGCTCTTTTGCTGTGTAGTTGCCTGGCCCGAAGAATTTAGGCATATATTTTTGGTAGTCCCCGACAGGCATTTGAGACAGTGGAAGTACTAGCACCAGTGGAGCATATCTGTTAGCTAGTATTTGTTCCATTCGGGTCATATTTGCTCCCCCTCCCCTAGCCATGATGACTATGGTATGTGGTGCAGCAGAGAAAATAACAGCAGTTGAACTTACAGTGGTGACTTCTGGAACAGCTTGGCCTTTGGTCTTCTTCGCCTCCCTCAAGATTCGATCTGGAGTTGATACTGGAGACACCAGGGGTCCTTGGGGATTTGCTCTGGTACTGGCCCTCTTTGGAGCTAGAATGATGTTGTGGAGTCGCCAGATAGAAGATATATAACCAGTAAATGTCTAATCCTTTTCTATCATCAAGGACCAGATCTGTGTCGTCTCCCAGGACGATTAGCTTCTCACCTCGCTCCCTGGCAACGGCGCCATTTTGTTAACTCTCTAAGAAACTACTTAGTGGTTACATCTAAGTATGCTTGGTAACTTGTAAAATCATTATCTTTCAGTAAGTGGATTGAGGGGATGCTAGAATGGCACAATGGAAAGACTGCTAATCCAAATAGTTCAATGAGCCAGTGCTCTTAGGAACTGCAAATCAGATGATAAATAACAGACAAGACATGCAGAATATTGCTCAGACAACCAAATACATTAAATGTAGGGTTCATACAACCAAATACGTACATAACGCAGGGCTATACTAAACAATAAGAAGTTCCTCCATCAAATCATGAGCATAAGCTAAGCTAATTCAACAGAGTGCAGAATAATGGTGGATGACAAAAATCTGATTACAATAACAAGAGAAAACTGTGATTTTATTTGAATAGCAACCAAAACATAAGCCAAGTTTCTCCAAGCTCAAACCCTCATTAGTGTGAGTTCTTAGACTTTTTAAAGCCTTTACAAAAGTTTCCAGATCCTAAAAGCATGGATCTGTAGAGTTCAATTAAAACATCAACTGATAGTTAAAAGCAAAAAGATAGGGACTGATCCCTAAAATGAAGGAAATTCTGATATGGAGATCTCCTTCAACAGTTCGATGGTTGGTGAAGTGAAGCAGCCTTCCAAGGCTCGGTGGACAGAGTTGGGCGCACCACCGATCTGATTTTTATGATGTGGTAGTTGACTGATAGAGATGCTCCTCCAAATAAGGTTTGAACTTAGTCAAAGGTGCCCACTGATCCAAAACTTGCTCCAAACCTCTGAGATATAGATAATATGCTTTATAATCCAATCATTTCTGCCAGTTCAGTGAATCAAAACTGAGTTCTGGGTGAAATTAGAGAACCTTTGCAAAAAACAGGCTTTTGGCAGCTAACCATCATGCTGATTTCGTGCCTTGGCCGCCGAAAGTCAGTCCTTTTGGCAGCTAATGAGCTCTGTGGGGCTCGCCTAAGCTGCCAGAAGCTGAAAACTGTTTCAAAAATTAAAACCCAAAACGATGCTAGTCGCCGAAAGTCAGTGATCAGTCGCTAGGACTTCTTTGCAGCTGCTCCCTTCTCTCTAGTCACTCGTTTAGTCTTCCTTTGCTGAGCTTCCACAGGCTGTTCTTGCTGAGCTCCCACAGGTGTTACCTCCTCAGGGATCGTGGCCACCTCAGCCAACGTGTCTAGACCTAATGGTTGTGCTTCTGTGACTTCTGGCTGTACCTCTGTCCCCTCCAATTCCTTCAACTTTAACCTGAGCATCTTGAGAGTGCGGTAGAGCTTAGCATTTTCTTTTATTAGCATCGCGTTCCTCTCGGTTTTTTTCTTGAGTCTTTCGACGATTTCCTGGCTCCGGTCATGCAGTTCCATATTCCTTCCAATCATCTCTGCGTTGTGCAACTTGACCTGCTTCTCATTATGTCTTGCCTGGGAAAGTTCCTGTAGCATCTTATTGGATTTGTTGGTCTCTGGTGTGGAAGGTTCGGGACCTGGTACATCAGTTAAAGGAGGGTCTTTACCTTTATCTCTTTCCATGGGCTGCTCTGCTCCTTGATTTCCTTTGTCTCCAGATTCAGATCCTGAGTAGGGGAGATTTAGTGGATTTTTACCTTGAGGAGTTCCTTCAGCTTGTCCGAACACCAGCTTCCTCTTTGCCCTTCTCTTTTTGCTGGATGAGGAAGGGGATTCATTTTGGGCTTGAGGAGAGATGGCTCTCCTCTTTCTCTTGCTGGTTTTGGAAGTGCTGCTCTTCTCGCACTTACCCTGCTCAACTGCCTCTTCACTGGCAAGCTCTGTGGGGAACTCATGCCAAAACAAAAAATAATTCTAGTCTACACTTCTTTTCTTCAAAAGCTCTTTGATTATCAATGTTATGAGACCTTGGTGAGAGATCCTGCTTGCTATCTTGCTGGGCTTAGCCTGGACTTGCTTTGCCATCTTAGTTAGGGTCTTATGGAAGAAGTATGGCAGATTTATACTTACCCTTCCTGTGAAATGATTCAACAGCTTGAAGTGGTAGTGCAGCACCCTGTGATATCGGCCTTCACAAGTTATGTAAATGAAAATGGCCTTTAAAAGAGTCTGCCATTGAGGTTCAAGAAAGGTAATGGGAAAATCCCTTTTCCGAATGGTTTCCTTATGGGCTGGTAGGAGATATGATCTAAATTCAATATCTGAAGCCTTCGTGGTCTTAAACCAACTCTGCCCTGTCCTGGGGAGACCTGTACATTCGGCTATAGCTTCCTCATCCACATGAAACTCTTCTCTGCCAAATTTTACTATTCTACCATCGTAGCTCAGAGCAAATGCTTCAGCAAGTGGCTGGTTGAAACTAGTGAGCTTTTCACAATAATCAAAAACCTGTGCAGTCTTGAAAAACTCAGCTACTTGTGGGTGATACTCGAGATACCATATCCCATCTAGCTTTGTCCTGAGTGGCAAATTTGTTTTTGCCATGAGCTGAACCTTTGTGTTGTAGCAGATGATAAAGAGACACCACGCTGAAAACTCATCCTGATGAGAAAACTCCTGGATCGATGCTTTGTTTTGACAAAAGAAAACCCCTGGATTGAACTGGAACTTCAACTGCACGATAACATGACATAACCAGGGACCTTGGGTCTGCTTGCAATGCTTGAGAAATAAGATACCCATTTGAATGAGCCCAGCAGGTGATCACCTATGATATCGCCCAGCTCGTGTGAAATTATGAATCGATCAGCTTCGAATGATCCTCAGATATGCATTATGAGCTCCTGTGTAATCCTGCGTAGTTAATGATATGGGTGCTTCATGACTTGCTTTCGGTAGTATACCGACATTAAACCTCATGATGGTCATATGAGATGCGTTCTGATCTTCTCTTCGGCGGCAAAACATACAGGCTCGCTTGATGTGAAGTCAAGTACGGACACGTGCTCTCCTTTTTTAATTTTCTAATGAGATCATTTTTGGCAGCTAACATGAACTTAGCTTAATCCTTCCAGCTGCCGAAACTGAGCTCTTTTGGCAGCTAATCTGGCCTCTACAAAACAGAGTTAGCCACCACAACCTGTCTTTCTCAACATTTGAAACCAAGACTCAAATAAATTAGATTTTTGACTTAGTATGAGAACGAGGACCTCCTTATTGACTCTAAAAAATTTAAAAATAATTTTTTGGACTCAAACCTATCACCTAAAATAATGAAAAACCGACTGCTTATTTTACGATATAACAGGGTCCTATGCCATTTCGCAGTCGTGACGTGTTTTAACTCTCAAACACCTTTCCATTGCAAAAACTTATATCACCGTAGCTATTAAGAATATATATATCTTGGCCATTAAAACTATAAGGATATAATGGATTTTGTGATCCTCCACATATTTACAAACCACACATATCTTCCTCGGTGAAATCCTCCTCCACCATTGATATGCTTCTGTTATGCATCCACGCCATTTATTTTCCCCATCGCATAACCAGTAGTGCCTTATGTCCAACCTTCAAGGTCCTATGATAAGGAATTTTTAGACCTTATCCCTTCCTTTGTTTGGAATATTTTCCTTCCAGCTGCATATCCCAAAATGATGCTAACATATATGTGAGAGATCCTCAAAATTTAGCACTGGTGCTTACCAGATGCTAACGGTGGATCCAACTTGTTATCTCCCATAATAATTTATTTCGATAGTATGAAGAATTTAATTCACGCAATGAGGGATATGAATATCACTAATAGTTTGAAATCCTTTGTTTTTGATGAAAATTTCACAAAGTTGTAGATTCAGTGGCTTGGGAGAGGATCAGAACATCTTATTAGCCACCGACAGACATACAGACTACGGCTTCTGCCATCAAATGAAAACTTCGGTGATCAGAGGTTCTAAGGACTACAAATCGACGAAGTAAAGCTTAAATTTTCCATAGTTTCGGTGGTATAAAGCACTAAAATTTCATCGAAGTCACGTATCATAAATCAGAACCACTACTTAATAAACCATCGGCAAGATAGTTCACTAAGGAGCCGCAACGACGGGAAACAAACTAACTATGGGTTCCACCACAATAAGAAATCATTGCCGATGCTGAGAAGATTAGTTTGTTTCACCTCTGAAATAGCGGCAGCGTTCAGAAAATAAGTTTCAACATGTTAATGATTACATATTTCGATCACCGACGAGCTAGTAATGGAAAGCACCGATACGTTGAGACTTGGGGCGCCAATGGGCTAGAAGATAGAGCTTCCGATCACCGACAAAAAAACCGTCGTGACGTTAGTTATTTGAGGCTCCACAACAACGGTGTCATAGAGAACTAAAGCTACAATTCAACTTCTACTGACCTCCAATATTGACAAAGCAAAATTGCTGACAGTTAAAAAATATAAAGTTTTGAAAACAAATAGAACAAAAGTGATGTCATGCATCGTCGAATAACAAGACTTCCCATCGGCGGCGTAGAGGACTAATGTCCCGATTCCTTCATCAAATGAATTTTGACAACAATAAAATTAGTTCATTTCACCTCTGAAATAGCGACAGTGTTCCATTCTAAGGTGCTGATGAGCTAGAAGACAAAGCTTTCGATCAACGACTATGACAACAAGGTAGAAAAATCTGGTGGGTTAAACAAGAAAGGTCACTTCAGTTAAACACCGAGACATGGGTTGTTGGCAGAAATTTCACACTGAACTAGCAGTGGTGATTATCAGTCACTGCTGCTATTATTTAGTATTCAATAAGTGAACTAGATATTCACAATAGATAGACAAAGAGGTAGCGAGGGTTTGAAGCCCTAATCTGAGAAAACTATCACTTTCAAGTATTTTTTGTGTAAACAGATCGGATTTTCAGGATCTGTGATTTCTGTAGAAGGCTATAAATCCCATGATTGATTTTATAATAAGGGTTTGACTTCAAGGCTTTGTAATCCGATTCTATTGTCAAGTGTCTCATCTTGTTTATTCTAATTATAAGCTCTTTTGTTGTGATTTTTTCAGCCATCATCTCTATCTTTACTGTACTTATGCCTGAATGTGCATTTAGGTAATTTTCAAGTTGATTAATAGCTAATAGCTATCATCATATTGGTGAGTTAATGTGATTTGATTTATAAGTACCATCCTTATCAGGATTTAGCCATTTACATGCATTTGTTTTGTATGTAAGTCTGCCAGCTTGATGAGTTCTCCATCCCTGCACCTTATTTTCAAACTACTGAACAAGTTGTAACTAAAAGCCTTGTAATTGAGTGAGCTTCATGCATGTCTTGAGAGTGGGAGGTTATATAGGTCATCCAACTTGATCCATATCAGAAAACCCTAAAAATATTTTAAGTTACCAGGCATCCTCGAGCTACAACCTAGAGGAGTTTCCTGGAGTGATAACAAATTGGCGCCGTTGTCAGGGAGAGGAGATTGAAGCTCAGCTTCCTTGGGAGACAACATAGATCCATGCTTTGATGATAGACAAATATTGGACATTATTATGGTTGTAATCATTTATCTGGTGACTCCATTGATATAATGTGGCTTCAAGAAGACCAAGTACCAGAGCAAACCCAAAGGGGCCACCAACAAAACATGTTTCAGATCCAAAATAAATTTTGAGGAAAGTTAGGGCTTTACTAAGTCAGACCAGTAGTACTACACAAAAAGATACATCAGGTATTTCACCAAATCTTTTTGTTATTGTTTCTTCTGCTGAAACTCTTAATTCCTAGGAATTTTTAGATACATCAAAAAAATATAGGGGTTGGGCATCTTCAAGCACTGTTTCTTGTGAATATCCAATCCCTGGTGACTCCACTAGGATAAGTATACCACCGCCTTCTCAGCAAGTATCTTCATTAGTGCTACCTTCCACAACCCTATCCATACCCATTTCCAATATGGTTGCGCCTTAATTGACCAAGATGGAAAGGATCCTGGTAGCTAGGTATGCGCCCTTAACTCTACCAAATCCTCTCACAGCCATGCCTACTAGGGATTATCTCAAGTATATGCCTAATTTTACAAGGGAAGGGGATTTCATTGCTGAAGAACATCTAGAGGCTTTTTACAGCTATACTGAAAATATTAACATAGAACAAGAAGATGTATGGACTAGGGTGTTTGTGCAAAGCCTAGATGGCCAGGCTAGGAAGTGGTTTAAGGAACTGCCTGTTGGATCAGTGGAAGGAATAGAGGACCTAGATGACATTTTCCTAAAGCATTGGGGATAAAGGAGGGACCACCTATACTATATCATAGAATTCAACAACCTGAAAAGAGAAAATGGGGAGTCTATCTCCAACTTTACCAAGAGATTCAACAATATGTACATCAAGATCCCTAGCGAAATTAATCCCACTGATACCTCAACTAGGATAACTTATGCAAATGCCTTTAACTCTGACTTATTCTTACTTCTCAGAGAAAGGAGGTCTGTTTCCTTATCACTCATGCAAGATGCTTCCCTAGAAGTAGAGTCAAACATTCTGGCATCTGAGAAGGTCAAAGGGAAGATAGACAAGAAAAAGTGTCCAATAGACTATAGTGGGGCTTCGGCATCAGAGAACAAGATTAACAAAATGACCAAACTATTAGATAAACTTACTGCTGAAATGTCTAAATTGAAGGACCAAGGACATCTACTGGTGAGGGGTAAAGGGCCAAGCAAATTTTCTCCTCAAAACCAAATTTTTGTTCCTTATAGAAGAGGAAACCCCCTAGTTCAGATTCTTAGAAGGGAGAGAAATCAAGGGGAAGATCAGACGATAAGAGCTCCATTTCAAAATGTTGTATTAGAAGAAGAGCCAGAATTCATTGAAGAAGAATGAGAAGCTGACTACAATATCCACTGCATGGAGGATGAGGTGGACTATTATTTTCTGACCCAGGCAGAATATGAGGAAGCCCTGATTGATGAGCAGATCACTGAAGAGGCTGTCTATCAGGATGATGGTCAGGGAGGTTACAAACTGAGGTCTAGGCTGGTTTCTCCCCTCAAGAAGAATGTTGTGCCTATCAAGCAGCCTATTGTACCTATCAAGTAGCCTGCTGCACCAGCTAGAAAGGTTGTTGTTTTACCAAAGAAAGTGCCTGTCCCATCCAAACCATTACATAAACCAGCACCTTCAGCCACACCTGATCAAGTCCAACTCAAACCTACAGATCCTAAGGTAAGGTTTCTAGATATACTGCATTATTCCTTCAACCTCGAGTCTAAAATTCAAAAATTCAAAATCCCTTTCCCTTTAATTGAGCTAATGAAGAATGATGCATTCAAAACCTCCATTCTGAATTCCCTTCAACCCAAGGTGCACATTGACACTCACTTTATGAACCTGCAAGATGATGATCATGTTGTAACCCTAGGGCCCATGATCAAAGACCTAAAGGACTTCTGCCCACCATTCTATATATCCTTGAACATCCATGATAAAATCCTCCATAACTGTCTGCTGGATTTAGGAGCCTCTCATAACCTAATGCCAAAGGATGTGATGGATGAGATTGGCCTTGGCATCACCAAGCCCTACCATGATTTATTCTCCTTTGACTTCAAGAAGTTCAAGTGCTTGGGCCACATCAAATACCTTGTTGTAAACTTAATGTAGCTACCTTTGAAAAGTGTAATGATGGACATTGTACTGGCCGATATTCCTCCAAAATTCAGCCTCTTGTTGTCTCGGTCATGGAGCAAAAGACTAGGCAACACCCTTCAGATGGATCTCTCATACACCACCATTCCCATGTTTGAAGGAGAAACTAAGAGACTGTACAGGGAAAATCAGTTAGCGTACATTATAAGCAAGGAGAGCCACTTAGTAAATCACCCCATCTACGCGGTGGACACAGATTTTGGGTCTTGCATTTTGCAAATAGATGATAATCAGCAAACATCAGTTCAGGTCACTGCACCCACCCATCAGCAGCCCGAAGAAGTCATGACAACAATATGGACCATTTATTTCGATGGGGCTAGCGCTCAAAGCTCAGTAGCCTCGGGTGTAGTATTGATCTCCCCATCTAAGGAAAACATTCATTTATCTTATAAGCTTGATTTCAAAACCACTAACAACATAGCAGAAAATGAAGCCTTGCTTCTAGGAGTTAAATCTTCCAAGGAGATGGGGATCATGTGCATGAATATTTTTGGAGACACAGATCTCATCATACAGCAGGTCAACAACGCTTTTCAGTCCAAAAATTTCAGATTGAAGGCCTACAGGGATGAGGTATGGAAACTCAGAGAGTCCTTTATGTTTTTTGAACTATCATATATTCCTAGGGCTTTGAATCACGTGGTTGATTCCCTGGCCGTCTCTGCAAGTCTATTTGTTCCTCCTTTACCCCCTAAGTTCAGCTATGATGTTCAAGTCAAGTACAGACCCTCTCTACCAGACAATGTAAAATTTTGGAGGGTGTTTGAAAATGATGAGGAGCTTAGTAAATTCCTTCAGTTAGTAGATGAATTCTATGACATACACATAGACCAAGAAAACCTTAACATGGAGGAATCCAAATAGCTCAAGTTAAAAGATAAATTGATTGAGCAGAATATTGTCCAATTGCCCAGAAACTACATACCCCGAGGTCTAGTACCATTGGAAGAACTGTTTGATCACAATGACATCCCTTTCAAGCCTACCAAAAGGGAGATAGATCTTGCTATCCAAGAGAAAAACATAGGTAGCAAAAGCCATCCAAAACTGATAAATCTATCCACTGGGATTACTGCTAGACAGAAGTCTAAATTTTGTAGCTTTATAAAAGAGTTTACTGATGTCTTTGCATGGGCGTATAGTGACCTAAAAATATATGACACCAACATCATCTAGCACAGGATTCCTTTGGAGAAGGACACCATTCCTTTCAAACAGAAGCTGAGACCCATCAACCTTCTTCTATTACTAGTGATTGAGAAAGAGATCCACAAAGTCCTCAAATCTAAGATCATAATCCCCCTCAGGTGTTCCAAGTGGATTGCAAATCTAGTAGTGGTAAGAAATAAAAATGGAGAAATCAGGTTGTGCGTGGATTTTAGAAACTTGAACAAGTGTTCCAAAAAAGATAACTATCCACTGCCCAAGATGGAACATTTTCTACAGAAAGTCTCGGGGGCTAGGGTCATGTCCTTCCTTGATGGATTCTCTGGATACAACCAAGTTTCTATGCACCCAGATGACCAAGAGAAGATTTCCTTTACCACCCCCTGGGGCACCTTCATGTATGCTAAAATTCCATTTGGGCTAATGAATGCTGGGGCTACTTTTCAGAGAGATATGGACCTAGCTTTTGTAGGGATAAAAGATAAATTTGTGCTGATATATTTGGATGACTTAACATTTTACTATCATAGCCATCATGACCACTTGCAGCATTTAAGGAAGGTATTTCTGAAGTGAAGAAGGTATGGAATTTCATTGAACCCCAAGAAGTCCTAGTTTGCACTCAATGAAGGAAAGCTCCTAGGCCACATAGTCTCAGCTGAAGGTGTAATGATCGATCCGATGAGGGTGGAAGCAATCCAAAAACTATCAATACCAAGGTCAAAAAGAGACATTCAGTCCTTTTTAGGCAAGATAAAATTTGTCAGAAGGTTTATTCCAAATTTCTCTGAGCTGGTAAAGCATATAACAGTCATGCTAAAAAAGGATGCAGAAATAAAGTGGACTGACCAAGCAAGAAACTATTTTGAAGACATTAAGAAAGCCATCATGGAGGTCCCAACCCTGATTAGTCCTAACTACACCAAGGGTTTCTACATTTTCTCTTTTGCATCTTATGACATAGTGGTAGTTGTACTATTACAAAATAATGATGAAGGTCTTAATCATCCAATTGCTTTTTTCAGCAGAACCCTGAGAGATTCTGAGCTGAAGTATGACCCAATTGAGAAGCAGGTTTATGCTCTCATAAAATATTTGAAGACTTTCAGAATCTACATTCTCCATGCAAAGGTCATTGCATATGTCCCTTCAGCCGCTGTGAAGGATTTTTTGACTCAGCCTGACATTGATGGGAAGAGAGCTAAGTGGATTGCCAAACTCATTGAGTTTGATGTAGAGGTGAAACCCACCAAGCTGGTAAAGGGATTAGGTCTAGCCAAACTCATGGCCAAAGAAAACTGTGACTATTGGGAATAAATTTCACATGTGTCAGATCAGCAAAGGTGCAGACTATGATAGCAGCGGAAACAGAAGCAAATCAAGATCAAAATAACAATGCATCAGTAGCTGAGAAAATATATTCATGTGAGTGGTATTCATGTATCATTCAATTTTTGCAAAAATTAGAAGTTTCTCCTAATATCACTCTTAACCAAGCACGAGCTATTAAGTTGAAATCTGTTAAGTTTTGCATAATTGACAAACTGTTGTACTAGATGGATCAGTTTGGAATTTTGTTAAGGTGTCTAGATAAAGAGGAAGTAGAACAGGTCATGCATCACTTTCATTCTAGTACATGTGGAGGACACCACTACTAGAAAACCACAGCCCACAAGATCTTAAGAGCAGGATACTATTGGCCAGTCCTCTTTGCTGATGTATGCACTTTTGCAAGGGCCTGTGACCAATGTCAATGATTTATAGGGAAGCAGCAGCTCAAATTCTTGCCCCTTAGGCCTATTACAGTGAATGGGCCTTTACAACAATGGGGTCTGGATTTCATAGGCGAAATAAATCCATCTTCCAGTGGACAGCATAAATGGATCTTAGTAGCCACTTACTACTTTACCAAATGGATAGAAGCAGTGCCCACCAGAAATGCCAGTCATCAAGTCATCATGAAATTTTTATATGAGAACATCTCCAATAGGTTTGGTTTCCCAATAAGGTTAGTAACTGATAATGCACCAGCTTTTTAAGTCTGGGGCATTAGTTAAAATGTGTGAATCAATGGGTATTCAACTAGTGCACTCCACATCCTACCCACAAGGCAATGGCTTGGTTGAGTCATCCAATAAAAGCTTAGTCAGAATCATCAGGACACTGCTAGAGACAAATCAAAAAAGCTGGGATTCAAAACTTAAATTTGCTTTATGGGCTGATAAGGTAACAAACAAAAGATCCATAGGGACTTCTCCATTCAAACTAGTTTATGGCACTGAGGCCATCTTTACTATACAACTCATCCTTCTAGTGGCAAATTTATTTCAGGAAGAGGAGGATGAACCAAATGATATGGTAAGAAGGATGATGGATTTGGTAGAATTACAGAAAATAAGGGAGCAAGTTGTAGGAAAATCAAAATCTCATCAACAGAGGAAAAAGGGCATGTTTGACAAAAGAGTAAAGGTAGATAACCTCCAGGTCGGAGATTGGGTCCTCAAGTGGGATGTTGTCAGACAGGACAAGGGGAAACATGGAAAATTTGACTCTTTGTGGATTGGCCCTTTTGTGATAGCCTAGATACATAAAAATAACACCTTCAAATTGCAGATTCTAGAAGGTGAAGAGGTATTTGATGGCCTAGTAAATGGGCGTTTCTTGAAGCTCTATTTTATTTAAGGCTCTAAGGCCTTATGATTGTAAATTAGTAGATAGTAGGTTTTTCTGTTTTTAGAATAAAATACATGCCCAATGGAACAATAAAGGATAGTGTTAAGTTACTTAGTTGCTTTTAGGAAAAGGCATTTTGGTCTGGGGTTCTTGGGACCTCACTGGGAGGTTCCCATCCCCAAGTAGGAGCCAGATGTTATCTCCCAAAATAATTTATTTCGATAGTATGAATAATTTAATTCATGTACTGAGGGATATAAATATCACTAACAGTTTGAAAGCCTCTATTTTTGATGAAAATTTCACAAAGTTGTAGCTTCGGTGGCTTGGGCGAGGATTAGAACATCTCATTAGCCACCGAAAGACATACAAACTATGGCTTCCATGATCAGATGAAAACTTCAGTGATTGGAGGTTCTAAGGACTACAGATCGATAAAGTAAAGCTGAAAGTTTCTACAGTGTTGGCGGTATAAAGCACTAAAATGCCGTCGAAGTCACCTATCGGAAATCAAAACCACAGGATAGTTCACTAAGGAGCCACAGCGACGAGAAACAAACTGACTACAGGTTCCACCACAATAGAAAATCATCGGTGATCAAAAGAACTAAGGACTACGGATCAATGATTGAAAACACTAAACGTCGGCACAATAGTTCACTAAGGAGCCGCAATGGTGGGAAACAAACTAACTATGGGTTCTGCCACAATAAGAAATCATTGTCGATGCTAATAATATTAGTTCATTTCACCTTTGAAACAGCGCTAGAGTTGAGACAAGAAGGTCTGACACATTAATGATTACAACTTTCTATCGTCGACGAGCTAGTAATGGAAAGCACCGATACGTTGAGACTTGGGGCACCGATGGGCTAGAAGACAGAGCTTTCGATCACCGATGAAGAAACTATCACGATGTTAGTCATTTGAGGCTCCGAAATAGCGGTGGCATAGAGAACTAAAGCTCCGATTCAAATTCTACTGACCTTTGATATCGACAAAGAAAAATCACTGACAATTAAAAAATATAAAGTTTTGAAAACAAATAGAACAAAAGTGATTTCATGCATCGGTGAATAACAAGACTGCCCATCAGTGGCATAGAGGACTAATGTCTTGATTCCTTCATAAAATAACTTTCAATAGCAATAAAATTAGTTCATTTCACCTCCAAAATAGTGGCAACGTTCTGGTCTAAGGTGCTAATGGGCTAGAAGATAGAGCCTCAGATCAACGACCGCGACAACAAGGTAGAAAACTCCGACGGGTTAAACAAGAAAGGTCGCTTCAGTTAAACACCGAGACTTAGGTTGTTAGCGAAAAAATCACACTGAACTAGCAGTGGTGATTATCAGTGACTGCTTCTATTATTTAGTATTCAATCAATGAACTAGATCTTCACAATAGACAGACAAATAGTTAGCAAGGGGTTGAAGCCCTAATCTAAGAAAACTATCACTTTCAAGTATTTTTTGTGTAAACAGATCGGATTTTCAGGATCTGTGATTTTTGTAGAAGGATATAAAGCCCATGATTGATTTTATAATAAGGGTTCAACTTCAAGGATTTGTAAGCCAATTCTATTGTCAAGCGTCTCATCTTGTTTATTCTAATTATAAGCTCTTTTGTTGTGATTTGTTCAGCCATTTTCTCTATCTTTACTGTACTTATGCCTGAATGTGCATTTAGGTAATTTTCAAGTTGATTAATAGCTAATAGTTGTCATCCTATTGGTGAGTGAATGTGATTTTATTTATAATTACCATCCTTGTCAGGATTTAGCCATTTACAGGCATCTATTTTGTATGTAAGTCTGCCAGCTTGATGAGTTCTCCATCCCTGCACCTTATTTTCAAACTACTGAACAAGTTGTAACTAAAAGCCTTGTGATTGAGTGAGCTTCATGCATGTCTTGAGAGTGGGAGGTTATATAGTTCATCCAACTTGATTCATATCAGAAAACCCTAAAAATATTTTAAGTTCCCAGGCATCCTCGAGCTACAACCTAGAGGAGTTTCCTGGAGTGATAACACAACTCAAGGATGCTATCCTCCCTATGAGGTAGCAAAGAACTCCATAGACCATGTGCCATATCCATTGGCCTGGTCCTAAGCATAAAACTTCAAAATTTTCTCTGGTTCCTATAATATCATCAAGAAAGACCAAATGACAGCTTCTCTTGGGGACGTTACAACCTTCACCTCAGGATTTAAGTCTGTCAAATAGCTATCCACATATGCAATGTTAAAAATAAATGATATATACAATGAAAATGGAACCAAACTTACTTTTCATAAAATAATGTTTGAGGAGCCTCCCATTCATGAGAGCTTCAAATACTAGGTCACCCTCCATCTCATCCAATACATAGGCATTCTTTACTCTGAAGGAAACAATTTTATATGGGCCCTTCCATAAGTGGTCGAAATTACCATGCTTACCCTTGTCCTCATGTGGTGCATCCCACAACAAAACTACATCTCCCAACTAGAAATCATCAGGCTTAGTCCTTCTGTCAAACATTTCTTTCATTTTTTCCTAAAACGTCTCAGTCATGTCAAATAAATGCTCCCTCGGTTGTTGTAGTTTGATCAAATAATACATCCTTCTCTAGGTTGGATGTGTTTATGTCTCCTCTTCTTGTAATAGTTTCATCACTGGTAGACTTAAGGATCTAGGGAATATTACCTCAAAACCATAAACCAATTGGAAAGGTGAGGTGCCGATGGATTTTTGTATGCTGATCATGTCAGCCCACAAAACATGAATCAGCTTTGTGTGCCAAGCCTTCTTGTTTTCCTGTAACAGTTTCTTGATGATTCTCATGAGGCTCTTATTTGAATATTATACTATCCCATTTCCCCGTGGGTAATAGGTCGTGGAATGTCCCAACTGCATGTGATATTTGAAGCAGAAATAAACCATGTTATTAGACCTGAATGTGGGAGAATTGTTAGTGATTATTTTCTTGGGAACCCAAAATATTGACAGGATATGATCCTCCAGAAACTACATGATCACTGTCTCGGTAGATTTTCTTGTGGGGATAGCCTCAATCCATTTCGTGAAGTCGGCAGTGGTAGTGAGGATCCACCTGTGATTCCCTAAGGAATGAGGATTGATATCTCCAATAAAATCTATCCCCCATTGCTGGAAAGTGACTTCAATCTGTATAGGTTTCAAAGGCAAGGGTAATAGCTTCCTCCTCCCTTCAAAGATCTAACATTTGTGACAGGAAGTGACTTTCTTGTGTGTATCAGACAAGATGGTAGGCCAATAGAACCTTGCCCTCATGATTTTGTTTACAGTGGCATTCCAATAGTGATGCCCTCCACACTCTCATGTATGGAATTCCTCAATGAGTATCTTGTCCTCCTACTCATCCACACAATTAAGAAACACCTCTCATGGCTCCTTCAAATACAACTTTTCCTCCAAGATACAGAACCCAGATTCCTTTTGCTTGAGGAATTTGTCCCTTGTCCTGTCCATGCCCTCTAGGGCCTACATATGTAACAAAAAAATGATATCATTGTACTATGGGGATAACATAAAATTCTCACCTGCTAGGGGACCTGGCTGTCCTTGAGGATTTTTCTCTTATGTTGATAGTTCAACAACCATATGCAGCATGAGAGCATTGCAGTTGGATTGGGACATAATATTGGCTAGGCCCTATCCTTTAAGGAGCTTTAAAGTATTGATTTCTAGGTCATACTCAAGCAGGACTTCTATCCACTTCCCCCTTCATCCCTTAGGGTTTGATTGAGTCAAAATATCCTTTACATTGTTGGCAGGGATGTGAGAAATGATGTGAGAATGCAGGATGTATACTCGAAAATAATTTAAATCTTGCACCAGCATAGGCCTGCTTATCCAAGATATTATACTTTAGGGGGGCATCTCTCAGGGTCTTGTTGTAGAAAGTAATGGGATTCTCATGGATTTCATGATTCTTCTATCGTAGTACCCCTGCTACTATTTGTTTTGAGGAAAAATAAAATATGAGGAAGTCCATAGATAAATCATGGCTTGCAAGTACATGTGCTTCTGCTATGGCCTTCTTTATGGCTTCAAAGGTTTTCTTGGATGAAGGAGTCCACTTGATTTCTTGGTCCTTTCCTTGAATATTGGTTATATATTTCATTATTTCAGTGAAGGCAGTTATGAATCTTCTCAGAAAATTTACCTTTCCTAGAAAGGAATAAACCTCGACCTTATTCCAAGGGAGTTCAATTTTACTGATTGCCTCAACCGTCCTGGGTTCTATCCTAATGCCTTCTTGAGAGATTATATGGCACCTCATATTCCCTTATTTCATAGTAAAGAATGATTTTTTTGGATTTAGGGAGATGCCAAACATTTTTCATTTCTTGAACATTCTCAATAGGTGGGCGACATGTTCCTCATCAAACTTGGAGAAAACAGTGATATTGTCCAAATAAATGACCATAATTTTGTCTTTCTCATCAGCGAATTCTATGTCCATGGCCCTCTGTAAAGTTTCCCCCATGTTCATCAGCCTGAATGGAATTTTAGCATAAATTAAGGTGCCCCAAGGTGTGGTGAATGTTGTCTTCTCTTGATCCTCCAGGTGCACCATGATTTGGTTATAGCTTGAGAAAACATCTGGAGTGGAGATCCTCTATGAACCCACTACTCTCTGCAAGATATGTTTTTAGGAGGGGATAATGATCCTTCAAAGAAACTATGTTCAAGTTCCTGAAGTCAATACATATTTTTATTTCTCCATTATTTTTTCTAACAGGGACTAGATTCACCACCTGCTGTGAGAATCTAAGGGCCACAATGATTTTGGCCTCAAATAACTTCTTGATATCTTTTTCTACCTGGAGAAACAACTTGGGATTCATCCTTCTCAGCTTATGTGTGAACAACATCTCATCCTTCTTGATTGGTATGGTATGTTGGATGATGCTGGTATCATAATCCTTAAGGTTTTTGTAGCTCAAAGAAAACACATCCAAATATTCCTTCATCGGGGAGATGTACTTTTTCTTGGCTTCAAGTGAAAGGGTCCTTGTTATTTTGATGACCCTAGGTTACTCTTCTATCCCAATATTTACATTCTCAACATCTTCACAACTTGGGACCAGTTGAGGCTCTTTTTCCACATCATTAGGATCAAAACATTTCTATAGAGGACTAGACCCCTAGGGATGGAATTACCTTTCAGCTGCAAAATCTCCTTGCCAGAGAGTTTGTTCACATATTCCTGTTGACCCTCAATCTCCCACAATTCTGGCTCCCAAACCTCCTTAGTCTCCTCACTCTCAGCATCTTCAACAGAAGCAACATCCTCTTTCCAGGGCACTTCCTTTGATCCGCGGTCTGGATTTGTAAGGGTTCTTGAGTGGGAGAAACACCCTCTAGAAGTTCATTTTTTTCATCAACAACCAATCCCTCAAACTCCCCAGCAAGTGATAAACTTGTGTATTTTATTGTCATCATCAAATACTTGCCATCTCTTGATATTATCTGGGACAGAAGGTATGCACCTCACCTCGATTTCATATTTCCCAATAGGGTGCATGGGGACTTTGAAAGCCACTACAAGAGTGGCTAGGAAATCAACTACACAATTTTGTACTCTGGGGATCATATTAAAACTGCACTCTTCAAAGAATTCAATGAGGTCCTCGGCATAATTTCGGTAGCTTATCATCCTGGGATCTCTGGCCTGATATTCACTAGTCATTTGTTTAATTATTAGCTCAGAATCCCCATGTAACACTACCATTTTGTCTTGGAGATCCTTCAAGGATAGAATCACTAATATCATAGCCTCCTATTCTACTTCATTGTTTTTGTAGTCCAAATCAAGCTTGTAAGAATAATTCACGGCTCACACTCCTAGGGGTCTCATCCACACTCTAGCTCCTACCCCCCCTCTGCATGCTGACCTGTCAAAAATCACCTCCCACACCCCTTCTATCTCTTCCTAAGTAGGTGTGAAGGTGTCATTCTGTAAATCATGTCTTTCTTCTCCTCCTTCTGTGAAGAAAATGGTAGATCCCATCTCTGTATCCAGCGAATATATGGGGTGATTGTATGGCCTCTCACCATTGGTTACCATATATGCCAACTTTTGTTCTCTGAAAAGTTCTTTGTATCTCAAATACAGGGATAGTAGCATATAACATGTCCATCTGGAGGGCACCTTTGAGTTTAGCTGGAGAATATATTGACAACAACATTCCGAACTTTGGCGGGATGTCATCCACAACCACATCCATGACCATAGTTTTGGCAGCGATATGGGATAAAGAGATGACCAAGTATTTGATCAATCCCAGGAACTTGACTTTATTAGAATCAAAATAGAAGAGATCTTTGTAGGGGTCTGTTACTTCCAATCCAAGTTCATCCATAATTATCCTGGGCAGTAGGTTGTGAGAGGCCCTTGAATCAATCATGGCATTATGGAACATGGAATTATGGATGTCTAGGATAATGTAGAAAGGGGGAACTTCTTCATCAGAGGGTTAATATACATGGTGGTAAAAAATTATGATCGACCTATCATCTTACAGATTCAGGCTATCAGATATGGCAGAGATTTCTCCAGGAAACTTTAAAACTGTGGTAATTTTAGAATGATATTCTGAATTTTTCAACAGTTCCATGAGGGGGATAGATATTTTTATCTTAGAAATTTTGGCCTCCAGGATGAAAGACGTCTGCCCTTGATCAACACTCCTTGGATTGTCTTCTCTTCTTTCTCCCTTTTGGCTTCGGAAAACATTTGGAGCTATCCCTGGAAGGTGCGTCATTTTTAGGCTTGCCGGTAGAAGGCTTGTCCCCTACGTCTTTATTTATCACAACAGGAGCATCCCTGTTCCTCAGGATAATATGTCTATGTGAATCCAGGATAATGAGTTGATATCCCCTTCTGAAATCATATGTCTCCTTTGGGGGTACCTCTCCCCTCTCAAGATAAGCATTTCCATTTTCTTCTTTAGTGAGGAAGGTGGTGGGAGAGTCAGTGGTGGATTTCATCTTTGGCTTGATTTTCACCATCCTGATCCACAAAAGTTTCTTAGAATGGATGCCTAACAAGTGGATCAGGAGGGTTTCTCTTCATGTTATAGAGAATTTGTGGTCTTGTGGAATTTTTATTTCTATTTTGCTACTCCTGGTTCTCCCTGCGAGGTGGTCTACCATCTATAGAGCTCCTTTCCATCATCCTTTCCATAGTTCTTAGCATTGTGTCTATTCTGGATTCTTGTGAGATAGATGTAGAGGGATGTTCAGGTTCTTTGTACTTCCTTATTTCTCCTCTCTCTCCCTCATTTCTTCTCCATTCTCCATCCTCCCTCCTTCTCTCTCCATCCTCTCTTCTCCATTCTCCCTCATCTCTTTTCTTCTTTCTTGTAGCAGTCAGGTTTACATCCACCTCTATGGCATATTTCATCATAGCTTCCAAGGAGGATTATCTCCTTTCACTTAGCCACAAGGAAAATTCACCATCGAAAGATTCATCATATTGGAGTTGAGAAGAACCTCAGTCTTGAGTATTGGGGCAGTACCCCTCACTTCACGGCGCAAGTAAAACTGCTAATTGCTTGGCCACAAATGAGAACTCTTTGGTTTTCCTCACAGGTGGGAATCTAGTCAATCCAGTAGGTGTCATTTCCCTTTTCACTTGGCAGGTACTCTCAATGGCCAGCTAATTTGGGGTTCCTGTGGTACTCCTCATAATGATTTTCAGGGCAAAGCCCAAGTACTTCCCACAGTTGTTGTTGATGAGACTTATGTCCCAAACTGGATGTTATTAAATAAATTAGGTTATTAAGTAAAATATGTTACTATACCTTACCTTAAGTAAATTGTAATGTGATTGCAATTGTAATTATGATTCTAATTGTAATTGTTGATTTTCTTTGAGATCATCATTGTCATCAATTCTTAAATCCATATGATTCCTAGTCATTTGTACATGATTGTAATGTAATTGTAATTGTAATTGTAATTGTTTAGTGTAATTGTAATTGTAATCGTAACATGTAATTATCATCATTTTCATAATGTAATGTAAAATTGTATTTGTATTTACTTTACCTTACTGTCCCATTGATGTGAGGTTGGTGGTTATGCACGTTAATGTGATTGTAATTGTAATTGTTTATTTTATTTGAGATTATCATTGTCTTCAATGCTTAAAGCCATATGATTCCTAGTCATTTGGACATGATTGTAATGTAATGTAATTGTAATTGTAAAATCGTTTAATGTAATTGTAATTGTATTTGTAATTACAATGTAATTATCATCATTATCATAATGTAATGTAAAATTGTAATTTGAACACTATGAAAATGCTCATATATGAATATGAAATTAAAATCATATGAAAATCAATGAAAGGAGAGATAAGTCTATAGAAAAGATGAAGAAAATAAGTGCAATGATGAGGCTATATATGCATATTCATTTAGAACTAGATATTATGCTAGAATATTATACACTATATAATTATATATATTCATCAACCATTCTCTAATTTCATTGGACAACTATAGAACTACTCATACTATAATACACTTACTTTGTATATATATTTAATTTAGTGTAGTGGTCAAACATTTTTTTCAATTCTTTCACAACACATACCATTATTTCACATGTACACATAAGTGGTTTTAGAAGGTTGTATATATACATGCACATACAATTTATATAAGTTTATGAATTAATTACAAAATTACAATTTTACAAAATTATAATTAAATTCTAAACAATTTAACATGTATATATATTTATACAAATTATGAATTAGAACAATATGAAATTGAATATATGAATTTACGCAATTTATGAAATTATATGAATATGTATATATATGAAAAATTATACAATTTACATACAATTATGAATTTACATATATATGAATTCATACATGCACATGTATAATGTATATAAGTTTATGAATTAATTACAAGATCCAAATCCTAGGCTCTATCAAGCGCCGAGAGGGATCAAATCTCCCCAGTTGCAAACCTCTCCTAGAATACCTTCTTGAGTGCAATACTTGAGAAGAGGTTTGCACCTCGGGAGATTCGATCCCTCTCGGTGCTTGATAGGGCCTAGGATTTGGATCTAGGATGGTTTCAGTCATGGGGGGTTACACAAAACTGGAGTTTGATCAACATTGTAAGGAACATGTTAAGTTGAAAACACAGATAGAATTATGAGGATTATCTCAATATAAGTAATAAGTATTAACGATTGAATAAATTGTTAAACTGGAAAATAGAGACAATAATTTTGTAAGGATTAAGTAAATGTAAATAGGGTTTAGATTTAGAGTCACAGTAGGGTTTTCCATTTTACCCCAAACAATCATTCTTCTTTTGTTTTGCTTAGAAGAGGCACATTCTACATTACTGTACATTTTTTTAACATTTCCACTAAAAATGATTTAAAGTTAGAAATTTGATCTATTTGAACATTTGGTAGACTTTTTTTAAGATAGATCTATGTTATTAAAACACATTTGTAAATTCTGAACTTGGGATTTCGTTTCCCCCTACAATTTCCAAAACTAAGGAAATTTTAATATGCTCTCCACCTTTTAAGTACAACAATTACAATATAATTACAATTCTAGTTTGAATTTAAAAAACCGTCGTTTGCATTTGGATATGTATAACATCGTTTTTTCTTACATCTCTTCATGAAAATGTCGATTCTGAGTATGATATTACTATCAACAGCTATCTTGTGTGAGGAGGAGCTAATTCAACTCAACTCCAACTCTCACATGGTGCTTGTGAGAGTTGGAAAGTTCTTTAGCTTGTTGGAATTGATGTTAGGTTCGTTATCTTTGCATTAAGAACAGTGCTCCCATTGCTCAACATGTAGCAAATTCATTTCCAAGGAAATGTAACAGTGTTCTTTAGCGCCTAGATGAGTTTCAACATAGTGGAAGATATTGAGATGCTCTTCACCATTTTCACTTGATCCAAACATGGTTAGAAATTCGGTCATCCAGCGATAGAGACTTGAAAGTACATCTGTAATCTTTTTAGAAATTTTAACGTATAATATTGAATTCAGAATTTGTGCAAATCTTAATTTTGTTTCATTATGATTCACGAATGGATGGTACAATGCTCATGGAAAAAGAGTCTTGGGAAATGAATGTATTGATTAGTGTTTGAAATAATATATTTTTTGAAATTTTATAATTTATTTTAAGAGTAGTTTATTTTTTATTTTCCTTATTTTTAATCGAAATTTGGTAAGAATGCAATGTACCATGGGTTCTTTAAGAATCCTTGCATGGTTTTTTAGTAGGCCAACATATTTTTGCATATAATTACATGGGGTTAAATTTTTTGCAGATAATTACATGGTGTGAAATTTTCCATTGATGTTACATGTGCCAAGGGATTATATCCATGTAAACTTACTATCTTTAGTTTCTTACTGGAATAATACCTCTTAAATAACTTGACACAATTAGCAATCTCTGAAATACATAACATTATAATGAATTAAAATAATAAGCTACTATCATTAGAGGGATCAAATCCACTTAGGAATAAAATCCACTTAGCAATTAGAGGAATTCCCCTACCAATCATTCTCAAAAGTGAAATGTGTAATTAATTTTTTTCAATGTCTGTGTAGGAATTAGAGGGATCATAGAGAGATTCTCCTACCAATCATTCTCAAGAGTGAAATGTGCAATTATTTTTTTCAATGTCTGTGTAGTAATTAGAGAGTGAAATGTGGGATCATAGAGGGATTCGCCTACCAATCATTCTCAAGAGTGAAATGTGCAATTAATTTTTTCAATGTATGTGTAGTAATTAGAGGGATTCGCCTACAGATGGAATGTTTTGCTTTTCATTTTCATGGCAAGCTGCTTCTCTTGGATAATATTTAAAACACACATATATTGAAATATATATTAATATTTATTTCTTTTAAAATTTATTTTAAAATTATATTTAAATTAAATTTATAGGAAATATAATTAACTATAATATTGAGTATTTTAAATTTAGAAAAAAAAATTAATATAAAACTTTATTTTAAATTTAATATAAATATTAATTTAAATTTAAAATATAAATTAAAGTTAAAATTACATTTTAATTTAATTTTAAATTAAAATATATATTTAAAATATGTATATATATATATATTGAAATATATATTTTAGAATATGTATTTGGCTGCACTCAGCGGGGACGAGAGGAGAGTGTTTCATTACTGGCTACTCAACAATTCTCTGCAAATCGCCAGCCAAAGAAAACAAAGAATTTGAGTTTGAGAATGGTTAAATACAGCCACGTCCATGGTGCATCTATTCTATTAACAACCTTGAAGACACTACTGATACTATGTAAATTCCAACATTCATCTTTGAGAACCATTTTGAAAACTGATATTGTGTAAGTTACAGCATTCAGTGTTTAGAGCCATTCTAAAAACTAATACTATGTAAATTCTAGTTGCCTTAGTATGCCTTAATTGATGTATGCCTGGGATTGAAAAAAAAACATCCAATCATTTGGCATAAGTATTACCTATGTTACACGGCCTTACTCCCTTATAGGGAATAAATCCCTATTTTCGTTTATCCAAATGCCCTTAATCTGTTTCTGCATGTCAGTATTACACATAATCTAATCAACATTAGGTAAACATTGTATGAAACACAAATGTGTATGAATATTTTCGGATTTATAGAATCTGTACCTTCTCTAGTTCCTCTTGATCCAATATTATTTTAATTTGACTCGCATTGTTGAATATGAATCTCACTCCATGTGATTTTTTGCGACCTAGTCTTAAGATGACATCATGTACACTTACAACCCCATTTGTATATTTGGTGACTAGTTCTCTGCATGCTAACATAATGAGTTCAAACTCTCCCATAATATTTGCCATAGTAACCCAATCCCATCCTTCAAAATATGATCAAATGTCCAGGAATGGATCTTTGCACTCTCTGGGAAGCTTGTCGTAAGCGAAGAAGTAAGGCTCAATTTTATCCGAGCCAAAGTCTTCGCCCTTCAATTTTTCTAGTTCGTCCAACACTGCATCAACTTCTTGTTTGTACTCTGTAACACGCAACGCTCTTGCAACTAACTTTAACATTAAGTAAATTCCACCACATCTCTGTATCTTTGTATTATGTGGTTTATCTTGTTGACTTTGTATGAATGCAATATTCCTTCAGTGTCATCAAGCATTTCCATCTTCAATATATTAGTGGCCTCCATAGAGGAAATGCCTCTCATATGGTACTCTTTGCGAATTGTTTTCAATGGGCACGCTTTATGCACATTTAAGTCGCATGCAATAATAAGCACCCTCATCTTCTTTGCCTTACTTGTATCCTCTGGAAAAGCTGTGCGAGCTCACGTTCACTCAAAGCATTCTCAATGTAAATAAATGCAAGATTTTACTCTAACATGAGGCTCAACTCTCGCTGTCTGTCTTCATGCTTTCTAATTTGTGGAATATTTTCAGATCCCATCAAATCTTTTAAGATCAATTTTTGCAGTTCTATTATTTTTGGAGGTGATTCTATGTTCTCAAAAAGTTGAACCATTGAATATTGACATCCTTCAATATTTACCACTAAAAAAATAGCATCTGCGAGGGTGGTCTTACCCATCCCACAAAAACCATGTAATATGACTACGATAGCATTCTGTTCGCTTCCCCATTCCAATAAATCAACAAATTCTCCGATGGCCTCCTGAATTCCAACTGTTGCAATAACATCACACCCATACCTTAATGTTATTTATAATATCAAAAAAATATAATTTAATTAATTTGACAACATATTCACCTGCATGTTCAGGATAATGTCTAGAGAATTTGCCTTCTGGCATTGACTAACATCATATATTTCTATACCCATTTGAATATAAATATGCTTGTACTTGTCCTCTAATTGTTGTGAAAAGTCACCCAACTCTTTCTTGTTAACCAAACTGGAGAACAACCTGCAATCAAATATTGAAATTCCATTAAGGCACTCATCACTGGTTCTAAACAAATATTTTCCATTCCTTATTGATGGATACAAATGCCATTTATTATATACACATTAATAAGAAAATAAGTGAAATTCCATTAAAGTACTCATCTTTAAGTACTAAACACAGGCTTGAAATTCCATTAAAGCACTCATCTCTAAGTACTAAACAAAGACCTTCCTTACTGATTGATTTAGGACAAGAAAACCTACTATATACACACATTAATAAACAAATAAGATGAGAGTGTGGATCATTCAATTAAAAAATCTAAACAAATAAGATTAGAGGATTCTTAGGAAATTAGAGGATGAATTGGAATGGAAGGTCTGTGTTTAGTACTTGTCATTCATCCAATGAGAAATGTACCATAAGATAACAGACATCGTATATATCCAAGTTGATCAATAGAACTCATAACAGTTATAAAGTATTTTGAGAGCATTTCATGCTTCCACATATTTTGTCATCTTAGCCATATAGTGAGTGAATAAAATGGTTAATTTTGATATTCATCCGTCAATTTATAAATTTCTGCTGCCCATATTCTTCTTTTTACCTAAGAATAATTTTGGGTTATCCTTATCTTTGAAAATAAAGTTTGCAAGTCTATAGCTATTTTAAAGAGTGGAGGTTGATCAGATGTTAAAATTTCAGTACTTTTAATTTTAATTGATTATTAGGATGACAAAATATTTACTACTGTTTACATTAGTTACTTCAATATTACAAACGTTACAAAAGTTACATCAAGTTACAAGATCTCTCCCATAATATTCACTATCACTATTATTTTTTAAAGACATGTTACAAAGGTTACAAACGTTACATCACGTTACAAGATCTCTCCCCCATACTGGGCTGTAAAGCACCTGTCGGCTCAAAAATTATAATTAAATTCTAAATAATTTAACATGTGTATATATATATAAATTATGAACTAGAACACTATGAAATTGAATATATAAGAATATGCAATATGAAATTAAATATGAATATGTGAATATGAAATTATACAATTTACATACAATTATGAATACATATATATGAATTCATACATGCACATACAATGTATATAAGTTTATGAATTAATTACAAAATTACAATTTTACAAAATTATAATTAAATTGTAAACAATTTAACATATATATTTATATATAAATTATGAACTAGAATACTATGAAATTGAATATATGAATATGCAATTTATAAAATTATATGAATATGTGAATATGAAATTATACAATTTACATACAATTATGAATACATATATATATGAATTCATACATGCACATACAACATGTATACAAGTTTATGAATTAATTACAAAATTATATTTACATTCTAAACCATTTAACACACACACACACACAGATATATATATATTATGAACTAGAACATTATGAAATTGAATATATTATGCAATATGAAATTAGATGAATATATGATTATGAAATTATATGAACTAGAGTACTAGGAAAATGAAATTATATATATGAATATGAAATTGCATGACTTAAAAATAAATTATACCAATATTGTTAGAAATGGCATTTAATTCGCTAAGTATAGGTTGATTTGCAACTTCTTCTCCTCTCAAGATTGCTCTTTTTTCCTCTTTCTTTCTCTATCTTTCTCTCTTATTTCTTCGGTGTTGCTTCGATTCCTAGAAGATATTTTACTTCGATGCTTTTTGCTTCCCATTGTGATCAAGATCAACAATCCAAATTCATACCTACAACAATATCTAAACACAATACACAATTGTTTCAAATAGGATAGTCAATTTTGAAAGATAAAATTAGTAACATGTTTATGTATTATGTTTTATGTTTATATAGAATTTTGTTTAGGAATTCGGGTGGGAAATGAGATTAGGAGGGTGGTTGAAATGACATTAATGACATCAATGCCTAAGTCCATTCGCGCACATTTTTGTATGATATTTTTACAAAATCCGGACATCAATCGAGGTTTTATCGAAAGCTCGATCGAGGGTTTATCAAACCCTTGATCGAGCTTCGGATAAAACCTCAATTGAGTTATTTAAATATCTAGATTGAGCTTATACCTCGATTGACGGCCTAAAAAACAGAGATTTAGCCCTCTTACAAAAAAATCAATGTTTCTCTATGTCTTTTAGGGGTGTAAACCCTGCCATTCATGGCATACAACTGAGCATAGTTCATACCGAGAGATTCGTCACTAAATACTCTATCCATTGAGATATCATGCATGTGTTTTGGAATTCATATGGGTTTTTTTTAATTAGTTCTAAAACTTACACTTAGAAAACCAGACAATAACTTCGAAGTAGCTCAAAGAAAAATCCACAGGGTAAAATATATACATCCAAAAATTTCTTAAAAAGGGTATCCACAGGGTAAAATATACACATCTCTTCAAAAGGGTATCTTTGGTTTTTTTATTTTTCAAAACAGTGAAAAAAATCTGAGATGGACACACATGTGTATAAAATGAAGTTGAAATCAGATGTGGTCACTTTCAAAAAATAATAATAATTGTATATTGCGAAATAAATTAACAAAAAAATATGAAGACCACAGTGCATTTTGTGTAGATCATGCTCATATATATATATATATATATATATATATATATATATAAATTATTAATGTAAGATTGAACTATTGGGGTTGGACACGAGCCACTTATTAACTTCTTCAAATGACATCGGAATATTTAAAAAAAATATCATTGGGAAGCCAACATAATATTCTACAATTTTTTTTTACTGCAAGTCGAAATTCACATGGCATATATGCGTTTCGAGGGCTTCTATCTAGCACATGATTAAAAAACCACGTTTTCATCGCCAAATTTGGCCAAAAAGTGTTACCCACCTTTATGGAGTCACCCAGTAGTAATGTAGTAGGAAGATAGGGAATTTCGGAGATATATGAAGCATGATTGTATGTGTGATGATCTTCTTGACCTATGCAGAAGATCGATCTATGTTTGTTCTTTGTTGCAACTGTGAGAATGCTTTCTATGAACCTGTTTTGATGTGCAAATTAATATGACATGAACAGATGTTGATGGAAACTCTTTGTCTTATGTTTTTTTTCTTTTACTCCTTTATTGAATTCATCTTGCATGGTTGATTGACATATTAGGTGATGAGATTATTCCTTATATGACTGTGGATCACATCCAATAATCATATATAAATTCTTACCAAGAGAAACTTCACTTGCAAAATAAGCATTGTGAAATTGTGATCTTGTTTTCCTAGGATATAGAGGATTGCCAGCTAAATCCTCAGCAACTTGTATGGTTTTCTCTATCCACTTAGGACTTGAGGGTGATTCATGTAGAGAAACATCATATTCAGCCATATAATTATCATACATATCAGAAAAAGAATAATTGGAATCATCACTTACATCATCATGGTCTTGAGAGAAGAGCATTCCCCCGATGCTAGTTCAAAATCTAGTATAATCTCCTCTTCGAATTGCACACTTCTTTCAATGAAAGTTTTGTGTGTGGATGTATCAAAGAGATTTTATCCCTTTGTGTCTTAACCATATCCCACCATGATGAATTATTTTCTTTGTGGCTGCAATGCCTTCCTATTTTCTGATGGAGTTTGAGCCCATGCCCTTGATCCAAAAATATTGAAATGTGAGATGTTTGGTTTGTGACCAAACTATTACCACCTAAGTTGTACTTAGTGGTTTTTTATCAAGTGAGCCTAGTGAACCAAACAAGGATAACTTGTTTGGACTTTAGAAGACCTTCAAAAGTGCTTGTTGTTCTATATCATATGTTCATACCCCCTTGGGGGAGTTGTAATAAATGATCTAGCATGATAGTGTCTGTAAAATACTCGGTCTATTAGACTTTATTTGTCAATATGATCAGCCCAGGGTGTTTTTTCCCTTGGTTATTATTGGTTATTGAAGAAACGACTGATAATTTCTGAGTTTTTCACTCAATACCCCCAAAGTTGGGGTGGTTGGCTTGGCATTTTGGCCTAATGAGGTTATTATATTCTATGTGTCAATGTATAAACATGCTAGGAATTATTGTCGAGTCATATGAACATGTCTAAGTCACCCTAGGTTTTTAATTTTTTTAAACTTTTTGAATTTTTTCAGTGTTTTTTATTAAAATTTAATTTTTCCAAAACTTAGGCTATTTTTTAATAGTTTAATTGGAAAAATTGGTTTTGTAATAAAAGTGGGCTCGGAAGTCAGATTCAGTCATGTAGGTACTCATTTTCAAGCTAAGAGCACCCAATAAACCTATAGATCCACTATTTCCTAGTTTTGAGTGATTTTCCATCACTTAGGTCAAAAAGCCTCAAAAAATCAATTATTGATTATTTTAATTAATAAATTGATGAATAATGGAGCAAATCCAAAATCCTAGATCAGTGGATTCTCAACCGATTTGATTGAAATTAATCTCATAGGCACCGAATTGACTGGATCTGACAAATCCTTGACTGAAGGAGGTGATCAGGGCAGATCCAGAGTTGAACTTTAGCCTCCTTGATGGAGAATTTTTCCCTCTCTCTCTCCTCCACACATGTGGGATCTTCTGGGATCTCTGTGGTTGATGATTCACTTAGCAGGTTGATGTGTTAGCTCAATCAGCCCCCTGATTGACATTCAGACTCAGTAGAAGCTCAATTCAGCTTCAGATCAGGCATTGATGGACTCTCCTTCAGCTATAGTGGTCTACCTCATTGGGATTTGTGCCCCCTCTGGGCCAGGGTTTCAGTTTTGTGTATAAATAAAGCTCAGGCTGTCTCTTCCAAGCTAGTAAGAGTTGGATTGAAGAGCTATTGCTGTTGTAATACTATGTAATATATTTTTCTATTGGAATAAAGTGAATCTTTGGAGGCAATATGGTGTCATGTCATTGTATGTGTGGCTGAGCATTGCCATGTTTTACTGAGGTAACCTATATCTATGTTCATAATTTGTTGATTGTTTGTGGATTCATTGCTAAGATTGACAATGAGTTTATTATAATATTGATAGGAAAGGAGTTTGTTAATAAGTTTATTCACCATCTCTTTCCTTTTTGATGCATGTTTAGAGATATAGATTTAGCATGTTTTATAAGTTTATATGCATGTTATTCTGAAATCTCTATGTATATATTCACTGGATCACACAAGTATTTTGGCAAGTATTTGGATTCAGTTGCAGGTTCCTAGCTTGGAGAGGATATTGATATATTTTTATTCTTCACTCTCTCCAAAACCATTCAAAGGAATAATCCCTCGACATTCCATCGGAAATCTCCACTGTTGATCTTCAAGGCTTCCAGCAACAAATGCTCTTCTTTTCCTCTTCCTCCATTTTTTTCTAAAATCAGTCCGGTTACTTATTTGCAGATTTAAAATTGTTTAGATCTATTAGTTTTAGATTTTATTTTACATATATATTTCTTCCTTAAATATCATAAACTAGATCTCATTCCTAAAAGAAAATTTACAATCATTCTAGATCTAGTTTTAGGGAAAATTGTCATTTTTTCAGGGCTGTGAAAGTAGATCTAAAGCTTGTTGAATGCATGGTTGTTTCCCTAGAATATCAAAAGTTAACTTAATAAATTTAATTTCTTCATATTGGATGCCCCCAAACCAGGAAAATATCCCAAGGAAAGCTTGCTTTCCTTGGTTCCTTTTTCGCTTCTTTAAAAACTAGTTTTAACTTAGAATTTTTGGGTAAAAAGTTTGTTCATCCAAAAGTATTTTAAAAATACTTTTGGGCATATTTAAATGTGATAAAATTTATTTTTTTTATAATTTGTAACATAAAATAGGAGGAGGAGCTGTCCGGAAAGCATTTTTGGACCATTCGAAACCCCTTAGGGGGTCTCCGTCTTCCCAAAATTTCAAATATTTGCAATTTGTAAACATTTGGTATCATTCCATATAAGGACCAAGTGGATTAATTTAATTTTTCTTATATTTTAATTTCTTCTAATAAAAGTAAAAATCTCTTCGAATAGGCTCTTTCGAGCCTATTCACCATCCCCCCTGGGGGGATTCGTGTCCGTGTCATTTTTTACATTTTTTCATCTTTTTTCAATCTAGTGTAGTTATAATATATAGGGGTAGTATAATTTGACTTATAATCATTGTCATATTCCATATCTATTGGTTTCAAAGTAATTTTAATACTTACCCCGTGAGCCTCCTTTTGAGCCGAAAGGTGAAGAAAGGGTCATGGTAGTCTAATTAGAAAATTGTGGTTTGATTATTTGTTTATGATTCATATGCTATCATTAATTGTTTTAATAATCATAATAAAATCAACCCCTCCTTGATTCCTTGATTGAGTTCCACTTGGACATAAAGAGGTTCCTGGAGGGTTTTTCTTTTTAATAAGAGCACCTCTTTTAAAATTTTATAAAAATAACAAAGACTCTAGTGTGTATGATTTGTACTTGGATGCAGTTCGCTTGATCAGTAAAGATACATCAAAATAACTTGAGTGACTAGATTAATTAGTCTTCACCTCTCAAATTGACAAACCATAGGGTGAAAATCCAACGCCTCGAACAAACTGTAAGTGGTGGAAAAATACCCAAAAGAGTGGGAACAACTGGAAAGTGACCTCGAGGTGCTGATCTCTATCACACCCTGATGGGTGCATGATGAAAAATAGTCTCACAGACTCCATTCCATCCCATAAACACCTTGCAGGTATCCATGAAAGTTCACTTTTGGACATACTCCAAGTACCCCTTTTCACCTAATTTAATTCATTCACATTCCACATTAATTTAAAATCTACCAAGAGACATTTTCAAAACATTCTTTCAAGCGCATGCAAGCACATTATTTTCTCTGTTGACTCCATTTAAGGCAAGGGTGATTCATTTGATCATTTCTTTCGATTATATATATAGTGAGTGTCATTACTGTGCTTATCTACTTTAAATCTCGCATCTTGTTATCTTTTGTTTCCACTGGTTAATTTCAAAACTCCTAAACAACTTAATCAATATAACACCATCACACTAATTAATTAGCCTTAGTAATTTAATAGGGTCTACCCCCCTTGGATTCGTTAGGAGTTACCTTGAATGGAGGAGTCAAGAACAAGGTGACAGATTTGACTCGAGACTTGCCCCCAAGGACACACCGAGTGACTTGAAGATTTCTGCCACGTAACCCAGGTGTGTAAAAGGCGGCAACACAAACCAAGCCTCATAAGGCATTTTCCCTTTCACTGATTTGTGTAAATACATGTTCTAAATATATGCAAAACAATTGATGTCTTCATCCCATAGCTTAGGACTCAAATCCTTAGCCTCAATCATGCATGTAGCCATCTCCTCGAGAGCCCTATTTTTCCTCTCTGCCACACCATTTTGTTGTGGTGTTTAGGGGACCAAATGCTGCATTTGGATGCCACATTCCTCACATAGGTGCTGAAATTTTTTATTCACGTCCTCTTTAACACTATCAATCCTAAGAATTTTATCTTTTTCCCACTTTTATTCTCAACTAGGGCCTTCCAAATCTTGAGTATCTTAAAGACTTTAGATTTGAGCTTTTGGAAGTATACCCAACAGAAACTTCGGAAATCATCTATGAAAGTGAGAATGCACCTTGATCCTCCATAGAAGGGAGTGGGAAGAGGACCAATGAGATATGAATTCACAATTTCAAGTGTTTGGGTACCTCTCCTTGCCTTCCTCTTTTCATAGCTGTGCTCTGGATGCCTTCCCACCACACAACCAATGCATGCACCATTGGAAGATTTGATAGGAGGAATTCCTTACACCATCTTATCCTTGTTCAGTTCTTGAAGCTATTTGTAGTTCATATGGGAAAATATCTCATGCAATAGCTTGGATTTTTCATTGGCATGAGACAAAAGCGCTTAACCACTGGAATTTGGAAGAAATTTGGAGAATTTGTACATCATAGCTTGCTGATTTGCATACGCCAATGCCACAACTTTGTTGGAGGATATTTATTCTATCTCAACCTCATTTGGAGTAAATGTTACTCTCTTGGATACTCCAGTATTTTTCATTTGGTATACTGAGAGGAGATTCACTGCCAATTCTAGTACATAGAGGACATCACAGAAATATCCATTTTCAAGGTCGATCCTTCCAAATCCCTTAGACTGGATCTCAGATTCATCACCCATTCGAATAGCTAGGCCACTATTCGAATACATGGAAGTGAAGAAATCTCTGACAGAGGCCATATTCCTTGGTTCTCCCAAATCAATGATGAAGGTGGAGAGATATGAAGAAAATGAAACCGAAGCATGACATTTCTCGTTGTTGTCAGAACCTGAACTGCCATCCTTCTTCCTTGCGCTATCTAGGACAATGATGTTGTTCTTCTCCAATAAATTTGGAATCATATTAATGTTTTTATTCTTGCAAATACTTTTTGGATTCCATCTCATGTGGCAATAGGTGCATTTGGTTTTCTCCTTCCCCTTCTTGTCCTTATCCTTGCAAGGATTCGAACCCCCATCAGGATTCTTGGGTATGTCTTGTTTCTTCTTCTCTGGCTGTTTCGAATCCTTGGATTTCTTCTTTCCCTTGGATGCATTTGAAACACCTACAGAAATATATTTGTCCTTGCTTGTCTTGATGGTTTGCATTTACCTAGCTTGTCTTATTCTTGGGTCAAAGATTGCATGAAGCTTTCTAGTGATGGCATTTTCCAATTTCGAATGGTTATATTTCTAGAATGGAATGTGCTAACAAACACTGAGTATTCTGAACCCAAATTCGAAAGGATTGACAGTATTATTTTCTCTTCCTTCTTCTCGATTCCACACTTCTTGAGTTGAAGTACCAAAGACTTGAATTTGGTGAAGAACTCCTAGATGGTGTCAAAATGAGATGGTCTCAAGGTGATGAGCTCATTTTAGAGATAGTGTCCCCTTAGTTCATCAGTTTTCCCAAAGAGATCTTTGAGCCTAAGCCAAACTTCATTTGGGGTGGTCAAACTTTCAACATGAAACAAGATATCTCTTGAAATGCTAAGACATGGCATTCCAAAAGCTTTATCTGGTCTATTGAAGTATTTTGACTTCTCTACTGTAGAATTTGGCTCTACTCATGTCCCCATGGTGACCCTGTAGAGACCCCTAGATCTCAATTGGATGACCATATATACATTCCATTCGAATTAATTGAGTGGATTTAGCGAGACATTATTTTTCTCCATCTCTGCTTGCGCTAGTGGTGAGAATTTGTTGAAAGTACCTGCAAAAAACACTCAAATCTATTTGGAAAATCCCTCAATATGAAGCTCAAACAATCTAGATTGATATGCAACTCTAATAAGCTATAATACCATGTGATAATTTGATTCACAACTGGATCTAGGAGTGCAAGATACTGTCACAATTCGAATTACTTTGCAAAAACCAGCAAAAATATTGAAAGAGGAACAAAATTTACATACAAATGTGAACACAAAGTGAATATTATTTAATTGTCTAACATCTAAATTTGTTTACATCAGAGATAAATTACATTAGGAATAATTATTTAGGCTTAGGAATCTAATTGGGAGTGTACATGTGTCATGGCAATATTTGACCTCAGTCCCCTCTATGTGGACCAATGAAGATCCAACTCAGCAGAAAAGGTCACAAAACCTGGTGTGAACATTAGTGAGGTGTGTTGGGGAAAAAATGTGTCCAAGGAATGTGTGGGTAGGCAAGTAGAGGTGTGGGAGTGGCTCAAGGTGAGTAATAAATTCTCAAGAAGCCCAAAAATTCTCTAAAAACACCCCTAGCGCGCCTAGTCAAAACAAACATCACAAAAAGAGGAATGGGAGTGCTCCTGACATTAATGAGGGCATACATGTGTTGGGTTAACTGAGCTAGAGAATTGTTTTAGGTGTGAATAAGACAAAATAACTATATATCTTGTAGAATCAACTTCCCTAAGTCTAAACATTAGCAACTTAATGCATAGAAGCAAATAAAATTGACTAATGTATAAAATAAGGTACTAAGGATGGATTACTATTCTAACACTTCGTTGTAATTTGGGGCAATAGTCCTTAGTGTAACATCATCTAATATGTACTTTTAGTCTCTAGAGGAGAAGTGGGCCCCATGTGAGATGACATGTAGGATCAAGTCTTATGTTTGGTTAATGACTTAAAAGGGTATAAATAAAGAGGTGCTCTCCCTCTTTTATACACACAACACACACTATCAATTTCGGATGAGAGAGAGAGACAGTCAAAGGAGGAGAGATAGATAGCTTCTAAATACTTATTATTTATTTTGATCATCTTACTATTCTGAAGAAGTTTGCAGGGTTTTCTCCTTTATGGTTTCCCCCGTGAAAATATTTGTGTCTCATGTATCTTTTATATTTTATGCATCTTGTTGTACTTGTTATTCTTTCAAATAAATATCCTAGATAATCTAATTATATCTTAAGAAAAACTAACATGGTATTAGATCCTCTCTGAAAGTAGGCACTGTGCAGCTGTGGGAACTAGGGATTCCTAGTTGAAGGTGTTCTCTCCACATATCATCAAGAAAAGAGGGCTAGGCTAACTCACCTCAGTAGGGTTCATATTTTGGTGGAGACAGTTTTTGAATCGAAGAAGTTTCATTTTTTACCTTGTCACTGGTGCTGGGAGGAACTATTGAATCAAGTATCGAAGGCTTCCCACCTTATTTTTCAGAAAGTGACCTAGCTGAGCAAATCTCCTCAAGGAGGCACATATTTCTGTCCAAACAGATTTCCCAAACTCCAATTTTGGAAATTTAGGGTTTCTCTAACAAACCCTAGGTCGACCTGCTCTAGAACCTGGTCGGACACCTCAAATTGGTAAGATCCAAATCTTTACTATTTCCATTTGAGGTTCTCGGTTTGACAATATTACTCACCTACCCATCTTGAGGAGAAGATTGGATGGGATGATAACTTCTAGGAATGGAATTACAGGATATCCCTGATCCTTGAAGAAAATGACTTGGATCGGTTTATTTCTGGAGATGTTCCAGAACCAGAGGGATATGAGGCTAAGGATTCTCATAAGAGAAGCATAGCTAAGGCTAAGAGAATCTTTGCATATTCTTTCAAGGATCACCTCATCCCCGATGTGTATGCATTAAAGTCACTAAAGGAAGTATATGATTCTTTGACAAAGATGTGTGAAGGAAAGAACATCAACCGAAAGATGACTTTGAGGAACTAGCTGAAGAATGTGAAGATACAAAACCCCAAGACTATACAGTCTTACTTCACAAGGGTTTCTCAAATCAAAGAAAAACTTGAATCAGTCGAAGAGAATATTGAAGAAGGAGAAATTGTAATTACTACCCTGAATGGTCTCCCTAGATCATGGGACTCATTCATTCAAGGCATTTGTGCATGAAGGAATTTGATCTCCTTCAGCAAACTTCGAGAAGAATGTGCACAAGAAGAAGCTAGAATTGTGAATAGAGAAGAAAATATGGGAGAAATCGATGATCAAGATCTCGCAATCTACACCAGAAAGAACTTCAAGAACAAGGAGAACTTTCACCAGAATAAGAAGAAGGACAAGAAAATGAAGAAGACCAAAAGAGATCTTTCAAATGTTCGATGTTATGCGTGTGATGAAAAGGGACACTTGGAAAGATATTGTCCCATATAGAAAAAGAGACACCATGCTCATATTTCCGAAGATGATGAACCAACAAACAAAAGATTCAAATTAGAGAAGGATGATTCATATGAAGAGTATGTGCTAACAACAACACTTACAGAACAGTGATTGGAATCATTCATATGTATGAACATGAGTCACCTCACAAGGTGAAACTTGGGGATGATTATCAATACCCCATAAAAGGGAGGGATGAAGCTTCATACAAGATTGACTCCATAAAATACTTGAAGATGAAGGATGTGTTATATTTTCCAGGATTGAAGAAGAATATTCTCTCCATATCTGCACTAGATGGAAAGGGAGTTAGGGTTTCATTTGTCGATGACCAAGTTTTGATGTGGCCCGGAGGAAAGGAAATAGAGGATGCAACAGTAATGGAGAAGAAGATGGAGGCTTATACAAGTTGATGGGACAGCCTGAACAAGCATTGGTTCATGATTCAATTGAACCAAATGAATTGTGGCATAGAAGGCTTGAACATGTGCACTATAGAGCACTACCGATGGCAAGCAAAGTAGTCTCAGGACTACCAGAGATCCAAGAAAAACATGAAGGCATTTGCAAAGGATGTGCAAAAGGAAAAGAATGCAAAGAATACATTTCCCAGCTGTGAGAGTAGGGCTAAAGGACTATTTGAGATAGTATGCTCACATGTGTGTGGACCCATGTCTTCTAGATCATTAATCGAGTATGTGTACTTTGTTTCCTTTATAGATGATTTCTCACATAAGACTTGGATATATTTCTTGAAATAAAAAAGTGAAGTTTTCAGCAAGTTCAAGGAATATAAAGCCTTGGTCGAGAACCAGACATATAGGAAGATTAAGATTCTATGGTCAGATAATGGGGGAATTTTCACTTCTAAATAATTCAAGGAACTCTGTAGAGAATCTGGGATTAATAGGGAGTTGAGAACTCCATACAATCCTTAGCATAATGGGGTTGTGGAATGAAAGAATCAAAGCATAATGGGAGCAGCAAAAGTAATGTTTCTTGACCAGGATCTTTATATGCACCTTTGGGCGGAGGAAACAAGAACAATTGTATATCTATATAAATGCACTCCTCATCGAGTACTTGACAACAAGACTCCTAAATAGGATTTCTCAGAAGTGAAATGTGAGATCATCCATCTGAGAATATCTGGTTTCTTGGTGCGCATACATGTCCCAAAGGAGAAAAGGACCAAGCTTGATCCTTTTGGGAGGAAGGGTGTACTCATAGGATACAGTGATACATAAAAGGACTACCAAATATACTTCCCAGGATTCAAGAATATCAGCATCAGTAGAGATGTAACCTTTGATGAAGACTCAGCATACTTCATATCTAGGAGGACTCCCATCCAGGAATTCGAGGAACCTGAGGAGACGAGATTCTGAGACATGGAAATTTGAGAAACAATTCGAGAATACCTTGAAGATCATGACATGACAAAACCACAAGAGCCAGTAGAGACATTTCTTGAGAAGGATTCCCACAAGAGGAAACCAGCATGGCCACAGGAGATCTTACGAGAAGCTGAAATATATGGCACTTCAGAGGGAATACATCGAGAGAGAAAGAGGGAAAAGCCCTACAATAGCCATGTGGCCCTGTTGTGTGACATCATTTACAAAGAACCTTCCACCTATGAAGAGGCTACAAAAAAGAAAGAATGGAAGGATGCGATGATCGAAGAATATCAGTCGATCATGAATAATGATGTCTGGGAGGGTTTCAACAGGGAGAAATCATATGTGGCATTGAAAACAGCCGAGGTAGAGTATGTTTCCTCTTACTCAGCTAGTTATGAGGCAGTGTGGCTGTGAAAGCCACTGCCTGACTTATTTGATCTCCATTTGGATGTGACTTGCATCTTCTACGACAGTCACAATTGCATGACGCTAATGAAAAACCTAGTGTTCCATGACAAGTCAAAGCACATCGAGATCAATTTCCACTATATCAGGGATATGGTGCATCGAGGAGCATTCAAGCTCCAGTACGTGGTCAGATAGGAGAAAATTGTCGATGTTTTAACCGAGCCTCTTATGAGAGTGAAGTTCTAGTACTTTAGAGAAAGACTTGGTGTGATCCATATTGATATTCCTTGAAAGAGGGAGTGATGTGTTCTAGCATATCTACAAATATAGGTTGTATGGGCGTAAAATCCTGGCGAAGTTCATAGGTTGCTCAGATGTAATCAATCACGTAGATTATCCTTGGATATAACATATTAGCAAGGCTTTCAGGTTATCCTTTGATATGTTACAAAGCATATTATATCACATGGGAAGTGAGATAGCTTGTCCAAGCAGGAAAAGTCCTGGTGTAGCAAGTTGCTCAGATGTAATCAGTCCTATGATGGGTTATCAGAATGTAAATAATGATCCCTAGTGTGGTACGTAGATTATTCGGATGTAATATTCCCTGTGGGTTGTTTGATTGTAAATAATGAGACCTAGAGTGGTATGTAGGTTACTCATATGTAATATGTCCTAAAGGTAGTCTGAATGGAAAATATCTTAGACACAGGTTGTTCAGATGTAATCCCTCGAGGTTGACCAGAAGAACGTAAAAAGGTCCCGGTGTAGCAGTTTGTTGGGTCATAATTATTTCTACCATATATATGATATATATCAATTTCCCTTGTTGAGATGATAAGTTCATGAAGCATAATAGGTTAACCTAGGTGGTTCTTTTAATATAACGTGGATCGACCATAGATGCTTTAGTTGTTTGTTGTTTTGTCTTGTGCAAGACAAAAGAAATGATTTGGATATGATGAGATGAAGGTAGAAGACACAAGATATTTCTGTGGCAATGTGAAGAATATCCTGGATAGATTCTACGTGAAGGCTTCCTCGAGATGTAATGAAGACCTGGAAGAGGTCTAGGCCTACATCCAACATGAAAAAGGGTTGGATCTATAGAAAATTCTAATGACAAATAGTATGGTATGATGATCAAATTATAAAAGATGATGGTAGCAGCTATGATGAAGATTCTATGACTTCATGATGATGACAATGTGATGAATACCTGACCAGATGTGTTGATGATTGTGTAGAGAGAGAATACCTTCCTAGTTAAGAGAGAGTGTTGAAGTATTTGTAACTTTGGAATATATTCTGATGTATATTATCATTGTATTTTTTTGTACCCGCATTGGGGATGTGTGTTACCCCTTTAAGAGATGTCTAAATTGTGTCTAGACATTGAGGTATAACCTTTGTTGTAAGTCGGGGCAATAATCCCTAGTGTAATGTCAGGTAATATGTACTTGTAGTCTCTCAAGGAGAAGTGGGCCCCATGTGAGAAGACATGTAGGCTCGAGTCTTATGTTTGGTCGATGAATTAAAAGGGTATAAATAGGGAGGTTCTCTCCCTCATTAATACAAACAACACACACTCTCAAGTTCACATGAGAGAGAGAGAGAGAGGCATTCATAGGAGGAGATATTAATAGTTGTTCAATACTTCTTATTACATCTTTTGATCATCTTATTATTCTAAAGAATTTTGTGGGGTTTTCTCCGTTATGGTTTCCCCAGTGAAAATATTTATGTCTCGTGTATCTTTTATATCTTATGCATCATGTTGTACTCGTTATTCTTTTAGATAAAGATACTAGATAATCTAATCATATCTTAAGAAAAACTAACACCTCCTCAAATAGAGAAGCATGTTCTTACACAGTCATTCCCCTCCTAAGGGGGTACTTTGTCGATCAAAACATGACCCCAATTCTATATCTACTCAACATCACAATATTGTTGAATATTTAGTTCAAGCCCCTTGTGCCATGTCTACACTTGAAGTGTTTCAAAGTTGTCTAGCGCAACGATTATCATTGTTGTCACCTATTATGGAGACAAACTTCCTATGGCTTGGGGGTACCACAACATACAACTTGACACTACAAATCAATCTTTCCCAATATGCAAGAGAAACCAAACATATAACACTAAGGGATACCAAATCGTACCTTGTTCTGAATGATTGAAGTAGATCCGTGTTGATCTTTTCCAATTCACACTGTCATTAGCAATTTGCTCTCAACAACAGCAAACAAGGACAAGCATGCTCTATAATAATGTGTTATATGTACTCTAGCATATATATTCAACAATGTATAATCAATTAAACACATACATGGATTCAATATTCATATTCAAATGCACATAATTGGACAGGAAAAGATATTTCTATTAATAAAATTAGAGATTACAATAGTGACAACCTATGTCAGCACGTCTATGAACCGAAGAAATTGAGTCCTCCACCTGGGCCTCCAACACCTCAGTCCTCCATCTCTCAATAGCAAGCTCACAAAGAAAAAGAAATATTGGGAAGAATACAAAGTGCTCCAAAGGGACAAAGAGATACAAACTCAAGTATAAGAAAACTGAGGCAACAATGGACTATAGTTTCTTTGCTCTTCAATTCCTCCCCTTCAATGTCTCCAAGGGATTCCTTATATAGCACTCTAAAAGGGTAATAGAGGGTCGAATCTGAATTATCTCAAGGCATATGGAAAGCCAAGAGTTAGTATCTTCGGAATCATATGAGGAAAACTCCAAAAATATTTAGATTTATGCACACATCCTGATGTACGCGGGTTTGAGGTAAAAAGTCGCGTGTACACGTGAGTATGGGTTTAAAATTCACGTACAGCAATAAACAGGTGTTTTTAGGGATGATATTGGGACATCACAGTATAATATAATTCCATGGGGTATAAAGAGTCTGCAGAGGGATAGGGAAGGCCATAACTATGTGATCAACCATGTGTGGTAAAATCAGCTATAACAGATGCCCCCTAATGTGTGAGGTCATACGGGTAACATGATGGAAAAAATACATTATAAAATCCATCTCAGAAGTGGAGTAATGAAGACCCAGGTGGAAGAACCAGCCACTCAGCAGTACATTACAATAATCAATCTTTGCATGTGACTGCAAATACATATAGCAGTCCTAGATACATAAGATTACAATGGCCATGAATAGGCATGATATACATAATGTGACATGTGTGGTCATCGCCACATACAATATACAATAGATCAGAGTCTCCAAAGTGGATGAAGATATACAGTAGATCAATATATCCATAATATCTAAAGATATACAACAGATCAAGATCTCCATAGTGGATGAAGATATCTAATATACACTGGAATCAAATCACAAGAGCTGATATCTCATGAGCATTGGAATGATCAAGGAGGTAGAATACGTGGAATTCCACCAACATGGAAGGTCGTCTACACGAACTGCTATGAGTACATGTCCTACTATGCGAATAGATGTGTCGAGGCCGAACATAGTGGTCCATCATCTGATTACCAGTTATTGATGTATATCATTAACAGACGTGAGATCACCCACCGATAATGAAAATGGGAATCAAGGTACAGAGTGCAATCTAACAAGTGTGAATAAATGTGTTGAGTTCAAACAATTGGAATAATCCATCGATCAAGGGACATTGATGTATTCCCAAAACTGTCGATGGAGAGAGAACATGCTGCTGATGAATGTAAGTCTCAAGGCACTCAAATGAATCTAGAATCCTATTCTAGAATGAATGATCTGAATTCGATGGAATGGAATCTGCTGGAAGGAGGGCATTAAGGCATCCCCCATCAACCAACACGAGGTACTTAGCAATGATGTATAATTTGGAATAACTTGAAGAATATGTGCATGAAACAGTAATAGTACCAGGAATGGCCGACATGCAAAGTCAAGATAACTAAGGAATGATCGACTCAGGCTTCAACTTCTTTCGAACAAGAGAATAAGGTGAACGGTGACTGAAGGTAGGCATCATGGAATCGATATGAAAAATGGGACATCTCTGTGACATAGGAGGCATCAGCAGAGGCTCCATAGGAACTGGAATTTTAACCAATCGGTGGAGATAAACTCAGAGTAACGATTACAGCTCCTAAATTCAAACTAATAAACCAACAAATGGATGTGATATACAGTGCTCTATTTGAAGGTGACATGACTCGACTACTGCCAAAGATAACATATTTTCTTGTCCGGATTTTTAGTTTTTCTTTTTTTAAATTGGACTTTTTCATATATTTTGAAAAGTTTGAAAAAGAATAAAAGTTCTTTATATTACAAATCTAGGAGGAGACGAGTGTCAGGGGACAAGCAAAGTAGTTCCAAGCAGTGGAACATGCCTATTCTCAATGCAAGGAGATATGTGCAGGATAACGACACTCGAGGGAAGGTCTCTTCTTGGTAAAAGGGGTGGTCAAGCTGCAAAATATATGTAAAAGGCTCTGCTTAGCTAGACATGAGACAAGCTCCAACTATATGGCTGATAACTCAAAGTTAGGGAGATGACATAAAGCTAAAAAAGGCAAGGAAAACTTATGAAAATGCAATTGCAACTTTATATATACAAGGGAGTCTCGGGAGAATGTCCAGCATAAAGTTCAAGAGGAGTATGAAGCTCTTTCTCAAAGACATGGCGGGACTAAAAAAGGACTCCCACAACCTAAAGGATAAATATCAGCATGGGAATCAAATGCAAAAGAGGATCTAACTAGGGCACCCATGTATAGGAAATATCTACCATTCACATAACGTCACTTCTAATAGTAGCATGAAGGTTCTGTAACATCATGGAATTGGTTCATACCTAAGGTTAAGATGAAATGGTCATAAGGTCATGCAAAAATGTAGGCAGATGTGAAATCATAACCTATATTCTAGTTTAGACATAATACCTATAATAGGAATGAACGAATCAAAGACTCGGTCAAACCATCCTCAAAATGAGCTCCTACAACATCATATTAGTCCAAATGGTCCAGAATGGTTAAAAATGTTCAAAAAATATAAGAAGTGGGTAAAAATTTCAAAACATTTTCTATAAAATAGTGAAAAAATAAAATTTTCATACCATTTTGAAAATTCACCCACCATAGTGCTTTTGTATCCATAACTTCAAGAGCTGATTCTGAGAGCATCGTTTGGTGAAATCACTCCACGTTTAGTCCAGGTAATTACTCATGCCCTCCTTTTTCAATTTCATGCATCAATTTTTAATTTTAATGGTCAATTTTTTTATTTAAGCCATCCCAAATAGTTCATTTCAGCCCACATAGAAATCGGTTCTTTTCTCGCGTAGAGGGTTGGGTATATATAGAAAATACCATGATACAGGGCTGCAAACATGATTCTCAAGGGAAAACACTCATGAAACTTGGCAATGTTTGTGTAGGATGGTGCTAGAATGGAGAGAGAGAGAGAGAGAGAGAGAGAGAGAGAGAGAGAGAGAGAGAAATAACATGGTGATGTTGAATAGGCTGTGCAGGATGATATCATGGATCAATAAGCACTGAGGGCTTGTGGGTTATACAAGTTTTGGTGCCTTGGAATATTGAGGGAAAAGCCAAGGCTACTCCAGCTGCTAGTGGATTACTGGGATCCAGACTCTGAGACCTTTCAATTGGATGGCATGTCACTCATCATCGAGGTTGAGAACATATACTTTATCACAGGTTTGTCCCATCGAGGGGAGGTGGTGAACCTACAATCCCGCGGGACAGGAGGTGGGTTGAATATAGAGGAGTACATAGTTGTGTATTTCCTTCCTGATACAGAGAAGGTTGGGATTCATATCCCAAAAAAATTAGTCCATAACCTGGGGTTGAAGGCCATACTATTAGCATTGGGCAGGATCGCAGGTTTACCATCACTCCACTAGGCATCAAGGCCAATGATGTTCTATGTCATAGAGTGCACATGACCTATGATATATGACTGGAGTACCTCTCTGATGAGAAACATGAAGCAGAAAATTAGTGATTGCAAGATGGGAAGGGTACAGAACTTTGGGTTCAGCAGCATACTAAGTGCGTTATTTTTCGAGCAGGTGTCGGGGCTAAGCCCTAGAGTTGAAATTGCTCCACATGGAGTTAGGGATCTAGCTCAGCTACATTGGGCCAATGTCATGCGGAGACTAGGAGGGGGAAGGGTGGCTAACCCCTATCCATCAAACTTCTTTCTCTGGTGGTGGAGGTAGATCATCGCCATAGATGACTATCCCTATGCAAGGCTAGACTTCCATAGAGATCCATACATGCACCTACCACTAGGAGAAGCATATGGAGACATAGGTAATGAATCCAAACTCACTTTTGTTTTTTTAATTATTAAATTTTTTTGTATTTTTTGATATATGAAATCAAAAGACATGTTTTTGGTGTGATGACATATAATGATATGTTGTCGTGTACATGCAGATGTGGGACCATGACGGCCAGATGGATTTCCTCATCATTAACGAAAGGGAAGAGGCAATGAGATCATGGGTGTGGATGCAGAGCAGATGCTCCAAAGAATTCACATGAACTTCGTTTGCTTAATACAGAGGGTTCCCATGGCGCAAGTCAAGGACTTTCCTGAGGCTAGGCAGTTCTAGGTGGTTGGAGTACCACAAGCATGGGTTCAGTTATTTCACTGGCTATCTAGAGTCGTGGTGTGCTACCATGATCAGCACCCTCCTCCACCACAGGATTCGAGACCTAGGTGTATATTTTTTGTATGATCGTGTAGTATATTTTGGTGGCTTGGAAGCCCCAATTTTCTATATGACACTTATGTATTATGGCGTCACCTTTTTTAAACTTAATGAAAGATATTTATGATGATCAATTATTATTCCATTTACATGTGTAAAATGTGTTTGTGAAATGCTTTTATTGTCTTTGAAACAAATGCCAATCTAGTACATAGTTAGCATATGAATCAACAACTTGATTAAATTTCTTGTAATGTGAATGTATTTTATGCTCTCAAATTGTCATTCTAGCAATCTTACATGCAAGAATATTCGTAACAATGTCGAATCCCTAACATGATACAAGCCATTAAGTTGTGAGACCACTAACTGCGAATCAAGACGTACCTCAAGAGAAAGAACACCATGTGAAATGGCATCACGCAATAACTCAATCACAACACTATATTCAGCAACATTGTTTGATGAAGGTCATAAACATATGCCTCTTGAATACAACACTTGACCTGTAGGAGTATAAATCACCCAAGCCATCGAAGCTGAGTTTTGAGTGTGGCGGCTGGCACCATCAGCGAATCCTATGTAAACCGAAGACTCCATCAACATCTTCCATACCAAACAAAAGCCAATCAACAAACTTGATCACCATAAGAAGACCAAACTATGTTATGCAAAATGTACAATAATATACTAAAAATCAACCTTGGATGAAGATCATGCATAGTATTTCTTAAGATAGGGCCCATTTCTAGGCTCCTCCAAAGCTGTGCCCCCATGATCAACCAGTCTAATAGGTCTAACATATGGATAAACCCTAATGCCACATTGAATCATGCGAGGGAAAATTCCTGGAAGTCCATCATCCAACCAAGCGAACACATCTTGAAATTCTTTAAATAACTCGGTGTACTCAATCTTACCATGAACACGAGAAATATTGATAGGTATCATTGGTGACAAGTTGGCCATATTCCCTTTAGTAATCTGACTAAGAGAGCTTAATGGGATCACAGGCCTACCAACTTTCTTGCTTAATATTTCCCTAAAGTCATCAAACTCTAAACGATCAAGCTTAGGAAGGAAATATGATCTATGGTGCAACCCCCCCCCCCAAGGTTGTTCTATCCCAGACATAGCCTCAAGAATAGCTTCATCCAATGGAAAAACATCATCAAGGAAGTCTTGAGAGTGATATGACTCTACTGCCCAATCACGCAGCACATAAGGGTCCTCCTCCACCATCCATGAAGAGGAAGGACTAGGCCCTACAACATGATCAAGATTAGCTTGATACACCACCAATGTTGTAGGAAATGACACATCTATCTCAACAATTATAGAATTATCACTCGGAGTACTCGGTGAAGGAAGAATCCAAGGATCCTCCATATGAGAGGTGTGAAAAGAGACCGATTTCAACGAGGTTGAAACCTTACCCAGACTAGAACCAATCATAAGGATGGGCACAGGACAAATAAAGGTTCCCATAAGAGAAGGATACATGCCCACACCCACATTCTCAGTTTTCATCTTAGAATGGTCGATAATTGGGATAGAAGCTCCCGATGATGCTTTTAAACATGGATTCTGGAATGATTTTTTATCAATAGTAATGATATTCCCATCCAAAGGAAAACAAACCACTCGAAATAGGGAAGAGGATACGGATTTCATATTGTACATCCAGTTCCTATCCAGTAAAAGATTATAGTTGAGGGGCACATCAACCACCTCAACCTCGATCACAACAGTCTTCCTCCCTAATTGGACCTCTAGGGAAGGAAGTATATCATGAAGTCGAAATAATATTCCATCAAATGCATTCAACATGTTTGCATATTTATACAATGTGGGAGAACCTAAGCCCTTCCAGCAGGCCAAAGACATCATGAAAGCGGTAGCTCCTTCATCAATCACAGTGTGCTTAATGGTGTGGTTTAGACACTATATGTGAATCGGAAGAGACACATAGTAAGGCAAGAAAGGCTAGACTCCATGAGTTTCAAATTTGATCATGGAAGGAGAGCTATCATCACCCACCCCAAGAGCAGAAAACAAGGCCTTCCTTTGCATAGGACAAGTCTGAAGCACTTCTAATGCAGACATTGCACAAGGATTCTGTCCCAAATCCTCGACAATTGAATAGTTCTGGGTGGCTCGAGGATTAGTATTGTGCCCTGAGCACTTTAAGACTCCTTAGGAATCTTTGTCCTCATTTTGCACTCCAGTTGTGGACACATTGTTCACGGTATAGGTTAATAACAACTTGAGGAACCACTCTAGAAGAAATGCTGGTGGTATAAAGGCTTCAATCAATCTATTTAATCTACGCCACTTGTGAATGTGATCCAAAATGTGGGTGACTTTGTCTTGCCGCGACAAGAGTTCGATACCGGCGTCGTAACACATGGGTAGCTGGAAGTGATCAAGAAAATTCATAGCTAGGTCATTGAACCAATAATAACTCCCCCCATGTAACTCTATATACCATTTTGTGGTAGGACCCATGAGGGTGTGTTGAAATAGTCTCAAATGAATAGAATCATTGTTCAAGGAGTTTGAAGAGCACCGAAGATGGATGGTCATGACATGCTCACCAGGATCTTCACCAGACTTACCTTCAAATTTTGGAATGTCTGAAAGAAGTTTGGTAGGAACCGTCGGCCATGCTGGGTCATGAGATATAGGATCATTTGTCAATATCAACAAATCAGGCAAATTCAAAGTCGCAAGGAAATGGATCCTAGGTTGAGCCAATTGGTTCCACGCTCCATGATAGGACTGGTTTGCATAAGGTTGATTTCTATATACACCATGGCCTTGGCCAATGGGATAGTAACATCCTCCAATTTGACCCATATAGGGTTGCATGGAAGCATTGTAATTTGGAGTATTTTGAGGTTGGGGTGATACAAATCCATAGTTAGGAGACTGGTACGTGGGTTGATACTGGGAACCATAAGGTGGATAGTTTTTTCCGTAATATGGCTCGTAAGAAGGTCCATAAGAGGTTCCATGCACTAAACCATGAGATGGTCCACAAGAAGGTCCATAAGATGGTCCATAGGAAGGTACAGGACATGATGACACATAAGGAGGAACATAGGCTTGTGACACTACGGTGTGAGTAGAAGTAGAATGGACATGGCTAATAACAAAACTCTGGCTTGAAGGCCCACTAGAGTTAGGAGGAGGATGCATCATTAAAAATCATTTGAAGTAATTGGTGTTGAAGACGATGGAGTATGTGAAGGAACATAACTTGTGCCCCCAATATTCACATGTCTAGGTTCTGGTCCCTAAATGGGAACACTAGTGCTAGGCCTAGGATGTGCATGTGAAGAAACTTCCACCAAAGGGATGGAAGGTGTAATGTAACTAGTGCTACCAAACCTCCCTGGGTGGAAAGGAATGGAAGTGCCCCCAAGCGTAGCACCAAGGTCAACACCTGATCCAGCCTGGGATGTTGGACTGGTCTTAAGAATATCAGGCATGCCATACCTAATAGTGCTAGTTCTAGTGGGTGCATGGTGAGTCTCATGGTTTGGACTACGCGACCAATACCAATGATGTGCATGCATGTAGCCTAGAAATTGTGAAGGATCATTAAGAGATGTCCCAGCTATAGAATGGTCGGATCCCAACAGAGTCCCATATGTGCTTGAAGGTTCATCCTCCAATATTGGATGAGGAAGATCAGGGATCTCTAGGATCTCAAGCTCATGGTCACCCATGGTGTGTGAATCAAAGTGAGAATCAATCTGCTTGGACTATCTCCTCTCTCCAAAAGGAGGAGGAGATGTAGAAGGTAGAACTCCTGCTAAAAGAGGAGAACAACAAAGTGTCACACATGAATCCACAATGACTCAACAAAAAGAAAAGACTTGATCTACCTACGTCACCCTAAGCAGTCTAGTGTGCACAGAGGATACACTTGTTACACCAAAATCCTGTCACCACCATGTGATAAGATCCTTGACTTACATATTTTCCCTTAATCCCAGCACTTGGAGAGAAAAACCATGTTGTTTGTCAATATTTCATGAAAATACTTAGCACCGCGCTTTCCATGTTAACCATGAGTGGTACCTTTCTCACACCGCCTGTATCTTGTTTACCATAAGCAATGCCACCGCTTATAGCCTTTGGTCCATAAGCATTTTTAACCTGAACCGCTCTGTCATAAGAGGAAAAAGGAGGTACCTTGGGTAAAATGGGAAAAATGAGAGGTTTCTCGAGGCTTCTAGATCATGAGCCTCGTGTCCTCTCTTATCCCAAACATTGTGGGTCAGTTGAGCTTGAGATCCCCCATCATAGGATCTTGGATGCCACCTCATCCACAAATCTCTCAACCATTCCTATCCATTGAGCATTATAAATACAAGCTCATATCCATGGTTGAAGGGGGAACCATAGATGTATTGTTATGTTGTTGGATTGACCACTTGGCCCAAGCCATTTGAGAGCATAGAGAGTAAAGTTGGAGATTATGGGGATGAAGTGTTGGTTTCATGGAGATGCATGTCAACACTAAGGATTAATTGGTTGTAAACTTATCCATTCATTTTAATGTAAAGATTATTTCCATCCCACATTACTGTTGTTTTGATTTCACATGTAAATTTTGTTAGATTCCTTAGTCACTAACATGGATCAGTGGATTATGTTTTGGTAGCTTTGATGTGTTTGTGTGTTTAATCTGATTGTAAGTACACAGGTTTACTATTGAAGCGGCATTCCAGGTATCTAAGACATCTAGGGAGGGTCTTCATCCTTTGTCGGTCATTTGTTTTGGATCTGAACCATTCAGACCAGAGGAACAACTTTTGTCCATAGAAGGTGAAATATTCATGCTTACAAACCTGGCGACTCTACTGGGGAATGAATATACATATCAGTTGATCTGATCTTCCTTGGTTCTTCAACTCTTGTATGAATCCAGGCTCCTTCTCCAACTCTCTTCAGTCAGATCTGCTATCTGACTTAGTAGATTTTGGTTTGAAACTTCCAGATCTGTCTAGATCTAAATTATTTCGACCTTTTATACTCTTTTTTATTCTCAATCTATTAGTTTTTACCTTGATCTGGTCTTTTTCTGACTTGATATGTCATTCTCCTTGATGTTTTGGATTTACATAGGGAACCGCACTTATGCAGTTGGAGAGAAGTGGTGCCACCGCCTGAACCCAGTTAGCAGCACGCGGTGCCACTGCCTGAGTCCTGTTGGCGAGAAGCGGTGCTAGTCCAGAACCACTCTTTCAAGACCCTTGCAACGCGGTGCTAGGTAGGCATCATTCCAAGACCTCTTTTTTCTCATTTTTTGCAAAAAAATTGAGTTGAGTTGCTTTCAGCCCTGCACTATTAGGCTTGTATGTTAGAATCTGATGCTTGTGGTTTGAAATTTTATGGTTTAAAGATTGGTTTGATTGGAAACTTCAAAATCTAGATTAGGCTTATTAATTGTTCATTCACTTCTATGCTTGTTGGTTGTGATTGTGAAAGGACTTATTATTTTTTGAAAAGCTTAGGGTGTTAGTAAGATCTTTGTTCATCTCTATTATATAGACTGAAAGAAATACATTTGATTAGTGTCTAAGTTTCATTTCTTGTTTGCATAGAGAACTTCTTTTCCTTCCTTTAAAAAATATTTTTTTTTACTGAGATTAGGTTATCATCATTGAGTATTGGACATCAAATATCTGATTGGATTTACAAGCTTTCAGGCTCTTTATGTTCTTTTGTCTCTTATGCATTTAGTACTATCTCATAAAAATAAAAATATGGTAGTTTTGAGTTAGATTTGCCTATGTTTTAAGAAAAATTGAAAAATAGAGTGCATATGCATGTAGTGTGCTTCTTGTTTTTCTTTTAGGAAAAGATATTCTTCCCCTTCTTATTGCTTTCAAAAAAGAGAAATCAGTTTGGAAAGTGCTGCTTTTCTTTGATTTTGTGTTCAAGATTGTTGTTTGGAAATATTTTTGGTTTTGGAACAAAATAAAATATCTCTTTCCCTCCCGTAGCTAGGCATACTGAACGGTAAAGTGAAATATTTGCATACGCATATTGCATGGTTTTACTTTTTCTATCAAAACACCCTGCATTCACCGAACCATCCACTTTAAAATTAATGATAGTTATAGGTTAAAATTTACATATCAATTGGAGTGATAGGTTAGAGACATGTTCGGGCATTGTTAAGCATAGGAGTTGTCATTATTTGTCCGCATTACATGGCGGGAATCGCGCGGTTCTTTCATGTACCCTCGGTATATCAAATGGCCTTTCATGTACCCTTGAGGTATATAGAAAGGTACTTCATGTACTTGATTGTATATCAGAAGGCCCCTTGTGTATGATTATGCATTAGATAGCACTACTACCGATTCGAGCTCCCATGTACCTTGACTATATCGGGAGACCCCACTAGGATACCTTATCCATCTCAGAAAATCCCTTTGGCCATCTTTCTTGGAGCCATACACCGAAAACAACATTCGAGGAGATTACTACGCACATACCCTAGAGGTATATTTCTAGTGGCACCTTCTTGACAATCCTGGTGAGAGACCTGACTATCTGAACTCCTCCTATCATTTTAAGTGTGCTTGTTTGACCTATAGCCTGTGTAGGGAAATTTTTGGTGTGTTTTCTAGTTTTTCAGACCCTAGGATAGAGAGAAACTGTATAAACTGGTTGAGTTAAGACAGTCCAGAAGAGTACAGGACTTGCCCCCTGATTTTATTCTTGGTTCAGGAGAAAATCCAATGGAAGCTATTGACCAAGGAGCTGCTACCACCTCCCAGGTGGGAGATAATGTGGTTGTAGAAAGTGGAGGACCATATTATTCACACTCGCCTCCCTTCGTACAACAACCTTCTCGGGGAAATACCTCGTTCCATTCTCCCATAGAAGGTCATGTGGATGATACTACCCGTCCGAATTATGGTCCCAATGCTCCATTTTAGGACACCTCTATAGGACAATCCATTGCCTCTTTTAGAACCCTTTTAAACTCTTTTGAAGATGAAGAAGAACATAGGAAATACCATGTAGCCATTCTCCATGCACAAGACACTGACAGGAAAATAGATGACATATTGGGCACATCACCATCACATTCCATAGTTGTTCCTGTGGGATACCGTTCACTTACCGATTCTATGAGACCCATTGAACCAATTATAGATCGCACAGTAATACCACACAAACTAGTCCAAAATACCAACCCCACCACCTCCCATGTTATGTCTGTTCCCAATCTTCCCAGTTCTTCTGCACCTGGGACCCAACCTTCAATTCCCGTGTTGTCATTACCTTCTAGTGCCGTGGGGCAACCCCTGACACGACCTACGTTATCTGGAATTGAAATTGTACCTAGTCAAGGACAGACCTCTAATATAGAACTAGCTAATTTTTATGTCTCTCCCACCCATACTAATGTGGTTAATCCCCCATCCAGTTCAGGTCATCCCCTAGCATCACAAACTACAACCATTCAATCTTCTGGAGGTTATGGTTATCAAATACCTATAGGGAACATTAGTTATCCACCCAATCCTACAGGAATGCCTTATGCTGGAATTCCATACCCTAGTAATACTTTTATGCCATGGGGGCAACCTAACTGGTCCTACATGCCAGCTATGGAGGGGATACCTATACATACCGTAGGAGGTGTCGAAAGACCGCCTTATGGAGGTCGCCCCCCTGGAGGGCTTGGTGGCTTTCCTCCTTATGGTCCTAGTGGTCCTAGAGGGCCTGGTGGTTTTCCTTATTTTGGTCCTAATGGTATTGGGGGGGCTGGTGGATTTCCTCCTAATGGCCCTGGAGGTTGCGGTGGCCCTCCTCCTAGTGGTTCCAGAGGCACTGTAGGTTTACCTCCCATCGGCCTTAGAGGGTATAGTGGTCTGCCTCCTGGTGGTCCCGGTGGTCCTACTGGTCCCAATGGTCCTAGTGGTCTCGGGGGCCCTGGTAGTCCTCTTGTCGGAGGCCCTAATGGTCCTACTGGTCCTGATCCTAGAAATCAACCCCCTGCGGGCATATTTTCTATTAGTTCTTCCTCACAACAACCTATATATCAGTTCACTTAGGGTCTTACTGGTAATTATATGCCATATCAATATTACCAGTATGTGCAACCTAACCGTCAGTTACCTTTCCTAGAAACTTCGGATTTACCTTACTTATCCAAGTTTATTAATAACCCCATTCGACATAATCCCTTGTGGCCTCCCATTCGGGTAAAGTTACCATCAGACATCCCAAAGTTTGATAGAAAGTAGGGAGATGATCCGAAAAACCATGTCATGAAATTCCATTTGTGGTGTTCTTCAAAATCCCTCATGGATGGTTCAATTTGGTTACGAATTTTTCAATGAACTTTGATTGGTACAGCCGCGAAGTGGTACATTGAACTCCCATAATATTCATTTGTGGATTTTGGCTCATTGGTAATCATGTCTCTTACACACTTTCAGCTCCCGATCCATTATGAAACGAGTACTGATCTCTTAACCTCTCTTCAATAGAACACCTCCACCCACATATCCGATCATATCCATGAATGGAGAAGGCGAAGAAGGCTTATTAAGGCCCCTATTCCGGATTAGTTATTAGTTCATTGGTTTACCAAATATTTTTTTCCTCCAATTTCCCAAGATGTGGCTATGGGTGGTGCCGTTACTAAAGAGCAGGCTATTAGTCGAGCCCAGTCTCTAGACTTGGTCTATTCCTAGTCTTGCTATCTTTATGACTTTATTCCTCAAGCTCCTTGCCCAAGCACCGATCCTGCCAAGCCACCAGCAGAAGTACCTGTTGATGGGATTGTTGGTTCAATCTAGTCCCCATCAGCAGCAAAACCTACCAAGAAACCCCAGACTACCACCCCTACTCCTTTGACTACGAAGGTTTTCGCCGAGGTCAATTCTATTCAAAGTACTCAAACCTAGGGAAATAATAAAAAGAAGGGTAAAAATAAAAATAAAAAACCCAGAAACCAACAGGAGAATCAAAGACCAACCAATAGTGATAATGATAAATGGAAAAGAAAGGAAAAATATCCATGTCTGCTATGCGGAGGTGACCATTTCTCAAAAGAGTGTCCCCGTTGGGACGAAATCTCTCAATTTCTGAAGTCAAATCTCACCCCCACAGTACTCACGGATCGTTTTCCCTCTCAACAACAACTGATAGACCACATGTCTAATCAGGGTAACTCTAGTTCATCAGAGGAAATTCATATGATGTCCTCGGATACCATTAATTTGCAAACTCGAAGCCAGAATTATGGCAAACCCATAAAAAATAAAGAAGATCATTCTTCTTTAGGAAAATCTCCCTCTACTAGTTCTCCTGAGTCCTTGTCTACTGTCCCCCTATCCATCGAGAAGACTACTCTCGACATGATTTTGCGTCCACCCAAGAGTACTCTTTGGAAGGCTATTTTTAACCCTAATTCCTGAGCTGCTCAATATTATAATGTAGTTGAAGATCTCGCTTAGGAACCTTCTGCAATGTCTACCTTAGAACTAATTCAAAGTTGTCCTACACAGTGCAAAAACTTGTTAACAACATTAGGATCTTTAGACCCGAACAATACTAATTTGATTCATTTCAATGTTGAGAACTATAAGTCTAGGTTACCTCATAAACTTGCTTTTCAGATCATTACGAAAGTAGTTGGAAAGAAATTTTTTCGAATGGTACTAGATGAAGGAGATTCGACCTCTGTTTTGTGTCTTGTTGGAAAGCTCTCTGCTCTCCCGAGCTTGTAACATCACCTATGACTCTCAAGGCCTTTGGCAGACGGGGTTTTCAGCCCCATGGTCTCATATCAGCCCTAGCAGTCGAGCTTGGGGGAAAAACCATTTCCATTCAAGTAGAAGTGGTAGATGCCTCATTATATTACAACCTCCTTCTAGGAAGAAATTGGTTCTATGCCATGACTATTGTCGCTTCAATAGTATTCTGAACAGTCCAATTTTTCGCATCTAGGGAGAATTGTTACCATTGACCAGCTTGATTTCTGCATGCTAGATGTTACTACCTCCATGGCTAATAACCTCCCCATGTTAGTCTAGTCCCCTCCTCCTTACCAGTCGATTGGGGTAGGCATGTTGAAGGATTCATTCCTTATGGGGATTTTTCCATCCACTCCTCCTAACACGAATACTGCGACAGTCCACATGATCACCTCATTTGATTGTGAGCCTAAGGGTAAACAAGTTTTTGATTCCACCTCGTTGAGTTCACACAAAGCAATGTATGACACCATTCAAACCTTTTTCGATGATCACACTGATGACCTTCATCTAGTGGCTTCGAACCCTTACTATTTACCGTACTAGTTAGAACCTTCTTTTCCTATTCTAGATTATCTCTCTGAGACTTTTCCTTCTGATGAGTCCATTATGGAGATCATGGATACGTATGAGTCCATTTGGGAGGATCACCATTATAGATCCATGTTCCTCCCCAACACCAGTCTGGTTAACCATGATTATACATCCTTGTTCCCTACTGATATTGTCAACATACCCCAAAGTCCCATATTGTTGCAAGACACAGATTCTGAAGGAATCATTTGCAACATTACTTAGACAAATCCGATTGAAATATCAGCTAAGCCTGATACCATCGAGCATGTTCATGTTGGGAAGAACTGCTCGGCAGATGAGTCTGAAGCATACAAGGCACTTTTCAAAGAATTCTGTGATATTTTTCCCTGGTCCTATGAAGAGATGTCATGGATTGACCCATCCATTGTGGTCCATGAGATTAAAACCTATCCCACGGCCAAACCTGTCAGGAAAAAACTAAGGCAAGTCCATCCTCAAAAATCTACAACTATTAAAGATGAAATTGAGAAACTTCTCAAAGTTGGGTTTATTTATCACGTAGATAATCAGATAATCGACCCTCAGAAGTAATGAGCTTGGTGATAATTACTAAAGGATTGATAAATTATTCTCTGATCCATAGTTTTGAAAATCCTTTTTCACCCTTCACAACCAGGAATTCAGGTTTAAAAACGTAATAATAGTCCTTGCGTGATAGCTTAAAGTTCTTGAACCAGTGATCCCCTATTCATGGAAGCCCTGTAGCCTGCACGACTAACTCCTTCATGACTAGAAACACCAATGATCCCACCTTGGCAGTGTGACCATCGAACCCCAGGATGAATTGCAGAGACACGGCATCATCGTGCCCCTGCAAAGTGGTAAAGAAAGGGTGCCACCCAGCTCAGACAAACAACTCATTGCAAGCTAAAACTCGGGCATGGCCAATAACTGTCCATACGTAGCGGGCTCATGGCAATTGAGCATCATGGAGACACAGAAATAAGATGAGGGACAAAGAAAATGGAAAAATGAGAGCATACAGTAACTCGAAGGACAATTAAAAACCTCTATCAACCTCCCTCCAGATGGTAAAGATGAAAGCTGGAACCAGTCCATTTAAAAATATAATGGCAAAGGGAAAAAAATATGATGGTAATGACAGATTTGCTAAGGTAATTATAGTAAATCAAGGCACATACTGCCCACACTGCCTTGCCTTATAATGATATCGACATGTCCCAGAAAAATTCATAGCCTTAAGACATCTCAAATGTCAATTTTAACCATGGATTCAGGCTTTGGATTTTAGTAAATTAATGACATAAAAATTAAAAATGGCAAACTAAACATAAGCGATGGCGTATGATTTATTGATATAAAATAATCAATAATATAAAGTAAAATTTTTCCAAGGTGTATATGTCATTAAATTACTTACAAAGGAGAGGTGGCTTATCAACTCCATGGAATATAATGTGTTAAGGTAAATCCTCATAATTCCACCAATTTTTTAAATTAGAAAGATACCTGTATTTTAACAGTAAAGATTCTCTAGCATTCTGAACATTACCTTTAAAATTCAATTTACCAGTTTTGCAGAACTCATTCCAATACCTCATCCGGCACCTAATCCGACACCTGATCCAGTACCTGATTCAGTCTGAGTCTAGTATTTCCATGTCCAGACACAAAAGTATTTTCAAGCTTGTAAGGGTGGAAGTGATTTCCAGTAGGGTGATGATGTTATAAGCAAGGGCAAATAACTGTCTTTCTTCAAAATGTCCAACTTTTGTGAGTTGAAAAGATAATTAAAATTGCCTAAAAATTTTGTTTTATCTAGCAGGCTCCTTGCACAGTTACTATTATTTAGTGGTTTCTTCTTCATCTAACCACACATAAACAAAGCTAAGTCATAAAACTATTCATTATTGTCAATACAAAAGCAAAATTAAAAATAGTCCATATACTATCAATCTCACTCTTGCATCTAACTATTAAAAATATTCAAAACTTCAACCCATAAGCACAGACTTCTTCCTCTTTATCCATAGATAACTTCTTCACCAAAATATGTGCCTTCTAAAAACAAGACAAGAGGAGTACCAAATGAGGCCCAAAATAGTGTACTGGCCAACTTGAATCAGCTTCACACAAGAAAGTTTGAGTGGCAAAAAAAAAAAAAGTTCACAGCTATGTTCATTGAATCACTAAACGTTAGTACACTCTAGAGGCATAATCCTCTTCTATAATAAATATCAGGTAACAAAGACTTAAAGCATTTGAAAATGATTATTGACTGGCTTATTACAAACAATTCTCTTTAATTTTCATTTAACCCAACATGGCTTCTCTTTAACACTTACACAGGTACATTGTTCACACAGACAAGTATAAATGAGGCTTTTTTTTTTTTAAATATCAAAGTCATAACCCACTACCGGCGAGCCTGTTCAGTGCTCCAGTGGGGTAACTATAATACCTAAGAAAATTCTTCCCTAGGAAGAATGCCCCATTGCCAACAGGCCTGTTCAGTACCCTCATGGGTTTACCTGTTTATACCACATGTCGGTACCCACTGCCAGCAGACCTGTTCAGTATCCTAGTGGGTTAACCTCTTACACCCTTTTTCTACCAAAGGCCCTTGTCCCAATTCATCTTAAACATAAAATTTATAATTTGCTTACAAAAGATGAGTGGGGGAGTAGCTCTGAAAACCTTCTAGGAGTGGGATGGTATTAAAATTGGAAGAGATTTCTTGAAACATGCCTATAAATATTTTTTCGTATGAACAACTAACCCCTATAACTGTATAAATTGAAAGACATGAGGTGGGTGGAATTATTTATAATATATATGTATATTTAATATAATGAAAGCCAATGGATAATGATCAAAAGACCCTTCAGTCTTGAAAACCATCCCTAATAAAATTATTGTGGTGCCTGTCTGGATAATAACTCAATGTCCCCAACTATTACTACTTGTAAAAATATCCTCGTTCAATCCAGTGTGAAACCAAGTCAAATGGCACTAGTATATTATGAGTTCATAAGTGAAACCCCTTGAGGCTGTAAATCACAAATAGAGGCAAAGAAAGGTAGATAGACATCCTGTATGAATAAAGAGGACAAGTCTATAAAAAAAACTGAACTGAAAACAACAAGTCTTATAGAAAAACATGCTTTTTTTATTTATTTGATACAGGTATTCCAATAACCTAGTGAAACCAGTAAAAATATTTAAAGTGTTTCTCAGGGATTAATTCACATTAGGAAAGTTCTTGAAAATAAAAAGGAATCAACGATAACAGAGAAACTTCCCTTTAAAAAAAAAAAATACCTTGAGCCTCACCAAAGAAAATACCTTCAATCGTTGTCCATTACCACAAATGCAACCTGTTCATCATCAATTGTTCTTATGTTTACAGAACCATTATTAAAAACAGTCACAATTTCATATTACCCTTTGGCATTTTTCCTTTTTATAGGCTATGAGCTGTTGTTGTAATAAATTTTCTGAAAGTATGGATTGTAGAGAAGGTATAAATTCTGGTTAAAGATCTTATCATTTTATTGGAAAAAAAGAAAAACAACGAAGCTGCATTAATTTCTAAACTAAACATGCAACTTTTTTATTTATATACATATTTTCCTATTCTACCTAAGAAGAAAGAAAACATTTCTATTCAAGTATATGAATTCTTCCAATGTAACCAAGTGCGAAGTAAGATTAAAAATATACCTTTATCCACATATGAAAAAGTTGTTGCAATGATTACCTAGATATGGAGAACCAACCGACTTACTTGCTTCTACAACAAAAGGTGTTGAAGGAGGAAATGGTGTTGTAGTCTGGTTACCTCTTGGAACCAACTTTCAAAGTAGTCCCGGTACTCACCTTCCTTCATCATATCATGTAGATCCCTTTCCTCTGATTAATTTATTTCAGAAGTACATAGAGGATCTGCTGATACCTCCTCAATTTTAGGTTTCTTTCCATCGGATGTAATCCCCAAGTTGTCAATTTCCTCTGCAATTTGGAAAGGAATATTTTTTTGTGGCTCTTGGGACTTTGGTTCATTTATTATGTCAGGAGAGGTAGATAAACTCTTAACTGCTGTTAGGATGTGTTCTACCTGATAAGAAGAATTCCCAACTGCAGCTAGGATTTGAGAAAGTTTTCCCAAATTGATGGTTACTTCTGAATCCATTTTTGTTGGTTGTTTTGTTCATGTCTCGCACAAGGATTAGTGTATGGGGATATTACAGCACCCAAGTTTTTATTTTTATTTGGTTTATATGTGTTTTAAATGATTCTAATCAAGACTATCTACCACTAAAAACATATTTACGCCAATCAAACACACGCCACTCTTGCATAAAATAAAACACTCTTGAAATTAAATTGCAGAAAGTAAAGACACCCAAACTTGCAAAAAGAAAAACACACTTGTATGAAATTAAATTGCAAGAAAGTAAACACGCCTTACAGGAAAGGTAAACACACTTTTGCAGCAAAATAAATCAAACATGTGAAAAAGAAAACACATGAGAAGGAAACAACAACGATTTGGGGCAACCCACTAAAGTGGATGCATTAGGTTGTTACACCATGGGAATCCCGTAGTGAATTCATCTTTGAGTCTTATCGTTTCCCCTCCCCCTTGTTGTGTAATGTAAAGGAAACCTATCTACCCCTATCTACCTGAACTTCACATCAAACAAATTCGTAGGAAATGAGAAAAATACCAGCTTACCTTAGAGCAACTCCTCGGCAACAGCACCAAAATGTTGGGTAAAATGTTCACTAATTAATTTACCTTCAATTAATTATCGACCGGGATATGTAAGCTTTGAGCTACTACACTATATGTGCAAAGTAAAATGGTTTCAAGCTCATACCTAGGGTAATTTTAATTTACTCACATACAAATGTAATTCCTAAAATGAACTATTCTACTAAACAACCAAGATCTGAAGATGTTATACCTAATTTAAGAAAAGAATTCAATCCTTTAAGTACTGTTTGCAATCACAAGGTTTACCAAATCTAATAAAAGTAGTTTCAAATCATGCTCAATTTTAACCTATTTCCAAAAGAACAACCAGGAAATCAAGTATCTTCAATGAAGGAATTCCTACTGCTAAAGAGATCTTCAAACTTGTTTATAGAAGAAACACTATTTAATCAATCTTTAATATCTCACTCAACTCCACTCGTAGCTTCTACAACTCTGCTTATACATGTTGGACTTCTCAAACTGTTTTCACCTCCAAAGGAAAATTTGTCACACATCTAACAGATCTTTCACAAGTATTAAAAACTTATTACTTTGTAGATTATCGACCCTTGCTTTGTACCAATGCTATCAAAACAACATTTGTTGCAATGAATTTTCCTTTTGAGCAAGAAGCAATACCCTATGATCATAACAATGAATTGCAACTATTTAAATAAAACTTTGTTTTAATTCAATTAGAGCAGCTCACAAGATTTAGCACTGGTTTTGTGAATTCGATCTACAATTATAAAGGAGTGAATAACAAGAATCAAAATATATTGGCAAAAACACACTGTCAATTATCCATAAACCATAACTTCCTCTCGCTGATTCATTCAAATTCCTTACACAGTAAATCTGATCATGCTAGCCTACAAACTCTGGAAATGCTAATCTACAAACCCTATAAACTTCATAAGCTCTATAAATTATTTAAACTCTTAAAAAACCCGTAAACTCTGTAAATTATGGGAACTATGTAAGCCATAACGATCCTGTAAGCTGTGGAAATTATGTCAAGAGACTTAACAATTTGATTCTTAATACTATGACAGAAGAAAAGGATTCAAATCCAACTTTCCTAGCCACTCTTTCTATTGATTTTAAGCCTTTAGTTCATTCAATCGAATCTACAAATAAAGATGAGATTGTCCCTAACTAAATACCCTATCTCTATATGTTCATTAACACAAACTGTTTTGTTTCCATGCATTCTATAATACTAACCAATCCAATATAAACACACATTTATTTTCAATCCTGAACCTTGTTAAACTACTAGCGTACACATACATAAAAGACAATATCAAGTATCAAGAATAAATGGTGTAAATTTTCTTACAGCAATGAAAGGAGGCAAAACTACATATAGGCAACAAGAGTTGAAGGTGTTATCTGACAAATCCCATGAATGTTATAAGCTCTAAAACCTTTATACATTTTATAAACTCTGCAAACTCTGCAAACTGGTCTAGTTCTGAAAATAAAAGAAGAAAGGATTTAGATCTGGCACATTCCACTACTCTATAGCTTACTGAATCAAGTCTACTAAAATTACCCAAGCCTGTTCACACACATGCAATAATGTGAACCAATCCAATGCAAGCATCAATATTTCTAAATATTACCAACACATTCATATACAAAGAATAGTACCGGAACAAAATAATATGATTTTCCTTACAGTAGTGAAGAGAAAACAAAGCTACACATAAACAACAAGAGTTGAAGGTGGGCCCATCCTTCAACGCCTCTAGATCTGAAATTGAAGCTTTAAGAAATAAAATGCAGCAGTCACATAATTAATTTGAAATCAAAGTTTTATAAGATATCCTCTCTCATATCATCCTTCTAGGGCTTTATTTATACATGAATAGATGGATAATATCCATCCCAAAAATCAGAAATTCGTGCAACGACCCAGAAAACGACCAACACCAAAATCTGGAAAAACCATGTCTGTTCCGGAAAGAATTTCTCCACATTCGTTCAGAAATTCTGAAAATTTCCCATGACTAGGGATAAACAAGGTCATTTATGAAGTGGGTTTTGAACTGTTTTGAATAATTCCCCACCGATTGCTCAGAAATTGAGCCCAAAATTAGGTTCATGATTAATGACGGGAATGCCATTGCCAGATTGCTTCAAATTAGGGCCACGACTTCTGGAGGAAACAAAGCATTTGAATGATGACTGATAGCTCATAATCCATATTGAAACAACCAAGCATAAAATACATGTGTAATTTTGGACAAATGAATCCCCCAAATATCTAAACCAATCAATACATGCTCAGTGAGTGCTAGAACAGGTGTCGGATCGAGCCACTAGAAAAAAATTGTGTGGGAAACAAGATTTTGACAAATGATCAGCATTTAATCAAAAGCTAAAGTTTTACTTATGAATTGAAATCCATCAAAATGATAACTAAAGTGATAAAAATGTCAAGAATTTACCTATTTAAAGCATCTTGGGATGTTGTCCTTGAAAATACATATTCAAACACAAAATACAACAAAATAGAGTCAAATATACTTGATCCCATATAGCTTCGAACTAGGAATAGGGTGGTAGACAAGAAAAAATAGGAGATCATCATAGGGTAGACATAACACCCGTAGATGCCCCCTCATATACTATGCACCGGTGCACAACCGAATTCCAGATAGACACCGGGATTTGGAAGGAAATGGTGTATGGCATGCACGGTTCTCCATTATTCGTGTTGAATGTGATCAACTTGAAGTCGGAGGGGTCTATGGCCCCAAGGGCAGCTAGTAAGGATTTCCACTACGTTGGAAATGTTTTAAGTACCTCAAGAGCGGACATGGACATTGGTGTTTGGGCCAAATCATCCACGATATTATAGCTGACTGCAGCTATAGCCGTGGCATTATTGGTAACTCGGCGTATGGGGAGGCGGGGGAAAGGGGGTAACTGAAGAGGTTCATTGACTGAATTGGACGTAGATGCCATTGATGTGTCAGTGGGTTTGGTGGTGGTTTTGTACTGATTCTGTTTGGTCTGTAGGTTGACCTCTTCAGTCGTCATAGCTAGTAGGTGGTGAACACCTGTTTCGGTCGTGGGAGGTACCCCCGAAGCATTGGGATTGGGTTGGGGAGGGGGTGCGCTTTCCACCAACCCTTGGAATGGTAGTGGGTTTTGGAGCACCATAGGAGGAGTTCCTTGTGGTGCCAGGTTGGGTTGGGATTGGTTCATAGTGTTGGCGGCCTGTTGAGCCTCGTTTCGAATGGCCTGCTTTGTGTGACCCATGAAGGGACACTCGAATGTGTAGTGCCCATAGACCTCATAGAGTGTGCATGGTTGGTTTGTATGCAATGGGGCATTGTGTCTTGGTGCATTTGGTCGTGGAGGATTTTGGGCTGGCCAGTTAACCATGGCATTGTTGGCAGGGTTTGGTTGTTGACCTCCTCCCCGCGGTTGGTTGTTTTCCTTGGTTCTAAGGTCGGTTGATCCTAGGTTACCCTTGTTGGTTATTGGGGGATGGATAGTTGGGATGGTTTTGTTGTGCAAACACTTTTCCCAACGAAGCAAGTCGAGCAGGGGTGGGGGACTTAACCACTTGCACTGGTGGTGCATAATAAATTTGGATGGGTGGTGGTGCCACAATTGTGGGCATTTTCCCTACATATTGTTGTGTATGCCATGCCAAAGCCTGAGCCTATTGTGGTGGTGCAGGTTGTGCGTAAGAAGTTGTTGCTCTGGACTAGGACATCATTCTTGCATAGTCCAGAGTTTGGTTTTGGTAGGTAACACTAGCAGTGTTTCTTGGTTGTGGTGTAACTGCAGGTGGTGTCAGACGGTGTTGTGGCTATTGGGAGACCAAGCCTATGATTCCATCTGCAGCATGGGATGCCCCTAGTACATCCTAGTAGGTGGTACGAGGCATGGCATGCGAGGCCAGAAGGTTTGATGGCAGATGGGGTCATTTGTCAATCAAGCCAAATCAGGTAACTTAAGACGAGCCATGAAAGGCAGATCTGACCCTAGGTTGATGTGAGATGGGGCAGGTATGGTGGTGGGTTTTGTAGGTGCATAATGTACCTACATAGATGGGGGTACTGGTGGTGCCATTGTAGATGGGCCAGTTCCCCCAAGTGTGGTGGGAGGGACAGTGTGGATGGAAGGGCCACTACCCCCATATGTAATAGGGGGGCAGTGTAGATGGAAGGGCCACTTTCCCCAAGTGTTGCAGGTGGGATGACCTGAGTGGTCACTATGGGTGGTGGCAGTTGATTGATGACAGTTTGCATGACCGTGCTGGGGCCAACTGCAGGGTTGTTGGTGATAATTTGCGGTGTGGACATGGGTCCACTAGCAATTGCTATGCCATAAAATGGATCCATGTTTGCACCAGCCATGGGGCTTGATGGTGCTATGTGCAGTTTTGGTTCAAACTAATATGGGTATGAATCTGAATCAGAGGCTGTGTGGCCTTCTGATGGTGTGAGAGGTCATCAAGAACGGTCTCGGTTCAATGACCCAAATTGTGGTGGTTCACCTCTTAGGCGTGAGGAAGAGCGTGAGGGATCAGTTGTGTTAGATTTGTGTATCGAACTGGTGGGAATGATATTTTGGACCCTGGTTTCAATGGCTTCCTATTGGCTTTAGGTGGTCACTCAGCCACCAAGACTGCCAAAATATAGTGCTTGGATTTTTCCTCATGGGCATTCTACTCAATCGGTGGGGATCGTTGCCCGTTTCGCTTGGCAATTCATCTCAGCGGCTAGCTACTTTGGGGTTCCTGTGGTACTCCTCACAATGAGTTTCTGCGTAGAGCCCAAGTACTTCCCATGGTTAAGGCAGTCAGGGACTTATGTCCTTAAAGATTGTAGATTTTTGAACTTATTGTAAATTAATCAATTTTAGTGGCTCTCTCAGTGTCATAAAGTGAGTTGGGTTTATTATGTGGTATGGTGTATATGTCTTTCTATTTTTCTGTTATCAGGTGGCTACAAATGGTTTATGAGATCATCATATTATGGTAGAGTTCAAATCATTGTAAATAAAAGTAGTAAATAATTAGAAATGTTGTAGACAGATACCATTTCTTACCCTGAATTGTGATGGACTAACTAGGTGACTACCTTGCACCTATATTCTTCTTCAACCAAGAGAAGGTGCTGCAAACTCAACACAATGGGACTAAGCCCATCCGTAGATCCACAGGTCACCTCCCATATGCAAGGTTGGTCAACAAGGAGGACGCTTAGCACTGTGAGAATCCCTCCTTCTCTACCCCCTCTACCTTCCAGGTCATCCATTTTTAATGGTTTTGAACAATATTGGGTGAAGGGCCTATTAATATATGAGTTCTGCCCTTCGCCGTATCCCAGAATACCCCCAAGGGTGATGACTGGGTAAAGGAGGAAGGGTAAGCAAGACTATTAATTTTATGTCAGTTTTAGTTTGGCTATGTTGATTAACCAATTAAATTTTTTTGAATTTACACTTTGTTTGTACATGAAATTGCAGTAAACTGGAACATAAACAAAAATGGGACTATTGTGTTGGACAGAGGCGACTGAGCCGCACTGACAGTCCTTAGTAAACTGAAAATTAACTTCTGAGTGACAGACCCCACGTTTCAGGTCAAATGTGGCAAGGGGGTCACCAAATTTTTCCTGAAACAGGCGAGGGGATCACACAGATTTCAAAGACAGAAGTGGTCTATTCTTTTGATGGAAGTCACACCTTTCAGGGGAAAAAGGGCAACCTGGTCGTGCCTGTGAGGCCTAAATGAGTGACCCGGTCCCCTGTTTAGGCCTGATAAGTGTGACCTGCTCCGGATTTGGGGTTTTTCTGATCTTGAGTTAGATCCGGTCGACAGTAACCTGTATTGTGGCCAAACAAACTCAGATTTGCCTTGCAGAGGCTTCGGAAACAACAAAAACTGAAAATAAACAGGATTTAAACTAGATTTGAAAAGAAATTTTAAAACTAGGGCATAAACTGAAATGAACTTGAAATTTTAAAAAACTAAACCAAGGATCCCGTGGGATCGACCTGGTGTGGTCGCCAGTAATGTAGCAGGGATTTCTCCTTGCTACAGGGGCAGGAATGGATCCCTTCCGTCTATAGGATGAAAGGGTAGGTTTCTGTGTGAAAATGCATAAAAGAAAAACCAAAAGGAAACTGGACAGAGATGACAGGAAAGAACAGAAAGAAATGGCCATGAGCCCCTCTACAGACAAGGTTAGGGCATTGCTCTGAGAACCTACAAACAACTATTAAAAACAACAATAAACTTGCAAAACAAGTTAATAAACAAACCTATAAGCAAATATGGGTTAGAAAACAACTAAGCTACTAAAACAAAAGCATGAACAAACAATGGTATACTTCTTCTTTGGTGAAATGGGCCACCATGCCCTGGCTGGAGGAAGCACCTCTCTATCTCACTCAGCAATGGAGGAGCTATTGCTCAATGGGGAGGATGAGTGGATGAGAGGGGGATGTGGCTGGCTTGAGAGACAAATGTTTTCAAGGCATCCACGGGCAGCATAACATTATGCAAGGGAAGAGTTGTTTGAGAGTGACCCCCACGCCTCCTTTTATAGCTTTTTTTGGTGGACTTTTAGGGTTTTAAGCCCTTGGTCAGGGATTTAGCCACTTTTTTGGGATTTTAGCCCCTTCCACCCTAAATTTAGCTCCTTTTAGGTTTTTAGGCTCCTTTGAGGGGTTTTAGCCCCTTTTTGGAGGATTTAGCCCCTAGGAGAGTTATTTAGGCTCCTTTTTTGGGTTTTTAAGCCCTTTTACTCATTTTTAATCATTTTTGAGGGTGTGGGGGTTTAATGGGGTGTTAAGATGGTCGTGCATGGGTGTCATTGGGTGGTGTAGGCCATGTAAAGCTAAGTGAGGGATTTTTCGGGTTAACAAGACTCATTTTGGGAACGAACCCCTCCTCTCTTAGGTTCGTAAAACATATGAGTTTGGACTTGTCTTCAGACAAGCTATACTGAGTGTTTGTTACCCTATTTGAACTCGTAAAACCGAAAAGAGGCACTCATCGATCATGATGGGGAAAATGGGAAGGGAATCATTTTGCAAATAAATGGTAGTAGTTTGTCGTTACCTTTGAACATGGCACTTGTCTGCATATCATGTCAGTTAATTGGGTATTCAGCTGATCTCCATGACGATCCATTTTCATGAGTCATGCCACTCCTTTGAGTCTTTCAAAAGAATGCGTTGTCTACTGTCGCATTGTGTGTTTGTCCGATCTAGTCATGCTACCAAGTATTTTTGTCGTGCCACCCGATGTTCAAAGGGAATTTAAAGAAGTTTTACCTCTATAGTTAAAACAATCTCTGTGTCAGTACTTTTGAGTTAGTACTATGGTTACTACATTCACATCATTCCATAACTATGTTCCAAGTTTCGTGTTGTCGATGTGGGACTCATCATGGCCCTCCTTCGACGAGACTATCCCCGTCGACATCAGCTCATCATCTGGGAAATAGTATTAGAAACAAAAACTTAGTACGTTGAGATCTGTATGCCTTAATGATAGATTCTCTTGCTCTCAACATAGGTTCACATCATTGACCTTTGATCAATAGAATCTACTGAGTGTTCGACATCAGGACATCTATTCACACTTAGTAGATTGTACTAGGGTACCTTGGGAATCATTGATATCAATGGTTATCTCCCTTGCACTTGTTAATGGTTCACGTCATTGGCCGACAATCAAGTGGTTTCTACCATGTTCAACTTCATATCATTGTAATCACATGGATAGAATCGTACTTTGTGGAAGACAATATGAAGACCCTAGGTATTTGTTTAAAGCGCTCATTGCTTTTCCCTATGTTGTGATGGAGTTTTTGTATATCTAGCATGGATCCACATTTGTATGGTCGTGGCTATGCTCAAATTTGCATCTGTATGACATATATCTATGTTTTATTTCTGGTAGCTATGTCCAAGTTTGAGTCCTCTATCACATGGATCTACGTTGTATTCTAGTAGCCATGCTTGTTTATTCCTCCCATGGATTTTCCTTGTATTGGTCTGTAGCCATGATTTGGTTACTTGTGTCTATGAGTCAAAAATATTGATGTACAACAGATGCCTACTTGACGACATGCTTCGATCGAGCTGACACTTTCACCTCGTAGCAACGACTTGTTCTCTCAAAGCTCTCGTTTATCATATCCCTCTAAGACTCATGCTTTGGGGGGCATCCTGTTACAAAAAAATCTTATCACCACCATGTGATAAGATCCTTGAATTACATATTTTCCCTTAATCCCAGCACTTGGAGAGAAAACCCATGTTATTTGTTAATTTCTTATGAAAATACTCAGCACTGCGCTTTCCCTGTTAACCATGAGCGGTACCTTTCCTGCACCACCTATATATTGTTTATCATAAGTGGTGCCACCGCTTATAGCCTTTGGTCCATATGTGTTTTTAACCTAAACTGCTCTATCATAAGAGGCAAAAGGCAGTACCCTGGGTAAAATGGGAAAAAAGAGAGGTTTCTCGAGGCTTCTAGATCATGAGCCTCATGTCCTCTCTTATCCCTAACATTGTGGGTTAGTTGAGCATAAGATCCTCCATCATAGGATCTTGGAGGCCACCTCATCCACAAATATCTCAACCATTCCTATCCATTAAGCCTTATAAATACAATCTCATGTCCATGGTTGAGGGGGGAACCAGAGAGGTATTGTTATGCTATTAGATTGACCACTTGGCCCAAGCCATTTGAGAGCATAGAGAGTAAAGTTGGAGCTTATGGGGATGAAGTGTTTGTTTCATGGAGATGCATGCCAACACTAAGGCTTAATTGGTTGTAAAATTCTCCATTCATTTTAATGCAAAGATGATTTCCATCCCACATTACTGTTGTTTTGATTTCACATGTAAATGTTGTTATATTCCTTAGTCACTAACATGGATCAGTGGATTATGTTTCGGTAGATTTGATGTGTTTGTGTGTTTAATCTGATTGTAGGTACACAGGTTTACTATCGAAGTGACATTCTAGGTATCTATGACATCCAGGGAGGGTCTTCATCCTTTGTCGATCATTTTTTCTGGATCTGAACCATTCAGACCAAAGGAATAGCTTCTATCCACAGAAGGTGAAATATTTCTGCTTACAACACCTAAGAAAATATAAATCCAAAAGACAAGAAAACAAAGGGTAGGATATGTGAGCTCTCGAATGAAGTAGGTATGTCTCACCTAGGAGAGGCTTAAGAATCCCATACACAACAAGCAAAGGTTCATAACCAATTATAGTGGCCCTCAGCTTCAACGCATATAGAGACGTGTTTTCCAACCCCTACCTAGTCAAGACACCTACATAATAACCTCTTCAAATACCCCCTTGATACCTAGGTAAGGAAACTAATGTCACCTTAAAATAACCAATGCTTAGGCAAACAGTCATAGGTGAGATTGACTATATTGGCAGAGTAGCAAAGACTGAATCCTGAAAGCACAAACTGACACCCCAAGGGTGCACCGACTGTACCTCAAAGGCCCCCAGATATGAATACAATCCTAGAAATATCTTTGGTGCTCACAGAAAGTTACCAGGGGTCATCCCAATCACAATTGTGTGCACTGACTCCTGCTTAACTCCCGTATAATAGGAGCATCCTAAGAAATGCTAATTATACCAAGGGTTTCAGACTCTCACCTAGACAGACACCTACTTGTTTTGTTTAGTGGTATTGGAGAATTAACTCACAATGAACTATTCCAAGACCCTCAAACCTAATCTTGTTGATGCAACCTATAAAAGAAAAGAGTGTAATTCATTTTATTAAGCGTTGATTTTAATTGGATGTGATTACTCAAATGGAAATGGTCATGCAACTAATCAAGTTATGACTCAGTAGTGAATTAAATATGCGCACCTAACAAGCAACGCCAAGGGCAATTGTGTAGAATGAAAAACAGGGTATGCCACTACATGAGATGCAAATTTTTCCTTCAAATGTAAGTGTAATCATTCCTAAATGAAAATTTGACTATAATTCAATAAGAAAAACTAATCCAAGTACCATGCCAATGCAAAATTAGAGGTGCATAAGTATGCAAAAGAAAAAATATGTCTGTATTTTTTTTTTGAAATAAACGAGATATGAAAGCAAAAAATGACTCTACAACCCTCAGACCCTGCAACCACTCACAAATAGTAGCCAATAAAGGAACCAAGGTAAAAGATACCTAGTGCACTAATCCCAAAACAAAAAAGGAATAAATGAATGACAAGAACAAAGCTTAAAAAATAAACTAAAAGAAATATCTGGTAAAAATGGAGGGTGTATATAGACACCAGAAGCATCCACGAAGACTCAGCAATCATCAAAACTCACCCAACAACACTTAATCCTCCAACTAAGGCTCAAAATCAAGGCATATGTGATTGTTCTCAGTAAACTGACTGTTAAGGGAAAAACCGTGTGTATACATGACTATGAATACAAAACCTGCATACAGGAAGAAAAAGGAAGAAAAATAGAGCAAACAGACAAGCCAAGATCAAATTTACTTCTTCAGGACCCTACTAGGAAAACATGACCCTAGACCCAAGACAGAAACAAAGAAATCAAGATAAATCCAAGTACATTGAATACCAAAACCCTAAAGAGAAACAACTAGGAACATCCCCAATATGGTCACCAATTCTGTTATGGAGAGAAACTTCCTATGGCTTGGGGGTACCACAACAGACAGCTTGACACTAGAAATCAATATTTCCCAATATGCAAGAGACACCAAACATCTAACACTAAGGGATATCGAATCATACCTTGTTCCAAACAGTTGAAGTAGATCCCTGTTGAGCTTTTCCAATTCACACTTGCATTAGCAATTTGCTCTCAACAAAAACAAACAAGGACAAGCATGCTCTATAATAATGTGTTAGATCTACTCTAGCATATATATTCAACAATGTATAAGCAATTAAACACATCCATGAATTCAATATTTATATTCAATTGCACATAATTGGATAGGAAAAGATATTTCTATTAATAAAATCAGAGATTACAATAGTGAAAACCTCTGTCGGCACATCTATGAACCGGAGAAACTAAGTCCTCCACCTGGGTTTCCACCACCTCAATCCTCCATCTCTCTATAGCAAGATCACAAAGAAAAGAAAATCTTGGGAAGAACACAAAGTGCTCTAAAGGGACAAAGGGATGCAGACTCAAGTATAAGCAAACTGAGGAAACAATGGACTATAGTTTCTTTTCTCTTCAATTCCTCCCCTTCAATGTCTCCAAGGGGTTCCTTATATAACACTCTTAAAGGGTAATAGAGGGTTGAATCTGAGTGATCTCAAGGCATATGGAAGGCCAAGAGTCAGGATCTTGGTACTTATATGAGGAAAACTCCAAAAATATTTGGATTTATGCACACATCTCGATGTACACGGGTTTGAGGTCAAAATTTGTGTGTACACATGAGTATGGGTTTACAAGTCATGTACAACAAGAAACAGGTGTTTTTAGGGATGATATTGGGACATAAAAGTATAATATAAGTCCATGGGGTCTAAATATTCTGCACAGGGACATTGAAGGACATAAATATGTGATCAACAATGTGTGGTAAAATTAGCTGTAACATCGGCCATTGGGAGGGTTGATCCCAATGAATTTAGTTTGGTTTTTTTTGACATGGAACATAGACAACCCAGGATCTTTATTGCATTTAAAATTCAATCACTCATACATGGGAAAAAAATATTCCACACACTTATTGATGAAGGAGCCTCTACCTATGTCATGTCCCCATATTTTTCATAGTTTAAAAATTTCCTAAGTCACCTTAGAAAAATTATTAAAAAATATTAATGGTGACAAATAAGGGTCAAATGCCTAAGTATGGTTCATAAGGCTTAATTGAAATTAATTAGAGCCTAAATAATATTTCCTAAGCAATTTTAATGGGCAATGTGACCACCAAAATCCCCAATTTGAATGTATGGAGGAGAAAATAATTTAATTGAAGAATTAGCCAGTAAGATTATTAGATAGTCATTACACAGTCGGATAATTGACAAATAACGAAGGAAGCTGCGTTGGAGAGTTGAAGATCTTGACGTTTCGACCCCTACTCTGGGATCATCATCAGGATAACTTAAAGCTTATGGTGAGAGACAAGTGGCCCAAAAGGTAAATTTATACTCGTTCTTTTGAAAAAATGGAAGAGGTCGGTAGTGGTAGTTTATAATTAATTAAATTTAGAAGTTTTTTAGGTTTAGGGTTTCAAACTATACTTATCATTGTAATTATATAGAAGTTATAAATTATATAGGGTTTCAAAATAATTTATAACTTCTATATAATTATAAAATTATAATTATAATTTATAACTTCTATATAATTACAATGATAAGTATAGTTTGAAACCCTAAACCTAAAAAACTTCTAAATTTAATTAATTATAAACTACCACTAACCGACCTCTTCCAGTTTTTCAAAAGAACGAGTATAAAGTTACCTTTTGGGCCACTTGTCTCTCATCATAAGCTTCAATTTCTCCTGATGATGATCCTAGAGTAGGGGTCGAAATGTCGAGATCTTCAACTCTCCAACGCAGCTTCCTTCGTTATTTGTCAAGATTATTAGATCTCAAAAACTATAATTATTGGCTAAGGAAAATATTATTCTGGATTAATGGAGACAGTAGACAAAATAGTTATTACATCCAATTGGATAAATTGGGCTGATTAATTATGGATTAATTGGGTCAAAGGGTGCAATGAAATGGTTAAGGAAGTTATAGGGTGCATTTATGAAAGTCAAAATGGTTAGAGGGAACCCTCATGAAGTTAGTGGAACATTCATTACCGAGTGCATGTTTTTGGGAATTCTATAGTATTTTTATATGGTATTGGAAAAAGGTGATAATGGAACATGGTTTTCATTTTCCCATGGTATTTATCCATGGTATTGGAGACTTATCAAGTACAAAAGGAGGAAAAGGTCAATGAAAAAGGCATGCATTTGGATATTGTTTATTTGGATGGGAAGCTTAATGCTACCTAGTCTTGGGTGATACTCCCCTTGACAACAGTTGGATGATGGACTCCCTCTACATCTAAGTAACCATGGAATTGGTGAAGTGGAGAGGAGCATTCAATTCTTTTCATTGTGATCCATTTAGAATCTGCTTATGTTCTACTCTAATACTGATGTTGGAAAATGTATGATCAAACCCTTTACCGTTGGTGTTCATACCATGATATTATTGTTACCTTATGCATTCAATACATATATAACATACTTAATTAGGTATTCCTAGCGCTAAGGTTCTGCACTCCCATTGTCTTCCTTTATTGCATGTGTATTTGGGTTCAGAGCTAGAAATTTTGGTTCATTGTTGGGTTAGAGAGCCATCTTCTATTTTCTCTTCTCTATTTCTCTCTCTACTACATGTGTATGCTGATATAGATAATATTGGAAAGCCAAATTTGTTATATATAGTCCTATGTATTATTTTTATGAATAAATAAGCTTTGGTTCTCCATCTATGTCTCCTATTAATATTATGTGTCTCTATGTGCCCTAGAATTACTAAATTTTGTGTGGTAGAAGATCCCATGGTCTCCATAACCTGTAGCATTCCATATATGATATCAATTTTAATATTTGCATATTTATGATAATGAAATCCAATCTCTTTTATGCAAAACTTCCTTTCTCCTTCATTCTTTTATGTACCTATGCTCAAATTGGCTCTATTCGGACTAGTTTTAGAATTTTGGTTGAAAACATGACTTATGCTCATCTATTTGAAAAAATAAGACCACACCCAGAAACTAGAAAGAAAATTGGTTCGGACCCCACATTCAGATATTATATTTGACCCTATTTTACTATATTAAAATCTGGTTGAAAACAAGGCAACTTCATAGTATCAAATTGGGAAGTCTCACTTTTGGATCCCCAATTGGTGAAAGAGACCTCTGCAGTTTTTTGCAGACATTAATACTACAAAAAATGTCATAAAAGAGGCCAGAGACCTATTCTAGAACCTCCCCTAATTTCCAAATCCTCTTACTTTTCTGGAATTCAATTTCTAGTGCCTTTCTCTTTGAGTTAGTTGAAAGGATCTAGTTTTCATATGTTGGTGTACCCAGGATCCTTGGAGTAGAATTAGAAAGTATCTAATTTTTACACATAAATGTTCCCAATATCTTGTGAAAATTATTCTTGATCTAGTGTATCCCTTGTCTGCCATCCTCTTACATTGGTGTCTCCCTTGTCCTTTTTGAGTTGGTGTGCCTATATTTTGATTTAGGTACACCACAACCTGTGTTATGTCCATCTCATGTTAGTGAGTGATATTCTCTCTTGAGCTTGTACAATACTCTACCTATTTAAAATCGTTCGATGGTTTAACTTTTACACCACATGAAATCATTCATTCCTTCCCTATTGAGATAGGGAGAAAAAACACCATGGTAGGTATTGAAGTTATTGATGATCCTATTGACTATTATCTATTATTGAGGCATAGTTGGTTTTATGCCATTAAGGCGGTACTCTCGCCAACTTGTTGAATTATTTGATTTCCCCACCAAGGGAAGATTGTTAGTGTAGATCAACTTGCTTACCACACACCTAACTTGCGACCCACTCCTAATGGTAACATTCCCTTTGTAGGTGATTCCAAAAAGAGTTATGAAAGTGTGGGGGTTATTTTTTTTAAATAGTCCTCATTGATGGGTACTTTTCCTTTTATAGCACCTAACCCTCAAAACAAGAAGCTCCCATTTGTATTATCTCTTCCATTTTTAATGACTCCCTTGTTTTGTCCGATCCTTGGGTTATACCAAATGTTACAAAAATAGTTTCAATAGGATATTATATGCCACTATAAGTGGTAGAAACTTCTTACTAAGTTATTTAGTCCAACTGCATTGACCATGATCGTCATCCTCACCTAGTTGTTGATCCCAATCCTTATGTTGTACATTCTTGGGCCACTCCCTCGTCTCCTTCAAAATAATTTATATCAAATATTTTACCTTTTGATGAGGAAATAATGGAATTAATTTCTTTGTGTGACAACCCTTGGGAGGATATGCACAATTGTGCCTCTTTCCTTCTCGCTTTGGAAAAGATGGGGGGGATTTTTCAAAACCTAATTTCCACTGTTGACATCTTTTGTTCCACTTCACCAAATTGTCTCCCTGAAATATTATCCAAAGGTAAATTAGGGAATATTTCACAAACCATTCTTATAGATATCTTTGTGAAGCAGGGTATTGTGGAAAATAGTGACTTAGGCACTAAATCTTCTTCTGAATAACTTGTCATTTATACAGACCTATTTAAATAATTCCATGATGTTTTTTCTTGGTATTACAAATAAATTTTTTCTATTGACCCTTGTATTGTTAAACATGAGATTAATACTTATCCAAGAGCTAAGCTTGTTTAGAAAAAAATTCATCCAGTCCACCCTCAAAAAGCTATCGCTATTAAAGTAAAGGTTGAGAAATTGCTTATTGTTGGATTTATTTATCTTGTTCCTCTAACTAAATGAGTATCTAATCCCATTCTAGTCACCAAGAAGAATGGAACCATTCATATGAGCATTGATTATAGCGATATTAATGCAACATGTCCAAAAGACAACTACCCTACTCCTTTCATTGATAAGATTATTGATGATTCCGCCAGCTGTGAAATATTATCTTTGATGGATGGTTTCTTTGGTTATAATCAAATAGATATTAAACCCTCTACCCGACATAAAACAACCTAAATTTGTACATGGGGAACCTTACTTATTTCAAGTTATGTGTTGGGCTTAAGAATGTTGGATGCACCTTCCAGTGGGATATCTCTACAAGAAAAAGAGCTTGTAGTGGAGGTCATAGAGGAGGGTTTTAGTTTTACAAGATTGGAAAAAAATGTCAAAAAAACCTCCGCTATAACCTACGCCAACGGTAGAGGATGTTTTAACAGAGGTTATTATGGATACATTTTATAATTAAAAAAAAGTGGTGATCGGATGTTTTAGTATATGTTTTTTTATCGATACGCTTACTTTAAAGTAATCACATTAGTGTGTTACATAATCAAACGTACTGGTGTGGTACAATGTAAAGAATATTCCTTGGTGCATTAGAAAGGAATGATCACCATAAATCACCGAATTTATCTCTAATCAACGGTGCTTTCATATAGATTATACAAATTGGTGCTTATGTACTTCACAAACACAGCGGTGTGATATGTTACATCATTCGCACTGCATATTTTTTTTATACTTTTAAGCTTTACTAGTGTTTCTCATTTAAATAAGCACAACTGTGCATTTCATTGTCAAACACACCAATTCTTACAAACTATCAAAATATATTGGTGCATTTAAACAAATAGGATGCACCGGGGATCTTATACACAAAAGAAACACTGGTATGCATAACCTTTCATAGTTATCAATGTGTATAACCCATTAGCATGCATCGGTGCAAAAAAAATATGAAAACACACCAGAGAAGTTGTCTGGCATGTGGAAATATTTATTTTAATATTTAACGGTGCATTTAATTTACATAATGCACCAGTGCAAAGTATTCACATAGATTCATTGGTGCATAATCAATTATCAAAAGCACCGCATATGATTCTTTGAATAGTGGTAACTAGAATTGTAGTCAAATATATATATTATATTTGTTATATTTTTTATTCCATTATTCATCTGAAATTGAAAGATATTTTTGTAGTACTATTCATTTCAATTTTATTGATTATGTTTGTGAGTTTAATTAGTGTTCATGCAGACACATGCAACGACATCAATTATCAAAAGAACCACATATGATTCTATTATCTACCAAAATAAATTTATTTTGATAGTATGAAGAATTTGAGTCATGTTATGAAATATTTCAAGATGACTAACAAATTGAAGGTCTCTGGTTTTACTATGGTTTAAGAAATTTGAATTTTTAGCTTCCGGTGGCTTAGGTGGGGCTCTTAACAGCTCATTAGCCACCGAAAGGTTTTGTTTCGAGAGATAACAGTTTAACGCAGGATAAAGGTTAACCACCAAAAGAAGGGCCCGATCGAGTAAATGGTAAAATCACTTTCGGTGGCTTAGGAGAGACTTCAAAAAGCTCATTAGCCACCGAAAAGTGTTGGTTTCGGCAACTTAGTGAACAGTCCAAGAAGGGCGTTAACCACTGAAAGAAGGTAAAAAGCGTTGGGGAAAAATTGGTTTCGATGGCTTAGGTGAAATATCTGAGGTTTCATTAGCCACCAAAAGGTCGATCTTTTGACGGTTAAAAGGGATAGCTGAAGAGACCATTATCCGTCGAAAGCCAAGATTTTCAACGCCATTTGGAAAATGGTTTTGGTGGCTTAGGCGAATAGGTCAGCATTTCATTAGCCACTGAAAGCCTTGTTTTTTGCAGCTAGTAGACAAATTTCTGAAGGCCTTTAACCATTGAAAAGGTAAAAAGAGAGAAATGGTCAGAAACCTATCAAATCAGAGCCCATCAGAAAAACAACGATCATCAAAGGGCATGATAAACTGTCGAAAGGATAGGAGGATGCATCAAGGCGTGAGGAACTGAGTGAGGAGGTCATTATTGAAACTGATAAGGACTGATGTGATTTGAAACCCTCCTTCTCCTCCATCTATCCATAGAACTACAGAAAATCCCACTGAGTATCTAGGATTGATTTTAACATGATTACTGGGCAAGGGGTCTCGAAAAGATCAACTAAAGCCATGACCCTCTGACCTAAGCATCAATCATGGAGTTGGAAGCCCTCATAATTAGTTCCCATTCTTCAGTACACTCCACCTTCGACTTTATCATTTCTCACCACCAGAAAACCATCTCTAAGAAGCATCCTGCTAAAAAGACTATCCCACAGAACTTGAATTGATTGTTGTAGGTACCCAGGAGTGACCTTCAGCAAACGAAGAAGGGAGGGCCCACTCTCAGGAAAGAGCTAGGAGACATCAGCTACCTAGAGGCACATCTAGAAGTCTATCAATTTTTCAAGGATGCTAGCTGCTATAGGTTTTGTGAGAAGATCCAAGGTTCACACCAGCAGGTGGCTGAGGCATTTTCTCTCTCTTTTGATGGCTCCAGGGTATTTATAGTGAAAGAATAATTATTTATAGATGAAACCCTAATTATTGAAGTGACTAAACTCCCTAACAGAGGAGAGAAGTGTTTTAAAACCACCATATCAAAGGATGTAGAGTTCAGATCTTACCTAAATCCTGAACATAGAGGGGTGGTGAGGAAGAAAAGTGTACCATCCTCCTGGCTAGAAGAGAGGTGGCAACAACTGCTGAAGGCCATTGTGGTCTACATAACATGTGAAGGGATATACAGCAGGGCCATGATTTACCATTTTAAATTGATGAACCACTTCACAGGGAAAATCCCACTGAATTTTCCTTTCTACTTACACAGGACCTTGGAAAAAATGGCACACCAAGTGAAGGATCAGAGAACCAAGATTGCTGGCATACTATCTCATCATGGTCTTATCCAACTTATGGTCCAAGAATTGCTGAAGAGGAGAAATATAGCATGGGCTTATTTCCTATTTTGGAATGGTTTTGAAATAGGCTTGCAGCGAGAAGAAAAGGGGAAGTCTCCTGGTAAAAAATCTAGCACACCAAGAAGTGGGAAAAGGAAGAGAAGAGCTATATCCCCAGCAACAGCAGAACAACCTCCTTCCTCTTCCAAAGCCAAGAAGGTAAAAATAAACTTGGATTTCAGTGAAAAGGGCCAGGAAGTTACAACACATAGTGATAACATCTTGAACCTGCCCTACTCATATTCAGAAGAGGAAAAATATGAAGGTGTAGACCTAGCATTGCAAGTTGTAGAAGAGATTAAAGAACTCCCATCACCTACACCAAAAGAGCAAGATGAAACAGCAGAGAAGGCTTCCTCTACAAATCCCAAGACTCAAAGGATAAATTAGTTGCTGAGGAAAGTGTATGAGATGGAGATTTTAGAAAGGGAGATAAATAAAAATAATGCTACATTAACCAGTAGGAACAAGCTGCTACATAACTCTTACCTAGAGCTAAGAGAAAGGTATTATTTCCTTAAAAAACTAAATAAAATATACCTAAAAGACAACACAAGGCTATATAGAATGATTAGGCTTCAGAGACTGCATATGAAGGAGGCCAAGCTAAACCCTAGAACTCACCTCACATTGGAAACCCTAGCTGAAGCTGTAGTAAGCCTTCAGCCTCCAGAATCGAGCCAGGATGTTGTCAACCTTCCTAACATAGAGCCTACTAAATAAGAAAGACAAGCAGACAAACTTGAAAGAACAATTTTGGAGGTGGCTTAAGAATTTTGGAAGAACAAGGCTTTCGGTGGCTTAGGAGGACCCTGAGGCAGTTCATTAGCCACCAAAAGCACCACTTTTGATAGCTAACAGTTCCGATATTTTGGCCTCTTAACCACCGAAAGCAGAAGGAGGCATAAGATCGAATTTTGACATAGAGGACCAATTTTGGGTGAACATGAATAGTTTAGGGACAAAGTATAAATATGAAGGACGCTGAAGAAAACATTAAGGAAGGTATGCTTCAGTTTTTCTATGACATAAAGGAAGAAAAGGTCACCAACACTTAACTGTCTAAAGTGAAACAATGACTTAACTAGCAGAGGACCAGTGGTAGTTATTTCCAGTACTTACTTTAGTTATCAGAAGGTTGAAATAGTGAACGAATTCTACAGTTAGTTAGACTAGTAGTTAAATTAGGGTTTTTTGACCTAATTATGCAAAAACAATTATTTTGTCTATTTTTAGTAAATCAGATCCAATTTTTTAGGATTTGAATATTTTTGTGAAGGCTATAAAGCCTAAGACTTATTTGATTGAAAGGGTTTGACTTCAGGGACTTGTAGACCATTTCTATTGTCAATCTTCTCATATTGCTCATGACCTAATATAAGCTCTTTTGTTATCATATGTTTAGCTTCCATTTTCTGTCTATTCTGTGCTTATGCTTGAATGTGTTATTCAGGTTAATTGATGTCTAATAGATGTCATCCTATTGGAATATTGATGATTTGAATTATAAGTTCTTTCCTTGTCATGATTAGCCATTTATATATATCTATTTTATGTATGAATCTTCTAACATGATAAGGTCTCCATCTCTACACCATATTGTCAACCTCTGAACAGTGGTAATTAGAAGCCTTATCCCTGATTGAGTTTCATGTATGTATTGAGAGTGTGAGGTATTGTAGGTTTCCCGACTTGATCCACTTAGAAAAACATAAAAACATTTAAGTTACCAGGCATCCTCGAGCTGCAACCTAGAGGAGTTTCCTGGAGTGATAACAAATTGGCACCATTGCCGAGGAGAGGAGATTGAAGCTTAGATTCCCTAGGATAAGACATAGACCCTTCTTTGATTATAGATAGAGTTTGGACACTATTCTGGTTGTAATCATCTATCTAGTGACTCCATTGAAATAAGGTGGCTTCAAGAAGACCAAGTACCAGAGAAAACCCTTAAGGGCCACCAGCAACATCGGTTTCAAATCTAGAGGAGATTCTGAGAAGAGATAGGGCTTCACTAAGGCAGACCAGCAATGCTGCAAAGGAAGCTACATGAGGTATTTCAAGAAATACTTATGCTATAATTTCTTCTACTGAAACACTTAATTCTTAGGAATTTATAAATACATCAGTAAATTTTATGGTTTGGGCATCTTCAAGCACTGCTGCTTGTGAAGATCCAATCCCTGGTGACTCCACTGGGATAAGTTTACCACCATCACCTTCTCGGCTACTACCTACATCAGTACTACCTTCCTCCACCCTTTCCATACCCATTTCCAATATGGCTGCCCCTCTAATGACCAAAATGGAAAGGATACTGGTAGCTAGGTATGCCCCCCTAAATTTTCCTAACCCCCTCTCAGCCATGCCCACTGGAGACTATCTCAAGTACATGCCTAAATTCTTAGGAGAGGGATATTTCACAGCTGAAGAACATCTAGAGGCATTTTACAGTTATTCTGAGAACATTAATATAAAATAGGAAGATGTGTGGACTAGGGTTTTTGTACAAATCCTAGATGGTCAGGCTAGGAAATGGTTCAAAGAACTGCCTGCTGGATCAGTAGTAGGAATTGAAGCCCTAAATGACATCTTTATAAAGAAATGGGGAGAGAAGAGAGACCACCTCTATTATATCACCAAGTTTAGCAACTTGAAAACATAAAATGGGGAGTCTGTCTCCAACTTCACCAAGAGGTTCAACAATATGTACAGCAAGATCCCCACTGAAATCAAGCCCACTGATACCTCGGCTAAGATAACTTATGAAAATTCCTTTGACTCTAATTTCTACCTGCTTCTCAGAGAAAGGAGGTTTACCTCCTTATCACTCATGGAGGATGCTGTCCTAGAGGTAGAATCTAACATTTTGACATCTCAGAAAGTCAAAGGAAAGATAGATAGGAAGAAGCAGCCAGCAGAACGTCTTGGGGATTCTTCATCAGAGAACAAGATAGAAAAAATGACCAAACTGTTAGATAACTTGAATGCTGAAATGTCTAAGCTTAAGGACTAAGGACAGATACCTGTGAGAGGTAAAGGGCCAAGTGATTTTGTTCCTCGAAACCCTAATTTTGTCCCTTACAGAAGAGGCAACCCCCTAGTTCAGATCCTCATAAGGGAAAGGAATCAAGGGAAATATCAGAGAATCAGAGTTCCTTTTTAGAATGATGTACTAGAAGAAGAACCAGAGTTCATTGAGGAAGAAGGAGAGGCTGAAGAAAACATCCACTGCATGGAAGATGAAGTTGATTATTCTTTTCTGACACAGGTAGAATATGAGAAATCCCTAATTGATGAGAATATCAGTGAAGAAACAATATATCAGGCTGATGGTCGAGGAGGGTATAATTTGAGGTCCAGGCTAGTTGCTCCCCTTAAGAAGAATGTTGTTCCTACCAAACAGCCCGCTGCACCAGCTAAAAAGGCTACTATTTTACCAAAGAAAATGGTTGTCATTTCCAAACCATTGCAAAATCCAACACCTTCATCAATCCCTGATCAAGTCCAACTCAAAGCTCTAGTACATGAGGTAAGGTTTCCTAATAGACTGCATTATTCTTTCAACCTTAAGTCAGAGATTCAGAAATTGAAGATCCCTTTCCCATTAATCGATCTAATGAAAAATGATGCATTCAAATATTCCATACTGAATTCTCTTTAGCCAAAGATACATATTGATATTGAATTTGTAAATTTGCAAGATGATAATCCTATTATAACCCTAGGCCCTACGATCAAAGACCTAAAGGATTCATGCCCACCTTTCTACATATCCTTGAATATCCATGATAAAGTCCTTCATAACTATTTGTTGGACTCAGGAGCTTCCCATAACCTAATTCCAAAATCTGTGATGGACAAGCTTGGTCTCAGCATTACAAAACCCTACCATGATTTGTTCTCCTTTGACTCCAGAATGGTCAAGTGCTTGGGCCTCATCAAAGACCTTGTGGTAAACCTATCTTAGCTACCTTCAAAAATCATCATGATGGACATTGTAGTGGTTGATATCCCTCCCAATCTTGGTCTCTTCCTATCTCGATCATGGAGTAAAAGGCTAGGTGGCACCCTCCAGAAGGACCTTACATATGCTACAATCCCAATGTTTGGAGGTGAGACCAAGAAGCTTTACAGAGAGAATCATCTTACCTACATCATAAGCAATGAAAGGAATTCAATGAACCGCCCCATCTATGCAGTAGACACTAATTTTGGGTCATGCATTTTGCAAATAGATGATTCTCAACAAACACTAGTCCAACTTACCAAGCCCACCTGTCAACAGCCTAAAGAAGTGACCATAATAGTCTGGAACATGTATTTTGATGGGGATAGCACTCAAATATTAGCAGATGCGGGTGTAGTATTTATCTCTCCATCCAAAGAGAATATTCATCTGTCTTATAAGCTTGACTTTAAAACCACTAACAATATAGCAGAATATGAATCCTTGCTGCTAGGAGTTAAAGCTGCCAAGGAAATGGGGATCATGTGCATGAGAATATTTGGAGATGCAAACCTTATTATACAGTAGGTCAACAACACTTTTCAAGAAAAAAATGTTAGACTAAAGGCCTACATGGATGAGGTATGGAAACTCAAAGATTCCTTTATGCTTTTTGAACTATCATATATACCTAGGGATTTGAATCACCTGGCCGATTCCCTTGTTGTATCGGCAAGTCTATTTGTTCCTCCTCTACCTCCTAAGCTCAACTATGATGTTCAGGTCAAGTATAGGCCTTCCCTACCAGATAATGTAAAATTTTGGAAGGTGTATGAGAATGATGATGATCTTAGTAAATTCCTTCAGCTAGTAGATGAATTCTCTAATATACATATAGATCAGGAAAACCTAAACATGGAATAATCCTAAAAACTCAAGTTGAAAGATAAAGTAGATGACCAGAATATTGTCCAATTACCCAGCAATTATATACCTCAAGGTATAGTACCTCTGGAAGAGATTTTTGATCATAATGACATCCCTTTCAAGCCTTCCAAAAAGGAGCAAGACCCTGTTATCCAAGAGAAAAACATAGGTATCCAAAGCCATCCAAATATTATAAATCTATCCACTGAGTTGACTGTTGATCAGAGGTCCAAATTTTGCAGCCTGATAAAAGAATTTGCTGATATCTTTGCCTGGGAGTACAGTGACCTAAAAACCTATGACACCAATATCATCCAACACAGGATTCCTTTGGAGAAGGACACCATCCATTTCAAACAAAAGCTGAGATCCATCAGTCCTCTCCTACTACCTGTAATTGAAAAATAAATCCATAATATCCTCAAAGCCAAAATCATAATCCCCCTCAGGTATTCCAAGTGGATTGCAAACTTAGTGGTGGTAAGGAAGAAGAATGGGGAAATCAGGTTGTGTGTGGATTTTAGAAACCTGAACAAATGCTCCAAAAAAGAAAACTATACACTACCCAAGATGGAACACCTGTTGCAAAGAGTCTCAGGGGCTAGTGTCATGTCATTTATGGATGGCTTCTCTGGATACAACCAAGTTGTTGTGCGCCTTGATGACCAAGAGAAGACTGATTTTACCACCCCCTGGGGCACTTTCATGTATGCCAAAATTCCATTTGGGATTATGAATGCTGGGGCTACTTTTCAGAGAGCCATGATCTTAGCGTTTGTAGGATTGAAAGATAAATTTGTGCTTATATACCTGGATGACCTAACTGTTTACTCTCACAGCCATCATGACCATTTACAGCACTTGAGGAGGGTATTTTTGAAGTGCAGGAGGTTTGGGATATCACTCAACCCTAAGAAGTCCCAATTTGCACTTAGTGAGGGGAAACTCCTAGGTCACATAGTCTCAGCTAAAGGTGTAAGGATTGATCCGGTAAGGGTGGAAGCAATCTAGAAGTTGTCCATACCTAGGTCAAAAAGGGATATTCAGTCCTTTTTGGGTAAGATAAATTTTGTTAGAAGGTTCATAACAAATATGTTGAAAAAGGATGCAGAAATAAAATGGACTGACCAGGAAAGAAGCTCTTTCAAAGACATCAAGAAGGCTATCATGGAAGCCCCAACCCTGATTAGTCCGGACTATGAAAAGAGTTTTTATATCTTCCCCTTTGCATCCTATGACACAGTGGCAGATGTGTTGTTACAAAAAGATGATGAGGGTCTCAATCATCCAATTGCATTCTTCAGCAAGACATTGAGGGATGCTGAGCTGACGTATGATCCAATTGAGAAACAGGGTTATTCTCTCATCAAGTCATTGAAGACCTTTAGGATTTACATTATTCATGCAAAGTTTCTTTCCTATGTCGCTTCAGCTGTTGTGAATGATGTTTTGAATCAGCTTGACATTGATGGAAAGAGAGCTAAATGGATTTCCAAGCTCATTAAGTTTGATATAGAGGTGAATCCCACTATGTTAGTAAAAGGACTAGGTCTAGCCAAACTAATGGCTAAAGAAAACTGTGAACTAATGGGGATAAACTTCACTTGTGTCAATTTAGAAAAATTGCAAACTGTAGTAGTAGCAGAACTAGTTCAGGATCAGAATGACATTCAACCTGTGGCTGAAAACTTGTTTTCATGTAAGTGGTACTTAGGTATTATTCATTTTCTACATAAATTAGAAGTTCCTCCTAGTCTCACTCCTAATCAAGCACGAGCTCTTAAACTATTTAGTCTATTAAATTTTGCATAGTTGATAAACTATTGTACTGGAAATATCTGTCTGGGGTTTTGGTGAGATGTCTAGATAAAGAAGAATTAGATCAGTTCATGCATCACTTTCATTCCAACACATGTGGGGGCCATCATTATTGGAAGACCACAGCCCATAAGATCCTAAGGGCAGGGTACTATTGGCCAGTCCTTTTTGCTAATGTGTGTACTTTTGTGAGGTCCTGTGACCAATGCCAAATATTTATAGGGAAGCGGCAGCTCAAATCCTTGCCCCTTAGGCATATTTTAGTGAATGAGCCTTTCCAGCAATGGGGTATAGATTTCATAGGTGAAATAAATCCATCTTCCAGTGGGCAGCATAAACGAATCCTAGTAGCCACATACTACTTTACCAAGTGGATAGAGGCAGTACCCACCAAGAGTGCAGCTTATCAGGTCATGATGAAGTTTTTATCTGAGAATATCTTTATCAGGTTTGGATGCCCAGTAAGGTTAGTGACTGATAATGCACCAACTTTCAAAGCCGGGGCATTGGTTAAAATGTGTGAGTCAATGGGCATTCAGCTGGTGCATTCCACATCCTATTATCCTCAAGGCAATGGCCTGGCTGAGTCATCCAACAAAATCCTAGTCAAGATCATCAGAAAACTATTGCAGACAAATCAGAAAAGCTGGGATTCTAAGCTAAATTTTGCTTTATGGGATGATAGTGTAACAGACAAAAGATCTATAGGGACTTCTCCATTCAAATTAGTTTATGGTACTTAGGCCATTTTTCCCATTCAGCTCATTCTGCGAGTGGAAAAAAAATTTCAGGAGGAGGAAGATGAACCAAATTATATGATAAGGAGGATGATGGATTTGGTGGAGTTGCAACAAGTTAGGGAACAAGTAATAGGAAAATCAGAAGCACATCAACAAAGTATCAAGGTCATGTTTGACAAAAAGGCAAAAGTGGACAACTTTCAGGTTGGAGATTGGGTCCTCAAGTGGGATACTGTCAGGAAGGACAAGGGAAAACATGGAAAGTTTGACTCTCTATGGATTGGCCCTTTTGTGATAGCTTAGGTATAGAAGAACAACACCTTCAAATTGCAGAATCGGGAAGGTGAAGAGGTGTTTGATGGCCCAGTGAATGGGTGTTTTCTAAAACTTTACTTTATTTGAGGCTCTAAGGCCTTGTTATTGTAAATTATTAGTTAGTAGGTTGTTTTTGCTTACAGAATAAACTCCATTCCCAATGGAATAGTAAATGATAGTGTTAATTTTTTAGTTATTTTCAAGGAAAGGCATTTTGGTCTGGGGTTCTTGGGACCTCATAGGGAGGTTTCCATCCCCAAGTAGGAGCTAGATGTTATCTCCCAAAATAAATTTATTTTTATAGTACGAATAATTTGAGTCATGTTATGAAAGATTTAAAGATGACTAACAAATTGAAGGTCTTTGGTTTTACTATGGTTGAAGAAATTGGAAGTTTTAGCTTTCGGTGGCTTAGGAGGGGTTCTTAACAGCTCATTAGCCATCAAAAGGATTTGTTTTGGCAGCTAATAGTTTAACACAGGATAAAGGTTAACCATAGAAAGTGGGCCCGATCGATTAAATGGTAAAATCATTTTCGGTGGCTTAGGCGACACTTCAAAAATCTCATTAGCCACCAAAAAGTGTTGGTTTCAGCAGCTTAGTGAATAGTCCAAGAAGGGCGTTAACCACCGAAAGAAGGTAAACAACATTGGGGAAAAATCAGTTTTGATGGCTTAGGAGAAAGCTCTGAGGTTTCATTAGCCACTGAAAGGCCAGTCTTTCGGCGGTTAAAAAGGATAGCCAGAGAGACCATTATCCACCGAAAGCCAAGATTTTCAGTGCCATTTGGAAAACGGTTTCAGTGGCTTGGGAGAATAGGTTAGCATTTCATTAGCCACCGAAATCCTTGTTTTCGACAGCTAGCAAGAAAATTCCTGAAGGCCTTTAACCATCGAAAAGGTAAAAAAGAGAGAGAAACAATTAGAAACCTGTCAAATCAGAGCCCGTCAGCAAAACAATGATCATCAAAGGGCATGATAAACCACTGAAAGGATAGGAGGCTACATCAAGGAGTGAGGAAATGAGTGCGGAGGTCATTATTGAAACTGATGAGGACTGATGTGATTTGAAACCCTCCTTCTCCCTCTATCTATCCACAGAACTACAGAAAATCCCACTGAGTATCCAGGATTTATTTTAACATGATTGTTGGGCAAGGGGTCTTGAAAATATCAACTAAATCCATGACCCTCTGATCTAAGCATCAATCATGTAGTTGAAATCCCTCATAATCAGTTCCCATTCTTCAGTACACTCCACCTTTGACTTTAGCATTTCTCACCACCAGAAAACCATCTCTAAGAAGAAGCCTGCTAAAAACACTATCCCATAGAACTTGAATTGATTGTTGTAGGTACCCAGGAGTGACCTTTAGCAAATGAAGAAGGGAGGGCCTACTCTCAAGAAAGAGTTTGGAGACATCAGCTACATGGAGGCACATCCAGAAGTCTGTCAATTTTTCAAGGATGCTTGTTGCTATAGGTTTTGTGAGAAGATTCAAGGTTCACACCAGCAGGTGGCTGAGGCATTCACTCTCTCTTTCGATGGAATTATTCTTTGCCTATGAATTAAAGTTTCATCTATCAATAAGTGAAGTGACTGAACTCCCTGGCACAGGAGAGAAGTGGTTTAAAACCACCATACCAAAGGATGTAGAGTTTAGGTCTTACCTGAAGCCTAAACATAGAGGGGTGGTCTGGAAGAAAAATGTACCATTCTCCTAGCTAGAAGAGAGGTGGTAGAAACTGTTGAAGGCCATTATGGTCTACAAAAAATGTGAAGGGAGATACAACATGGTCATGATTTACCATTTTAAATTGATGAACCACTTCACAGGGAAAATCCCACTGAATTTGTCGTTCTACTTACACAGGAGCTTGGAAAAAATGGCACACCAGGTGAAGGCTGAGCCAACCAAGATTGTTGGCAGACTATCTCATCATGGTCTTATCCAACTTCTGGTCCAAGAATTGCTGAAGAGGAGAAATATGGCATGGGATTATTTCCTATTTTGTAATGGTTTTGAAACAAGTCTGCAACCATAAGAAAAGAGGAAGTCTCCTGCTAAAAAATATAGCACACCAAGAAGTGGGAAAATGAAGAGAAGGGCTATATCCCCAGCAACAGCAGAAGATCCTCCTTCCTCTTCCAAAGTGAAGAAGGTCAAAAGAAACTTGGATTTCAGTGAAAAGGGCCAGGAAGTTGCAACACATAGTGATAACATCTTGAACTTTCCCTACTCAGATTCATAAGAGGAAGAAGAGGAAGGTGTAGACCTAGCATTGCAAGTTGTAGCAGAGATTGAAGAACTCCCATAACCTACACCAAAAGAGAAAGATGAACCAACAGAGAAGGATTCCTCTAGAAATCCCAAGACTCATAGGATAAATCAGTTGCTGAGGCAAATGTATGAGATGGAGATTTTAGAAAGGGAGATAAAGAAAACTAATGCTACATTGACTAGTAGGAACAAGCTGCTACATAACTCTTACCTAGAGATGATAGAAAGGTATGCTTTCCTAAAAATACTAAATAAAAGATACCTGAAAGACAAGAAAAGGCTGTATAGAATGATTATATTTCAGAGACTGTAGATGAAGGAGGCCAAGCTAAACCCTAGCACTCACCTCACAATGGAAACCCTAGCTGAAGCTGTAGTAAGCCTTCAGCCTCTAGAATCGATCCAGGATGTTGTCAAACTTCCTAACATAGATCTTGCTAAATAATAAATACAAGCAGACAAACTTGAAAGAACAATTTTGGAGGTGTCTTAATAATTTTGGAAGAACAGGGCTTTCGGTGGCTTAGGTAGATGCTAAGGCAGTTCATTAGCCACTGAAAGCACCGCTTTCGGCAGCAAACAGTTCTGATATTTTGGCCTCTTAACCATCGAAAGCAGAAGGAGGCATAAGATCAAATTTTGACATAGAGGAACAGTTTTGGGCAAACATGAATAGCTCAAGGACAAAGTATAAAGATGAAGGATGTTGAAGAAAACATCAAGGAAGGTATGCTTTAGTTTTGTTGTGACATAAAGGAAGAAAAGGTCACCAACACTTAACTATATAAAGTGAAATAGTGACTTAACCAGCAGAGGACCAGTGGTAGTTATTTCCAATACTTACTTTAGTTATCAAAAGGTTCAAACGGTGAACAAATTCTATAGTTAGTTAGACTAGTAGTTAAATTAGGGTTTTTTTACCTAATTATGCAAAAACAATTATTTTGTCTATTTTTAGTAAATCAGATCCAATTTTTTAGGATCTGAATATTTTTGTAAAGGCTATGAATCCTGAGATTTATTTGATTGAAAGGGTTTGACTTCGGGGACTTGTAGACCATTGCTATTGTCAAGCTTCTCATATTTCTCATGACCTAATATAAGCTCTTTTGTTATCATATGTTCAGCTTCCATTTTCTGTCTATTATGTGCTTATGCTTGAATGTGTTATTCAGGTTTTATTCAGGTTAATTGATGTTTGATAGCTGTCACCCTATTGGCATATTGATGATTTGAATTATAAGAGATTTCGTTGTCATGATTAGCCATTTATATATATTTGTTTTATGTATGAATGTACCAGCATGAAAAGTTCTCCATCTCTGCACCATATTGTCAACCTCTGAATAGTGGTAATTAGAAGCCTTATCCCTGATTGAGTTTCATGCATGTATTGAGAGTGTGAGGTCCTATAGGTCACCTGACTTGATCCACTTAGAAAACCATAAAAAACATTTAAGTTACCAGGCATCCTCGAGCTGCAACCTAGAGGAGTTTCCTGGAGTGATAACAGATTCTTTGAACAATGGCTACTGACATTGCAATATATATATTATATGTTTTATTTTTTTAATTCCATTATTTATCTAAAATTGAAAGATTTTTTATAAAACTACTCATTCCAATTTTAGCTATTGTATTTGTTTGAATTAATTTCTTGTATCATAGATACAAGCATCTATTGTAATATTGAACCATCCATACATTTAATTACCAATGTATTATTTCACATGTAACATTTGACTACAATATTGAAGAATGCAATAGTAAAACAATGTATTTTATTATATATCAATAAGAGTGTCTTTGTCATACAAAATAGCACAACATAGAGATAACAATAATCAAAATTTCAACATGCATGTAATTGTTACACTTATTGGTAACTCATTGTTTTTCAATTCGGACACTATGTCTAGTACATTATTATACAAAATGTCTATTTTTTACATAAAATTATTTCAAAATATACAATAAGCTACAACAACTTGCATTAACATCAAAATTAAATATCGATCATCATTCTTCGTCGGAACTGTTACCGATGCTCGAGCCGCTTGCATCAATTGGGTTATTTGGTCAAATGTTTTGTTTATTATATCAATTATTTTTGTTGGAATATTATAAACCCACTCATACTTAGGATAACAAATATTAATCGTTTTTATTAATTTCCTATCCACTATCCTAGATAGTTGGCATCCACTTGCACCACTTGGTCAATACTTTCCATATATACCCTAGGATCGTCTTTATATTGATTCTATTTAGATATTTCCTACTTCATTGACTTCCTAGATTAGTAATTGCTTCTTCCTGCAGATTATGTTTTTATCCTACTTTATTCCTTCTTTTCAGTGGATAAGGTAAAGCTAGTAAACTAGGAAAATGTTATCTTTTGTAGCCATCCCATCTTCCATGATTTTCTCTCCATATTCCATGATTAGCATGTTTATCCATAAATCATGACAACTCAATCTTGCTTTATCCAATTCATGATCTCCTTGACTGATTTGAAAAGTGCTTTAGTCACCTATGGGGTCTTATCATATTTTAGTAAGTTTGCTTTTTGAGGTAGCATGAGTTGTCTTCTAGCAACTCTACTTTCCTTTATAAGGATGTATTAATATTGTAATAACCATAAATTCATTTGATCATTAATACATGTAAATATTTAAGTATCATTCTCCACTTATCTTGTATTTAGTCTCATTATTATTCTCTCTATTTTCTTCATTGTGCATGATTGTGAGAAATCGCTTGTAGCTAGATCTTCATCTTGTGTTTCCACATGGTATTATAGCCTCAATTTCTATATGGTATCAGATCTAAGGTTTCTCAATATATCAATATCTACATCATATCTCTCAGTTTGTCAAGTTCTATAGAGTTGAGGAGCTACCAGTTCTCTACATTAGAGCACATTCAATCTCCTATCCCTCTCTGAAGAAGAGCTTGAATTAATATTACGAGATTTTCTCCTAGTTTTTATTTGTGCGGGTTTCAGAGAGTATTTTAAAGATTGTGTCAAATTCTTAGCATGGATTCCTCTTCATCTATAATCCTAACTCCCTTCAACTATCATGAATGGAAATCTAGAATTGGCATACTGTTGCGCACTAAGGGACTATACAGAGTTTCTTTGGATTTAGAGAATGAGTCTAATGCTATTGTTGGGAAAGCTAAGTGGAATAATAGGTTGGGTGAATCCTATGGAATTATGTGTCTCTCATTTACTCCTAATATTCTCTTTCATCTAGATGGTTTGACCACTCCAAACCAAAAATGGACCAAACTTGATTCTCTCTTTCTAGTACAAGATGAGATAATATTGTATCAGTTGGAGAATGAGTTATTCGCATTGAGTCCAAGCAGTTTTGAATCCATTGAAGGATTCTTCACCAAAATCAAGTCACTTGTTTTATTTATCAAGAAATGTGGTATTGAGAAGAAGGAATATCAGTTGATAATTTCTATCCTATCAAAATTGAGTCCTGAATACTTAGTTTTTGTGTCTACTTTTCATGCTACTAGGCTTGTTATTTCAAATTGGAAAATGCCTTCTTTGAATACATTATGTGTCTCACTATCAAAGTAGAAATATAAATTGATCTATATGGGTGCTCTTAGAATATACAAGGTCAAGGATCATGCTCTTATAATTCAAGGAATTAATAATTCCAAGTCAAACGAGAAGCAAATAGTTAAATAGAAGAAGCCAAAGTCAGATAATGAAAACAAAAGTTCAAATCGTACTAATGAAGGCTCATTGAATAAAGTCAAGAAGAAATGGAGCACATCCAAGTGTTATTATTGCATCGAGGGATTTCATCCTAAGAAGAAATGTTTCAAGAATAATATGGACATCATGTCTCACCTACTTGAGAAACATAACATTTAGGTTCCATATGAGCTAGAGAATCCTGATGAATCCTCAGAACACTGTCAAATTGAGTTGTCCCAAGGTAATATAAACAATGATTTGAGTGAAAGAGTTAAATAATTTCCTCAAATATCTGATATATTCATTTTATGATATATCATAATCATAACTCTCATTGTCTTCCTTGAATAATTCGCGTATCAGTTTACTAGATTCATCTCCCAATGATAGTGTTTTTTCACTAGATCCTGACTTTTCTTTAAGTAGCTATTATTCACTCCATTTAAATTATTATGAATCTAATTTAGAAGAAATTTTGTAGGATTATATGCATTTTATGAAACCATCCATACCATATACCATACCTCTAAATACACCTACAACTATTCAAACCCCAAGTTCACTTATTGATTTCTTATTGGTTTCCTATGCAGTGTTACTTATATCTAATGGTTTCAACTCTTGTCTATTTTTCATGGGTTGGTTATCCATGAAATTAGTCATATTTGGAATTATGTTTCACATTTTTTTATATTATCTAAGCACATATGGTTCATATCTCAAGTCCATCCATCATTTATATTTTTACACCCATTAGTTTTCCCTAGTTGCTCATGATTTTCCTACTATGGTCCTATACCCTCATGGAGACACTATACCATTGGGATTTGCTTCTCCACATGATAATATTTCTGATATTTAAGATCCATTTCATCCTGATTTTAGAATTAGGAATGTTCTACAGCAGTTTGAAAAGAAGATACATGTGCCATCTCACCATTTTGCGGCTATACAAGGAACTGATTGTATTGATTTTTCTACTCTTTGAGAAGAAGTATGCACATATATATATTCCTTTTTAGATTATTTTTGCAGATCGTAGTATTTTATCAGCAAGAACCATTTAGATAATGTTCATCCACCATTAGATGATGAGCTACAAGGAGTCTCTCCTCTTCTTTCTTACAGATACTACACTCTAGCACATGATTATGGATTTCGCAACTTCTTCATCAATTTATTCTATCATAAGTAGTTCATCCAACTCATTAAAGTGAAGAAAATATATGTTGAAGAGATGTTGTTCAATTTTGTGCCTTGTCCTTTCTTGAGGGAGTATTTTTTCAATGTGGTTTTGCCTCTTTCCTCACTTTTTTGGACATAAATAATTGTAAAGGGTGACCATATCCTTGTTGTTGGGCCCTATATGCATCTATATTTCTGATTATTTCAGATAACTACATCATAAATTCACACTTAAATGGGGTGTTGGAATATTATAAACCCATTCATATTTAGGATAACAAATATTAATCATTTCTGATTAATTTCCTATCCATTAGCCTAGATAGTTGGCATTTGTTTGCACCACTTGGTCAATACTTTCCATATATAGCATAGGAGCGTCTTTATATTGATTTTGGTTAGATACTCCCCACTTTATTTACTTCCTGGATTAGTAACTGTTCTTTCCTACATATTTTGTCTTTATCGTACTTTATTCCTGCTTTTTAGTAGATAAGGTAAAGCTCGTCAACTCTTGGGCCTCGAAAATGTCTTTTATAATGATGTTATTTACAATTATTTCCTGGCCTATTTACCAAAATCTAATACATCTATCTTTAATTTGTCTATATTTTACTATGTTTTCATTAATTATAACTTATAAATGTAAAAGAAGCTCAATTCATCATTTTTTATGTATTATTGCACTTAGTGCGCATTTTGGCACTCCATTCAGCCCCTTCTTTCAGTCCTAAGTTTCGCACTAGGTTTAATAGCATGTTTTTTATTAGGTTCTTGATTTTTTTTATCCTTGCCTTCTATTTCTTGTCGATCATATTGCTCCTGCATATGCAAAATAAAAACCAATAGTTACTGCTAAGATTTCTTTGCATTATTTTTAGAACAAAATAAACAATTATTGAAAATGATGCTTAAAAAGAATATTAAAAAGAATTATTATTATAAATAATACTTAGTTTTCAAATGCTTAAATAATGCTTATTTAAAAATAAATTAAACTTTTTGAATTTAATCATTTACTTCTAAATTTACTTCCAAAAATGGTGGAATATATATATAATCTACTTTATTTATAATACTTTCATTGAAGAATAGGGTTATTTCACATAACCATTTTTATTATTATTATAGGGAACACATCAATAAAACAAAAACAAAAAATTGGTTTGAATTTTATTTTGTTTAAGCATTCATTTTTTAATGCATTCTTATTTAACGCATTCATTTTCTTTAATGCATTTCTTATGTAACGCATTCATTTTTAATGCATTCTTATTTAAATGCATTCATTCTTTTTATGCATTCACTTGTTTTAAATAGAATGTGCATTGATCACAAAGTATCCAAATGGGTTTTTCATGTTTTAATTTTGATCATTTTATGTTTTATGCAGGCCGTAAAGGATGAGCTCGCATGCCATGAAGAAATACAGCGCTATAATGGAAACGCGCAATCACGAAAATGAATCCCAGCCATAATTAAACCAAGCACTCAGCAAAAGAACCCAGCACCCAACCAATAGAATTCAGCCATGAATTAAGCTCGTTGTCCAGCTTGCTATCCAGTTCTCCTTCTAGCTCATCAACCAAACTGCGTGCTGCTGAGAAATAATTATGGGCATTTAAAACATGAAACAACCTGCAAACAAACCATTTTCCATGCACCTTCATCCCAACCTAAGGATCGCCACCTAGATGTTCACTATCCACGTGTTCAAAGGATGGAACATCTGTAGTTTACCTATGGCCTCCTCTATTTAATATCAAATTATCACAAGCCTGCGTGTTTAATGAATAGAATGACTTGCGTTCTAGAAAATCGTCGCTGTGTACACTACATGCAGTCAACATCAGCCTGTCATCCTCATTAAGGAAGGTATTGACGCCACATCAAGCATGCTGGAGAAGATCCATCCATGTGAAGGGAGGAGCATATTCGCCACACCACACCATGTGCATGCTGAAGAGGTCATGCTCGCATTGAAGGAGGGAGATATTCATACGCTAGGCTGTAAACAATTATGTTCCTTTTATGATCGACTAATTTTAGAGAGCAGTCGACCACTAAAGGGTCAACTTGCTCATCTCTGTAAGTAGCTATATATACCAGCCTCTTCTTGAGAGTTGAGTAACTAGTCATCGGCGAATAGACTCTATAAAAACTCCGTTCAAATTGAATAAAACTCTATCTTCAACTATGTATGCATGTTTCATTCTTCTGTGAAGTAATTCATTGATTTAGACTAGCCTCTGATTGCTGAGAAGGGCCCGTCAACAACTGGAGGTTCTATTTGTACATATTCAACAGTTTCTTTTCATTTTTTGCAGATAAGTAATTTTGTTTTTATGTCTATATATTTAGTTTTCCTGTAGATAATGTTTTATTGTTAATAAATTGTAATTTTCCTAAGTTTTTATGCAATTTTCCACACGGTCAACCATTCATCCCTCTGTGCAGACTATCTTTTCAGCCTTCGGTTCGTCCCTCTGTGTAGACTATTTTTCAACCTTCTGTTTGCACCTTAATCCAGTCTGCCTTTCATCCTTTAATTCGAGTTTAGATAGAATTTTATGCAATTTTCATTCATTTCCAGAATTTCTAATATTACATTTTGTGTAGAAATAATTAGCTAGGGTATAGGTTATTTTTCCATCATTTTATTGTGTTTTGTAGTTAGTGGGGATTCGAATCCATCTTCAACATTTCATATTCAATTTTATATTAATGCGTAAGATTAATTGTTTCAGTTTTAATTATGATGAAATTCAGAATATAAATGAGTATAAATGTTTTCTTCTTTTATATGTTAATTTTGTATCGTATTAATAAAGTAATTTGAATTGGTTTATAATTTTTTAATATAGGTTAAAGTGTTTCTTTATAATTGAATTTATTTTATATTTAGTTTCATATCTTTAATATACAAGTGAGAATTTATATAAGTGTATTATATTTTTGTATTTAATATGTGTATTGTATTTATTTTGTATTTTGAATTTCTTTCATTTATATTTTGTTATTAAATTGCTTAATGTGTTGTTGAATGAGCGACACCGTGAATAGAGAGTTATTTTATGTCAACTTTGTTTTAGGTTAATTAATCTAGTTTATTTCCATTATTTTGTTTAGTTTCATTTTAGTTTAGTTCATGATATTCTTTTGGATTAGTTTAGTTTTAGTTTTAGTATTTACATTAGTCTAATTTATTTTATTTTGAGCTTAATTTAGTCTCTTTTATTTTAATCTTTAACTTTAATTTAGTTTTATGCTTGTATGAATTTAATAAACTTTGCAAGACAGATTCTGAGTATTAGGAAGGGGGATTGGTTTAGACTGTTTTCATTTTTCCTTTTGTATTAGATGCATTAATTTTCAGTATTTTAAAAGTTTTATCTTGAAAGTTCTCATAGCTTAGTTTAATATAAGTTTACTTTTTAAATTCATAGATTAGTTGATGATTAGATTGGATTTGTTAAATTAGTTTACTTACATTATTTTATGATTCCTTGCAAAGTATTTGTTTACACTTGGTCCTTATATTAGTGTTTCAATTTGCTTTATACAATTGCATAAGTGCGATAACTAGAGTAGGATAGTTAGTTAGTTTACTCTTTTGAAAATACAGAGTAGTTTCGCCTATATAATAGATAGATTAATTGCTCTTTTCACTTGTAGCATAATTTCCTGTTTTATTGTAATTAATTTCATATTCTCTTTCGTAATTAATTTGAGTATTTGCTTTCGTAGTTAATCACATGGTTAAGTAGAGTCTCATCCCTGTATAAGCATATAGTTCATGCATTCATGAAATAGTTTAGTTGATTTGTTGCTTGTTCTGAATTAGTTAAATTTACTTTCATTAGATTAGATTTCTTTCGGACCAAGTGATCACTTTCCTAGATTAGTTATTGCAATTTCATTTCATAGAATAGATTAGCATAGTTTGAAAGTCTCATGTCTTTATATAATAGATTAATATAACATTAGATTAGGTTTGAATTTGTAGTTACTTTTCCAAAGTTCTTAGTTAATTTCCTATCTTTTGAATTCTTACATTTGAATTATGAAAGTTATGCATGTAGATTAAATTCATATAGTTGCAAGCTAACATATCCAACATATGCTCAAACAACTGCTCAACTAGAAGAAGAGGATCTATATGACATAGCAAATGAAGGTGGGTGCCAATACTACATTGAAAGATGGTTTCAGGATGTAACTCTACCGCAATACCATTCCTTCATTTGACACCTATTGATGCAAAGAGAAGTAAGTTGGTTGAACTTCCACATTCAGATAATCACTGCAACAATCTTTTCAGATGTGGATAAAGGTACAATTCTCATTTTGCTTCGCACTTGGTTTCATTGAAAAAGCTCATATACTTGAATAAACATGTTTTCTTTCTTCTTAGGGTAGGGAAATATGTATATAAATAAAATGTTGCATTCTTAGTTTAGGAAATAATGCAACTTCATTTTTTGTTTTCTTTTTCAAGTAAAAGAACTAAGAAAAAGATCATGTTAATGACTAAACCAAAACAATATTACATCATTATTCATTTTCATACATGCATATTTCTTATTATACCAATTACTTAAGACCAACTTTAAACATCATGGGGATTTGTCATAAATTAAGGTCTATCTAAATCCTAGAGGTCACTCGTACATCCTAGCTTCATTATCAGGGCATGTTATTTAAGCATCTTTACTACAAGGTAGCATAAGGGTGAATGAAATTCCTAGTTTGTGGGGAACACTACTATAACTCTATATGTAAGAGGCGATATTTGGGACTAGGGATGCCTTTCATTCATTATCTTATGGCTTCATCCACTTTACACTATATCCATTAATAATGTGTATCTTTGATTCTGTAGATTCCTCTTGCAGCCTTTATTTTTCCATGATAGTAAAAAAAGAGAAGACTAGTTGTCCTCCAATCCATATACCATCCCACCCTCTAGCATGGTTTTCAGAGCTACTCCCCCACCACTCCTTCATAGGCAAAATCATTAGGAAAAGAGCCTATTATAGAACATTAGGAAAAGAGCCTATTATAGAAAATGGGTTTAAGAGGTTAACCCGTCGGGGTACTGAACATGATCACTGGCAGCAGGTACCAGCCTGTGGTATGACCAGGTAAACACGATGGGGTACTGAATAGGCCTTACTGCAAGAGGGGAATCTTCCTGGGGAGGACAACTTGTTAAAAGAGAGAGAGAGAGAGAGAAAGAGTCTAAAAAATATGAAAATGACTCTGTAATAATCAAGGTTGTTGTGGGTCTACTGGAGGAAGGTATGCATGGTTGATCTAAAGAAAATGAACTCCATCAATATGCCATTTGAGAATGTTTCTAAGTGCACTTAAGACCCTACTGTCTAATTCATACTATACCTAGGATATCACTATCCTAGAAGTGGGACCCATAAACTTAGGAGTCTAATGAACTTGAAATGCACACTTTGTCCATAATTACTTGAATAACGATAAACCTTTGAGAAGTAGTAGGGATGACTAGTTTTCTATAGGCTTTATTGACTATCTACACTCTCATGTTTTCTATTTTAACCCAGTCTTAATTCATTTATGGCACGAAGACATGCCATACCTTCGGTCTAGGAGAGGGAGTCTTGATTTATATGGTCTTCATAAGCATGAATTATTACTAGTAGTAGAATTGTATGTATTAAGAAATCTTAAATAATACGAAGTTGTTTTGGTCATCTCATAACATAATTTTTTTTTTCTAAGCTCCACTTTTCATGTAGTAATAAAGATGGCTTCGTTTTTCTGAACGATTTCCTATAAACTATTTATGATCAAGAAGAGTTTTTGAATAAATCAAATACCACTTTCAATTCATTTATGGCACGAGGACGTGCCATACCTTTGGTTTGGGGGTATGTTCGGCCTCGAAAATGTATTTTATAATGATGTTATTTACATTTATTTTTTGGCATACATCTATATTTAATTTATCTATCCTTTACTATGTTTTCATCAATTATAACTTATAAATGTAAAATAAGCTCAATTCATCATTTTTTATGTATTATTGCAATTAGTGTGCATTTTGGCACTCCATTCAGCCCCTTCTTTTGGTCCTAAGTTCCACACTAGGTTTAATGGCATGTTTCTTATTAGGTTCTTGGTTTGTTTTATCCTCGCCGGTCATATTTCTCCTGCATATGCAAAATAAAACCAATAGTTAATGCTAAATTTTATTTGAATTATTTTTAGAACAAAATAAACAATTATTGAAAATGATGCTTAAAATGAATATTAAAAAGAATTATTATTATAAATAATACTTAGTTTTCAAATGCTTAAATAATTCTTATTTAAAAATAAATTAAACTATTTGACTTTAATAATTTACTTTTAAATTTACTTCCAAAAATGGTGAAATATATATATATATATATATATATATATATATATATATATATATATATATATATATATATATATATATATATATATATATATATATATATATATATATATATAATCTACTTTATTTATAATACTTTCATTGAAAAATAGGTTTATTTTACATAACCATTTTTATTATTATTATAGGGAACGCATCAATAAAACAAAAAAACAAAAATGTTGGTTTGAAGTTTATTTTGTTTATGCATTCATTTTTTAATGCATTCTTATTTAAACGCATTCATTCTTTTTATGCATTCACTTGTTTTAAATAGAATGTGCATTGATCACAAAGTATCCAAATGGGTTTTTCATGTTTTAATTTGGATCGTTTTATGTTTTATGCATGCCGTAAAGGATGAGCTCGCATGCCATGAAGAAATAGAGCAGTATAATGGAAACACGCAGTCACGAAAATGAATCCCAGCCATAATTAAACCAAGCACTCAACAAAAGAACCCAACACCCAACTAATAGAATTCAGCCATGAATTAAGCTCATTGTCCAGCTTGCTATCCAGTTCTCTATCCAGCTCGTCAACCAAACTACACGCTGCTGAGAATTAATTCTGGGCATTTAAAACATGAAAGAGCCTGCAAACAAACTGTTGTCCATGTGCCTTCATCCTAGCCTAAGGATTGCCACCTAGATGTTTAGTATCCATGCGTTCAAAGGATGGAACATCTACAGTTTACCTATGGCCTCCTCTGTTTAATATCAAATTATCACAAGCCTGCGTGTTTAAGGAATAGAATAACCCACGTTCTAGAAACTCATCGATGTGCACACTACTTGTGCTCAACATCATCCCATCATCCACGTTAAGGAAGGGATTGATGCCACATTAAGCACATTGGAGAAGATCCATCCACGCAGAGGGAGGAGCAGATTTGCCACACCATGCCACGTTCATGCTGAACAAGTCACGCTCGCGTTGAAGGAGGGAGATGTTCATACGATGGCCTGTAAACAATTATGTGCCTTTTATGATCGACTAATGTTAGAGAGCAGTCGACCACTAAAGGATCGACTTGCTCATCTCTGTAAGCAACTATATATACTAACCTCTTCCTGAGAGTTGAGTAGGTAGTCGTCGGCGAATAGACTCTGTAAAAGCTTTGTTCAAATTGAATAAAAATCTATTTTCAGTTGTGTATGCATGTTTCAGTCTTCTGTGAAGTAATTCATTGACTTAGACTAGCCTCTGATTGCTAAGAAGGGGCCCCTCAATAACCAGACATTCTATTTGTACCTATTCAGTACTTTATTTTCAATTTTTGCAAATAAGTAATTTCGTTTTTATGTCTATATATTTAGTTTTCCCGTAGATATTGTTTTACTGTTAATAAATTGTATTTTTCTGAGTTTTTATGTAATTTTCCACACGGCTGACCATTCGTCTTTCTATGCAAACTGTCTTTTCAGCCTTCAGTTCATCCCTCTGTGCAGACTATTTTCCAGCCTTTTGTTCGCACCTCAATCCAGTCTGTCTTTTAGCCTTTAATTCGAATTTAGATAGAATTTTACACAATTTTCAATCATTTCCAGAATTTCTAATATTACGTTTTGTGTAGAAATAATTAGCTAGGGTATAGGTTAGTTTTCCATCATTTTACTGTGTTTTGTAGTTAGTGGGGATTCGAATCCATCATCAGCATTTCATATTCAGTTTTATATTTATGCGTAAGATTAATTGTTTCAGTTTTAATTATGATGAACTTCAGAATATAAATGAGTATAATTTTTTTTTTCTTTTATATGTTAATTTTGTATCGTATTAATAAAGTAATTTGAATTGGTTTATATTTTTTTAATATAGGTTAAAGTGTTTCTTTATAATTGAATTTATTTTATATTTAGTTTCATATCTTTAATATACAAGTGAGATTTTATATAAGTGTTATATTTTTGTATTTAATATGTGTATTGTATTTATTTTGTATTTTGAATTTTTTTCATTTATATTTTGTTATTAAATTGCTTAATGTGTTGTTGAATGAATGACACAGTGAAGGGTTATTTTATGATAAATTTGTTTTAGGTTAATTAATCTAGTTTATTTCCACTATTTTGTTTAGTTTCATTTTAGTTTAGTTCATGAAATTCTTTTGGTTTAGTTTAGTTTTATTTTTAGTATTTGCAGTAGTCTAATTTATTTTATTTTGAGCTTAGTTTAGTCTCTTTTATTTTTATCTTTAACTTTAATTTAGTTTTATGCTTGTATGAATTTAATAAACTTTGCATGATAGATTCTGAGTATTAGGAAGAGGGATTGGTTTAGAGTGTTTTCATTTTTCCTTTTTTATTCGATGCATTAATTTTCAGTATTTTAAAAGTTTTATCTTGAAAGTTCTCATAGATTACCTTAATATAAGTTTACTTTTTAAATTCATAGATTAGTTGCTGATTAGATTGGATTTGTTAAATTAGTGTGCTTACATTAGTTTATGATTCCTTGCAAAGTATTTGTTTACACTTGGTCCTTAGATTAGTGTTTCAATTTGTTTTATGCGATTGCATAAGTGCAATAACTAGAGTAGGATAGTTAGTTAGTTTGCCCTTTTGAAAATATAGAGTAGTGTCACCTATAGAATAGATAGATTAATTTATCTTTTCACTTGTAGCATAATTTCCTATTTTATTGTAATTAATTTCATATTCTCTTTCGTAATTAATTTCAGTATTTGCTTTTGTAGTTAATCACATGGTTAAGTAGATTCTCATCCCTGCATAAGCATATAGTTCATGCATTCATGAAATAGTTTAGTTGATTTATTGCCTGTTCTGAATTGTTAAATTTACTTTCATTAGATTAGATTGCTTTCGGACCAAGTGACTGCTTTCCTAGATTAGTTGTTGCAATTTCATTTCATAAAATAGATTAGCATAGTTTGAATAGTCTCCTGCCTTTATAGAATAGATTAATATAACATTAGATTAGATTTGAATTTGTAATTACTTTTCCAAAGTTTTTAGTTAATTTCTTGTTTTTTGAATTCTTGCATTTGAATTATGAAAGTTTTGCATGTAGATTGAAATCATATAGTTGCATGTTAGTGCATTTGCATATTTAGTTAGCTTAGGTTAGTTAAAGGCTTCAATTCTGCACATATTGTGTTTGCATCTCATAAGCTCCCTCCTCGGGTTAACAATTAAGTGTTGAATTAGATAGTGCATATTTGACCAACATCAACCAGGAAACTTCTATATTTTGTATCCAACCCATCCTCCATGATTTTCTCTCTAGATTCCATGATTAACATGTTTTTTCGTCACTCATGACAACTCACTCATACTTTAGTCAATTCGTGGGATCCTTGACTGATTTGGAAAGTGCTTTAGTTACCTATGGGGGTTTATTATATTTTAGTAAGTCTGCTTTATAAGATAGCATGAGTTGTCTTATAGAAAATATATTTTTCTTTATAAGGATGTATTACTATTGTAATAATCATCAAATTATTTGATCAATAATACATGGAAAGATTTATGGATCATTCTCCATGTTTCGTGTATTTAGTCTCATTATTCTTCTCGCTATTTTCTTTCTTGTGCATGCTTTTAAGAAATATATTGTAGCTACATATTCATATTGTGTTTCCACATGGTATTAGATCCACAATTTCTATTTTTTTTCTCTTCCTGATATTCCACCTGCAAACATAAAAATAAATTGCACGAAGTGTATATTCTACATTGTCGAGAATAATGAAAAATAAAATAGATAGTATACATGAATGTAAATTGAAAAGCAATGTACCATAGAAATAATTGAGTCATGAATGATACACATTATTTAAAAACCAAATCGCATGCCTTCTATCAACAAGTTTTTTGTTATCTCCAATCCATGCTTTGTTTCCTATATGTTTTATAACCTGTCATAAATCATAGATTTAATATAAATAATTTTTGTTGGTCTATTAATTATAATATGAGAGAAGTAAAATAACATATATATAACTTACAAATTTGACAAATAATTTTTTATACGCCAACATATCATGCAACCCTTGCTTGACCCAATGCCAATCAATTCTTTTGATGGATCATCTTTGTATGTTAACACCTGTTTCAAGACATCCAGGGAGTATGAGTGGAAATAAAAAAGATACAAATCACAACCACTATGAAATATTCATTTATTATAAGGAAATCACAAATACTCACATACTTTGTTATCAATCCTTTTTTTCCTTGTTATTTGTTCTTGTGTTTTAACTCGGTTTCAATTTATTTTCTTTTTTGTAACAAAACAATTGAAAAATAATATTTAATGTTTAATTAATTAATGATATGTACACAATACTTAAAATCATTGATTTCATGCATTTGAAGCATGTTGTTGTTGAGATGGATCCTCCTATGATGCAATTATATCCATTTTCTTGACCATCTCCTTGTACACTTTCGTTGACATCCCTATTGGCACATTTTGCATATCATCTCATTCATCCTTTGGGATTTTCATAATCTTTTTGGAAATGTAAAATCACACTAAACTATTTTTTGTTGATATGAAAAATAAATATAGCAGGGTTAAAATTATTGAAGGAATGATGCTTTGTAATAGTCATAGATACATGTTGTACATAATGTATAGGAATGCTACTTTTGGAATGATTCTTTTTTGTTATTGTATGTTTTTCTATTGCAATTTTAACAAGTCTTATTAACCATTGCTCTAGGAATGCCTCTTGTAGTTTACATATGACCTAGTTTTCTGAATCATTTTATTAGTTACTATATTGTAAGTGAAAACTACGTGTATATGTTCTTTCCACTATACCCCTCGTAGTATTATAAAATTATTTTCCCCTTCTATTAAATTCCAACACCACTCCAAATGAGCTAAGGAACATTTAATCATAATTTGCATCTTCCATAAAAAAATTATGATGACATTGATTTCTATTGTTTTCAGTCCCTACATAGCATTCAACATATGTGAATTAGATTATTTGAAACATATTACTAGTGAATATTCTTAAGTACATTATTAATCAAATTTGAAGAAAAATTCATAATGAGTTCTTTTTTATTCACCTTATTCATCCCTCTGCAACGTTTCCATCAACATTTTATGCTCTTCTGGACTTAGATTGGTAAGAATATTATTGATCTTAACCTCATTTTTTGTCTCTGCATGTCACACATTAACCAATACATATTAGTGAAATTTACATTGAGTAGAGGAAATTTGGTGTCTAAACTGGGCCTTCAATCAACCATTATGTTTGAGTTGGACCTACAGAAGTCAATGATGCTTATGTGTCATATTTTTATTTGACAATCACCAATTCCATATAAATCTTACATTGGTTAAGATTTGAAAAGTTCATCTTGAAATATAATAAATATAGTATATTTTATAAAATCACTACATTCAAGTCCTTTAAAACTTAAATCCAACATTAATTAAAATGATAGTGGAGTGATTTTGAAATACTAAAATAATTTGTATAATTAAATTATTTTAAAATAATATTTAATTTAAATGAAGTTATCTTATAATACTAAATAAAAATATTTAATATTTATAATATTTCAAGTTAAACTCTTTTTTTAATTTTAAATATATTTAATTAATGCATTCCCTAATAATAAGAACAATAGTAATATAAAATAAAAGTAAAAAGAAAAATTATATTATTATTAAAGGATACATTTTTAATTAATTAAAATTTATTTAACTAATTATAAAAGATATAAAAATAGATATTTTTTATTGTTTGTATTTTATGTAAGGTATATTTTCATATATATGTATGTATGGAAAGAGTTAATTTTTAATATAAAACAATGATATTGATTTTTTATTTTTAATATTATTGTAATTTTATTTTTCATTATAATTTAAATATATAAATATATTTGAGTTTTACATTTTATTAAATTTTCATTAATATTTTTAACCCTCATCTCTCAACTCTACACTAACCCAACATACTTGTTAACTACCATTAATGAGAAAATATAGGTTGATTTTCACTAGATTTAATGTGACATGACATATTTGTAGTGTGATGTGGATTTTTTTATTATTTTCTTTATGAGGCCCATTTTATATCCCAAATTTCTTCTAATTTGAATAATTCAAATAAATTAATTTAAATGCTTTAATTAATTAAAACCACTTGTCTTCTTGGTAATTCTGGATAAGCTTCTTGACTAAATTTGTTGTTCATAAAACTCATACCATGCATTTTCTATCAATAAAAATCATGTACCATTAAATATAGAAGCTATCAATATATTATACAAATACATTACAGGAATTCAATACATAAAACAAGTTTGTTATCAGTGCGCTCTATCAAATACAACACAATGATGCATTTATTTATATAAACATTGATGTTGTATACCAAAACATGTGCACCACAAATGACTGAAAATTATTTACCTTTTAATGGAAATAAAAAATGTGCTTTCCTGCCATTATGAGTGTTATATTTGTATAAATGCATTGATAATAGAGAATCGAGAAATGAGAAATGAGAAAACATTGCATGTCACATGTCATCATTGGTGCAGTCCATAGAAATATGCATCGATGTGTTCCTGTAACACAAACGCACCAAATTTGATGCTTTCATTTTTTATAGAAAAAATTAAATAAAACAAAACAAAAAAACTTTACAGAGCCAACATGGTTACATATTCAATCCAAAAAAGGGCCCCATCTCACCCTATGTTTTCTCTCTCTCTCTCTCTCTCTCTATATATATATATATATTTGCAAGCTTTAGAAATCTAAAATCCCTAAAATATGAAATCATAATTGTGTATAACAATAGAGAGATTTAAACCCTAATGTAAAATTTAGTAGCCACAATAAACGAAAAGAAGCAGAGAGAAAACAAGGGTTGCAACATTGAAGGTGAGTATGAATTTTTTTTTCTAAATATAGTTAAATTCTAAATAAGATAATAAGATCCATAGTAATTTTTACATACTTGAAATTTTTACTATGCAATGTTTTGTTTGATTCACCATACCTAACAAATTTCAATCTTCTGAATAATCTAGTTGCTCCAAACACCTTCCACATAAGTCTCTCTTCCAAAGCTCTCCCCTAAAATTTTCAACAAAAGAATGAGTTTAGTTTTTTTTATTTTAAACACAATTTAGAATTATTTTTTGAACTTAAAATTGTTGTCATTTTTTCAATTTAGGGAAAAAATAGCTTCTGTGATTTTTTTTTAATTTTTAATTTTCAGCATTTCGGTGCACTCATGTTCAATCTGCACCGATTTGTGAATATATGAAATGCACTGGCCTCCCATAAATTTAAAAAAAAACTCATGCCTCAATGCACATATATTTATGATGCCCTAGTGCGCTTGTGTTTATAGAACTCACCGGAATGAAAAATGCATGTATAAATATCTACTACCAAATGTAGCAGATATTTTCTACTATAGGGTATTTTGTGAAGGTTCTTTCACAGTGCATCTATCGTTTCTAAGCACCGGAGTCCCCTAAATTTCAAAAACAATTCCCATGTGTCGATACACATATACATATGACGCCCTGGTGCGCTTGTGTATATAAAACACATAGCAGCATGCATAAATATCAGCTACCAAATGTAGCGACTATTTTCTACTAAGGAGTATTTTGCAAAGGTTATTTCATCGTTTTTTTATCGTTATTAAGCATCGACACATTTCCTCTATGTGAGCGCATTGGTGCATGTATATTTGACAAGACACGTCTGTTTAACTTTTAAATCTTGTGGTTTTTTGGGTCCATTTAAAACTATATATTCATCTCAAATTTTCTTGTGTAATCAACCACACCAATTACAATATTTCATAGTGTGTGTGTGTGTGTGTGTGTGTGTGTGTTTCTTAAACTCAACTTATTCTTACAAAATGGTTTCCAAATTATATTGGAAGTTAGATTGTAATATAGTTCTTAAAAAAAATTAGGACTTTAAAGACGTATATTAATTGTAGATTTGGCTCAAATGCAGAGAGAAAATTTTGTAATCTCAAATGGCTAATTCTTCAAATTTCATCTCATTCCATCATGTTCAAAGTTCGATGAGTTCTCCCTTTCCATCCCTAGTGAGTTCATTTTTTATTTATATTTTTACTATTCATTTGAAGTTATGTTACTTATTAATGTGAATTTGAATATCAAATTATTCTTTATTGCAAGATCTCCATTCAAGTTTGAGTTTGGATGCACAAGACATTCCACCAATTTCAAAACATCGTAATCTCTTAGTAGGAGAAAGATACCGCAAGCATTTCAGAGTTGAAAATGGGAAGCCACTTTACCCCACCGATTGTGACATGCCATATTTAAGTTGCAATCCTGGCTCATTGACAACAATTCGTCGTGAGATAGAACTATTTTATGACACTCCAGTAATTTGTGTTTGTTAAAAATGTAAAGGGTTTAAGGAGAACCCCCAATGTGTCACACTCACCCACTATACCAACAATAGATTAGCCAATTTTTATGGTCTAATACCCCTTGTTGCAATAAAAAACCCAATATGTGATGTAGAAAAGACACGCAAGAACACTTCCCTATTATCTTTTTTGAAAATGTTGGAAGCCAAAACAATTATGTCTCTTCCTAAATTGAGGAACACCTCTGCTTATGCTCAGTCAATTGAAATTTCTAGTAATCCAAAGTATGATTTTAATTCCACCCAAAATAGATATACTAGAAGATCCAAAAAGTTGCACGAGTTGAGAGAAAATTTGTTTGTAGACACCGAGGTCCATCCAATTGTTGGAGGGTAGAGATTAGTTCTCCCTTCCTATGAATTTCAACAGTAAATATCAAACATCTTACAGCCATGCTTTGTATGGCCCTTTGTCATCTTCTATACCAATTCCTGATGTTGGAACTAAATTCTCCTTTTTTGGTAATTGTTTTATGATTTCCAAGTCTAATATTGATGTTGCAAATCTTGGGTTGTTTATCCTTTCACATGTACTTGTTCCTCCCAAAGAGTCAGTAGCACTCATGCTATTTTGCGGTCCTATCTATTGTCAATCTGATTACTTGAATATTTTAGTTAGTAAGTTTATGCGGTGAGGTATATTAATGTAGGGTTTTTCCAGAGAATCCGCAGTAGTCATTTTGTAAATCGACGTTTCAATTCTGAATCAAGAACCATCTTCATAAGAATAGCATTTTCTTGTAAGTATGTGAAAGAATGGTTATGTTTCTGGAAACTTTAATAGGAATAACCTGTTATATATATGTGTGTGTGTGTGTGTGTGTGTGTGTGTGTGTGTGGTCATCCATGCACTCCTTGGAACATTGCAAGGTTCATAAATAGTTCTAGGTTCTCTTTAATTTCTGCAAATTGTTCATTTGAGGAACACTTCAATGACCGGGATTTATATATGAAAAGGAAAGCATCCAGATTTGTTGTCGTACATGAAATGCATATTTTGTGTCTTGGTGACGAGTTGTTAATAAACTAAAAATTTTGTATACCACCAACTGTTTATCAGAGACTCCTTGAATTGGGATTACCCTTAGATGTTCCATTAGGGCATAAGACAAAAAACATTGGTTAAATGTTTTTGTCAATTTACAATGGGAGCCATGTTAATGTATTTCTCAGTTTGAAATTATGTTTTATAGATTGTAAATTTAATTTATAAACTCAATTTGAAAATGGGTTTCTCAATTTAAAATTTTTAAATTTAATGTAGAATTGATGTTAATTTATCATTCAAACTAATGAGGTAACCGATATTCTCTGAGGAGAGTGGAGATCTGGATCTAGAGAGATCATGAGGGTTTATAGGTGTAGGAGTTGGTGAAGGTGGTTCTGGGGGTGGGGGTTGCAAGACCCCTAGCTTCTGACCATGGCATGGGTGTCTCCTCAGGACCAGGCACATGAGGTAGGAGAAAACGACATTAGGGAAGGGAGCAAGGATGGGTCGGGGAGGGGAAGAATATCAGGCCCAGGAGGATTCCTTCCAAAATTTGAGTCTATCCCATCCATCCAAATAAAATTTGATAAGGTGATGGGTAATATCGAGTTGTGGAGGGAGAAGGCTCTCATTGAAAAATTTGTGGGAGTATGGCCAAGGGAGAGGGATCTAGTTCACTACATCAAGACTGTATGGAACCCTAAGGGCTATTATGATCTTCATATAGGGTCTAAGGGATTTTTCATAGTCGTCTTCTTAAACCAGGAGGATAGGGATAGGGTTCTAGAGGGGGAACCGTATATTTTATTTTCAGCAGGGTTATATGTTCGGCCTTGGAAAGAGCGATTCAACCCAAAAACTGAGGACATGATCGTTTCCCTAATATGGATCTGTTTTTTCTCCTTTCCCCGTGAATACTGGGATCTATGGATCCTGTAAGATATTGGTAACTCACTGGGGGAATTCATGAAGGTTGCAGAGTAGACCAAACAATAGAGATATATGGCCTTTGCGTGCATTTGTGTATACATGGATCTATCGAAAGACCTAACGGAGGAAAACAGCCTAAATTGGGATGAAAAAGAATGGATCCAAGCTATTGACTATGAGAAACTTCCATTCAGATGCAGATAATGCCACGAATATGGTCACTTTGGGAGGAACTACCCAAAGTTGATTCAGTCTTAGGCCACCTCGAACCAGCGTCAAGTGGGTGAGCCTGATAGTGAAGGGTTTACACAGGTCAAAAGCAGGCGGAGAAGTAGGGCAAGCGAACCCTCAAACCAAGGAAGGAAATCCTGAAGAATCAGCCCAGGAACAAAAACCCCTTCCATATCCTGCAGGAGGACGGGACTGAGGAGGAGGGGAGAAGAGAGGGGACTCAGCAAAGCAATAGGAAGACAAGGGGAAATAAATAAGCATTGAGGACGAGAAGCAGATCCCGATGGAGGTGATGGAAGAGGATGAAGTGGAAGAAATGGAGTTTGGGGAATCATATCTAGATGTGATTGAGGAGGAATGTGGAAAGGAGGGCCAGGGGTATGTCTCCCGAAGGAAATTAGAGCTACTCCAAGAAGCCATCATTAGGACCATATCCCAACAGCATCTCAGGATCGCCTCAGATCCCTATAAGGGAAGTAAAAAAAAGTCCTAGGAGGAGGAGTTGAAGAGGGAAAGGAAAATGAACAAATAGCGAATCACAGAGGTAGGTTTCAAACTCATAGAATCAGGTCAGTACCCAACAATAAGGGTGGACTTATCTAAAGCAAATAATAATAACCAATGAATGTAATATCATGGAATATTAGGAGGTGTAACTACCCCAGGAAAGTAAATACACTAGCGAGGAAGATTAAGCAAGAGAGACTAGGTGTCCTTTTTCTTCAAGAAACAAAATATAGTTCATAGGTGATGGAGAAACTGGGGGAGAAGATATGGAAGGGTAGAAGAGTGATGGCGATAGATGAAGCTGGCATGGCTAGTGGGATAGCAGTCTTGTGGCATCCTAGATTCGTTGACCTGTTGGAGTGGAGGGCCAATAAATTCTCCTTGATGGCTTCTTTCCATATCGTGGAGACAGGAGCTAAGGGTACTTTGGTGAATGTTTATGGCCCTAGTGCTTTACATCAAAAGCAGGCCTTTATGGATTTTCTAAGTTGGACTCAAGGCCAAGAAGTTGACAGAAACTATGACATAGGAGGGGATTTTAATCTAATAACCTCCCTCGAGAAGATGAAGGGGGGAAGATGAGCTATGGATAAATATCAGGAGGATTTTAGTGACTTCCTATCCCACATTGCCTTCATAGACCTCAAAACTGGAAATGGTTGGTTCACCTGGAACAACAAACAAGGTGGGGAGTATCTTGTTTCCTCTAAGATTGAAATACGTTTGGTCTCCGAGAATGTGATAAGGGGAACAAGAGATATAACGGCCAGTATCCTTTCGACTGCGGGATCATATCATTGGCCCATTTGTCTCAACTGGGATTGGTCGGATGCGGTCCTGAGTAAACCTTTTAGGTTTGAACAATTATGGTTGGATCACAAGGAATTTAAGGATCTAGTGGCTCAGTGGTGGTAGGAGATTGTCCCCCCTGTGGGTACAGTGATGTGCCACTTCTAGTAGAATCCTAAGGCTCTTAAGGCCAAAATTGCACATGGAATAAAGAAGACTTTGGGAATATTTTTGAGGATAAGAGAAGGTTGATAAGTGATATTGATCTTATCAACCAAAAAGGAATGGAAGATGGATGGGATGAGGACATGAAAGTCAAGGAGAAGGACTTACTCTAGCAATTGGAGGCCAGGGAAAGGGAGGAGGGAATCTTATGGAAATAAAAATCTAGGAACCAACAGTTACAAGAAGGAGAAAGGAATACCATTTTTTTCCATAACTCGGTCATCCACAGTAGATACAGCTTGAAAATCCATAAACTCAAAAAAAAATATGGGCTCTAGGTGGAAACTAGAAGGGATATTTAGGAGGAATTGACCCATCATTTTAAGGAAATTCTCAATGAGGAAAGGGGTGATAGGGGTCAGGACATAGCCAAAATCACTAGGCCTATCCCTAAAATAGTCTCCAGGGAGAACAATGAGATGCTGCTTAAGCCGACATCTATGCAGGAGGTGGTAGAAGCTATAAATCATATGGCTTTAGGTAAGGCCCCTAGCCCAGATGGATTCACCACAAAATTATTTCACTACTTATGGGATCTAATCAAGGAAGAATTTTTAGATATAGTTGAAAATTTTAGGAGTAAGCGGGGGGAGCTCAAAGCCTTTAACGTAACCTTCCTTACCTTGATCTCAAAAGAGGATGGAGAAGATATCCCAGGTAATTTTAGACCTATAACCTTATGCAATGTGATCTAAAAAATAATCTCAAAGGTGATTTTGAATATATTAAAACCCCTCCTTCCCAATTTGATAAGCCCAGAACAATAAGGTTTTGGGGAGGGGAGCCAAATCCTAGATAAAGTCATTTTGGTTCGCGAAGTGATTCACTCCCTGAAAAGCACCAGGAGATTAGGTATGCTGATAAAACTGGATATTGTGAAATCTTATGATAAACTAAGCTAGAAATACATGGAAAAGATGTTGGAAGGATTCAATTTCAGTCCAGAGTGGGTGGAGTGGGTCATGAGTCTGGTAACAAATCCCTTCTTCACTATTCTTCTAAATGGATTCTCGACTAAGCATATTAATCCTTCGCATGGTATCTAAAAGGGAGATCCAATGTCTCTATTTCTCTTCATTTTAATAAAAGAAGGGTAGAGCAGGCTTATCCAAGCCCAACTGGGCAGTGGTGAGATCCGTGGGCTTAAACTCCACGAGGGAATGGATTCCTAGATGCACCAGCAGTTCAAGGATGACATGACGCTCATGGGGAACCCTTTAGTCTAAGAATCCTAGAATTTAAAAGGGATTCTCAAACTCTTTATTAAGGCCTCAAGTTTAGCAGTTAATGCGAATAAATCTCAAGTGTTCTTTTTTAATACAGTTCCCATAGTCCAAAGGAACATCGTTAGGATTCTTGGATTTTCCAAAGAAACTCTACCATCCAAATATTTGGGGATTCCTTTGGGGATGGGCATGTTGAAAAAGGTGTCATGGAAGGATCTTCTAGATAGGTTAAAACACAGGATTTCAAGTTGGCTTCTTCACCCTTTAAAATTTCCTAGTAGACTAGTCCTTGTCAAAGTAGTGATGCAGGCCATGCCAATTTACCTTTTCCTGGTGTTATCTGCCCCAAAATAAGTCTTAAGGGAGATTGAAAGTATGCAGAGGAACTTCTTATTGGGTGGCAGAGAAGCCAAGGATAAATTTGCGTTGGTAATTTGCGAGAATATCTACTACCCTAAGGAGAGAGGTGGTCTGGGGCTTCGCGACCCTTAAGTCATGAGTGAAATCTAGGGGGATAAAATTTGGTGGCGATGGTGAAATTAATCAATGGAATTAGAGGAGTTTTTAGGTATAAAATGGGCCTCTTAAGGAAATTAATAAAATAATATTTATTAATTTTGGAGGAAAAAAGAAAAAAACTACTTTTTGTGTTCATATTTTTTACATATCTCCCTATGTTTTTACTCAAATTTAGATCAGGAGAGTTTGTTGGATGCATAATTTGATTCTACATGAAATGAGTACCCACACTGTATACTTTTTGCAGATGCCACTACCCCAAAAATAAGAAATACCTAAAAAAATGTGATGATGACTTCTTGGAAAAATTTCCTTGCCTCATATGTGGAGGTGACGACTTCACCAAAGAATGTCCTTTGCGTGAAGAGGTCAACAAGTTTTTGAAAAACACTCCCACCCCAAAATTCTTGAATGATCATTTCCCTACCCAATAGGAATTGATTGACCATCAATCCTTGCATGGGTCTTCTTCAGCTTCTATACATGAGGTTAAAATGATGTCTAGTGAATAGGTTAGTATTACAAATCCCAGAACCATGATCCTTCTCTAGAAAATAAATATGATAATACTTTGATAGATAATCCTACAGTTTCCATCCCTCCTCCTACCAACAATATTCATATAGAAAAACATGTTCTCAACATCGTCCTCAATACTGTAATGTAGTAGAAGATTGATCTCAAGCGCCATGTGCTATGTACACCCTTGAATTACTCCAAACATGCTGACCACAAAGGAAGAACTTATTTTTGGTTCTTAGATCTATGGATCCTAATAATAGTAATATTATCTCTAGTAACTGGTTGATTTTAAGTCGATACTCTCCCATTATTTAGCTTTCCAACTTTTTACGAAAGTCTTTGGGAAGAAAGTCCATCACACTTGTTGGATGAAGGTGCCTTGACTTCTGACATGTCTCTATCATTTTGGAGAGATATAGGCTCCCCTGAAATTAATGGTTCACCTACAACTTTGAATTTCTTTTATGGTTGTGGTTTTCAACCTTATGGACTATTGTCTTCTCTCTTGATTGAACTAGGATGCAAGTCAATGTCCATCCATGTCGACGTTGTCGATACTCCTTTAGACTACAATATCCTCCTAGGAAAGAATTGGTTCTACATGATGCAGGAAGTTTACTCATCCGTGTTTTGAGTGGTCAAATTCCCATTCCAATGGAATATTTTTATGGTTGATCAATTGGTGTTTTGTTCTCCAGACATGAGTCATAATTCTGTGAACTATGTCCTGCTCTTGGATTCTTCAGCTCCACTATACAAGAACATAGGGGTAGGTCTTCTCAAAGATTCCTCACTTATGGGAGTATTTCAATTAAAAAACGCCTCCCCCCCCTTCACAGGTCACGTCTGTGAACATGATCTCCTCTCTGAGTCATGACACTTCGGCTAAAGTAAAATCAATTGTTGATTTGACCCCTTTCAATCATTTGAAGAGACTTACCAGGATATCCAGTTCTCCAGTGACCCCACCATTAATGATCATGTTTTGGCGGCATCCGACCCTTATCACCTACCATATTGGTTAGATCCCCCCGATCTCTAGATCATATTTTTCAAACCCTTCCATAAGATGAATACATAATGGAAGTCATATATTTAGAGGATATTCCCTGGAAAGACCATCATCATTGATCATATTTCCTTCTCGATTACCATATGGTAGAATATCATTTTGAAACAATGGTTTCATCTGATATTGTAACTACACCTCAGTCACCAGTACCCATTCACAATATTGAGTCCGAGGGTAATCTAAGTAATATTACTAAAATCATTTTGGTCGACATATCAGTAAAACATGGAGTTGTAGAAAATTTTCATTTGGGCCATAATTGTTCTCCTTCAGAACTTAGGTCTTATACAACCCTTGTTAGGGAATTTAGAGACATTTTTTCTTAGACATATGAAGAAATGCTAGGGATATATCGTTCGATCGTCATTCATGAGATCAGGACTTACCCTGATGCCAAACCAGTCCTTTAAAAGTTTCATCAAGTACATCCATGGAAAGCAACGACCATTAAGGAATAAGTTGAAAAGCTTCTCAAGGTTGGGTTCATTTACCCTATGTCATTGATAGAATGGGTTTCTAATATTGTTCCCATGAAAAAAAAAAGGAATGATTAGGGTTTGTATCGATTTTTGAGATCTCAATAGGGCTTGTCCCAAGGATAATTTCCCTACTCCTTATATCGATCAAATCATCGATAACTGAGCTGGAAGCGTCATCTTTACATTCATGGATGGATTTCTTGCTAAGATTAGATAGAGATACTCCCTTTCGATCAACATAAAATGACCTTCATTTGATTATGGGGGACATTTTCATATAGAAACTTTCCTTTTGGCCTCAAAAATGCTGGTGCTACCTTCCAACACGTCATTTCGTATGCTTTCCATGACATCAAATATATCATGGAACCCTACCTCGATGACTTACCTTCCCATTCACAACATCGAGAGCACCATGTTGACCATCTGAGAGCCATTTTTCTTAGGTGTCTCCATTAAAACATTCAGTTGAATCCACACAAATGTGTTTTTTGTGTTGAGACTGAAAGAATGCTTTGCTTTATCTTTTCCAAGGATGGCATCTGTATAGACCCACTGAATATCGAAGCCATCTTGGCCCTACCATTGCCTACTAATGTTACTAAACTTCAAAGTTTGCAATGGCAGGAAAAATTTATGTGTCGTTTCATATGTAACTACGTCGAGAAGACACGTGGTTTCATGCATCTATTAAAAAAGGACACATCCTTTGTTTGGGATGGCCTTTCATAACATGCATTTGACACTCTCAAAAATACAATTACACACACACTAGTGTTGCATCCACCTGATTACACCAGGGATTACTCCTTGTATGTGGTTGTGTTATTAACTACCATCGGCATGGTACTAGTTCAAATAGATGCAAACAGCCAGGAACATATGATTTATTACCTAAGTAACAGTTTCCTTGACTCTGAAATGCGTTATCTGCATGTTGAGAAGTTCGGTCTGGCCATAATCATCGCCATCTAGAAATTATGTCACTACATCTTGCTCTACACAACCACTGTGTATGTAGATTCTAATCCCATGTATTACATATTGACTCATCAAGTGCCCTTACATATTCCCCGTATTACTAAGGATACATAGCGCTTGTATTTGCTACCCAACAAATCAATGTTCCTCATGAGTAGGCCTGACCCTTCGTATGGATATTTGATTGTATATCTCTAGACTCAATGTTTTTATCCTAATGAAACCTGCACAGAACATCATTGTATCCATCATAATGCCAAGTACTACCTTATCATCAATGATACATTGTATTGTCATAGAATTGATGCAATTTTACGATGTTGTGTAACTCATGAGGAGGATGAAATAGTCTTGAATGACTGCCACTTTGGAGCATGTGGGTTTCACCTTTCTGGGATGGCTACTACTCAAAAAATCCTATGCGCTGGGTACTTTTGGCCCTCAATCTTCTAATACCGCATGGAGGCCATGAAAAAATGCCCACTCTGCCATCTTTCTTAAAACAAAAGGACCCACCCCACTCCTTTACATCCTATCATTGTTGTTGGCCCTTTTGCGAAATGGGGCATTGATTTTATGCATTGAAATCCTACCTCAACTGGGGGGCATGGTTACATCATTGTAGACATGGACTAATTTACAAAATGGGCTAAGAAAATTCCTACATACGTCAAATAAGGAAAAAGTCTCGCCCTATTTCTCTTCACTCACATAATTACTAGGTTCATAGTCCCTCAAGCCATTGTGACCAATCATGGCTCACATTTTCAAAACCATATGATATTGAAACTAAGTTCCAAACTAGGTTTTCGTCATGATAACTCTACACCGTACTACCCACAAGCCAATGGCTAGGTTGAAGCCATCAACAAGGTGTTGAAAACTATTCTTCAACGGATGGTAGGACAAAATCAGTTTAGTTGGCACTTGCAATTGTTTTCTTCATTATGGGATTATATTACTATCGTTAAGACATCTATTGGATTCACCCTATTTTAATTGGTGTATGGGATAGAAGCTACTCTCCCAATAGAATGTGAAATTCCTTCTCTAAAACTCGTTGTATAAATGTTACCCAATACCACGTTAGAGGAAGAACGATTCTTGTACTTGAATACACTTGATGAGATATTTTGATATGTTACCTTAGCTAATGAGGTACATAAATGATGAATTAAAGATCAGTACGATAGATCCATTCAACCTCGCCTCTTCAACAAAGGTGATATGGTCTTGACATATGACTAGAAACATGATAAATTGGGAGGTGGAAAGTTAGAATCCATGTGGCATGGGCCTTACATTTTCAGTCACATCTTAGAAAAAGGAGCTTACGAGCTGATAGAGTATGATGGAATACCACTAGGTGATCCCTGAAATGGGCTTTACCTCAAGAAGTACTATGCCTAGGTCATATAGCATAGGCACTTTGTACATATATTTATAGAGTGCTATGTGTACATTCGAATATGAATTTGTTGTGAACGTAAGATGTGTCTTGGGTAAGCTTTCTTATATAGTGTTGTGTTTAAATGGACAGATGACAACTTACTCTAGTTTTGCAGATGGTGCTAGTCATTATACTATGAATCTCGCATCAGTGGCTTGGATATTGTATTCCCCTACTGGAGATTTGGTAGGCATGAGTGGAACTTGTTTGGGTCCGGCAACGAACAATATTGCAAAATATCATGTAGTGATTGGTTTCTTAACTGAAGCTTTAACTAGTAATGTGAGTCAAATTAGGGTTTACTTAGATTTAGATTTAGTTGTTCATCAGTTGAACCGGTTCTACACCATCTGTAACCCTTTACTTCTTTGTATGTTCAAAAGAGTTCATCTTTTAGAAATGGATTTTGTGTATGTATCCTACCATCACATCCCAAGGCATGTAAATGCAGTGGTTGATTCATTAGAAAACTATGTTTTGAATTGGTACTTAGCTCATGTCTAACTGTTCATCTTTAATTTTTTTATCACATATAAAATATCATAAAAGGAAACACATATAGGTGTCCATTCATGCACATAACACATCACATGCATGCACATATATCTGTAAAAAGAGTGTTTTATATATAACCGGTAGTGAGACAATAATTGGATCCATAAGCTTTCGCTATGCCCAAAATCTAGAACCGTCAAGTTTCTAGTACATCAAAAGGTCAAAACTTGAAGCTTCAAATCTTTTAGTGTGTATACAATACAAAAAATAGGAGTCACTCTGGACTAATCCTTTTGCTCGTGATAATGCATAACAACACATGCCACTCTGTGGATTATCCTCCTGAAACATTCTGACACTCTTGCGGTATGGCACTGGTAACACCTAGGAAGGTCGTCAATATAAATTTTAGGAAACCCCACAATGAGCATCTGGAAATTTTCTTAAATTTCTTGAAGCTCCTCCTCTGCCTCTACATTCCTGAAAGTTATGTCTCTGACCACCCCCTGCCTTTTGATAGGAGAGGCCCCTGTAGGTATCAACAGACCTATGTATGCAAAGTTGTAAGATATGTCTTAGTATCACAAAAAATACAAAAAAATGATATATGATATAAAACAAAAACATAATTAGGTAGTATCTTTCTCACCTTGGTCGTCCCACTACTCACCCTCGGGAAATGGGAGATTAGGATCACCCCTGAATTCAATTTCTGCATATGCCTAGTCCTCGAACATCAATAGTTATCCCCGTAGCCAACAAAAAAATACAGAATTGTAGGTCACAATGGACCCTGGCACCACCTCCATGACGAGCCATAGCCTTGACCTACTACAACATCCATGGATGCTTGGGCTCCAATCTATTGATAGGAACTTATGGATGTAATAAGGGTACCAGAGTATTTTTTAAGGATTCTAATATTAAACTTAAGTATAGTATGTAATAAGGGCACCCTCTCTAGGAAGAATGATACCACTGCTACCACATAACCTAACTGCTTCTTCTCACCCCATTGTCACTTTGTGAGTTGATATTTGAGGATTACCAACAACCCATCACTCCAGTTGAATATGGTTGGATTCATGCATTCCAGTGCATATAGCATATGCGCTTGAGTAGTTTGGTGAGAAACTCGGCTACCTACTACCTTCTCTATAGTGAAGGCCACAATCCTCAATGGTCGGTCCACAATATCTTTAATCAAGATATTTCCCCCCTGGGACCTTATCCCGACTACATATTACTCATCTATGAGGTCACCAACGGAAATGTCTCCTCCCATTATCCTTGTAAGTTATACGAGGCTCCCCCAACATAGATCATCAGAACATGGGTCCCATCTTGGAAATGTTGTTGATATGGGTCCCACATCCATATCAAATGGTCTAGGAAATAAACATGGGCTCTCATGCCCGACACCCTAAAGTTTTTTAGGATCCAACTCTCCCTCAATACCCTCAAAGTCATAGGATCATTGGCCACCTATGAATCATATATTTCATGCTCACATTCCTTCTAAATCACCATTTTTGGGTCTAAAACCCGTGGGGCATCCATAAGGTAACCATTAGATCCTATGCATTGAAAAAAATATTGAATTTTATGCTTAAAATTTGGTTTTTGGGAGATCCATGGTCGCTGACACCCTTTCCCTTTGGGAATAGAGTGATGGCACCATCTCTCCTAAGAGACAGAGTGCCCCTGACGCTCTTTCCCCTTTCGAGGAGTGCATTGGGGAACCTCCCGAAAGGGAAAAGAGTGTATCCCTATGCGTGTCTTTCCCTTTAAAAAATAATCCTAAAACCTTAAAAAAACATGATAAGACTTGAATTTTCAACCATGAAAAGTAAGGGAAAGGTGTTAGCTATTACATGCTTCTGACAAATCGATGAAGAGATGCTTGTAGCTCTCGAAATCTTCACCACAAGTTCCTCTCCTAAACACAATTTTAAGCCTAAGTCAATGGTAAAAAACGCAATGGTTAATTTTTTTTACTATTTCACTATTTACGTATTTTTTTATTTTTAATTAAAAAGAATTAGTGGAATATTTAAATGTATGGGTTTTCATTATATTTTTCCTATAGTTTTCATGGTGAAAATATTCTAACGTCGTTTTTGAGGATTTCAAGGCATTATTGGATATTTTTTGCTGTGATCTAGTTTATTTTGGTCTTTTTCACACTCTAACTCAAGTTGAAAAAGTACCAAGTGCCTTTTATACCCTACGTGTGCTCATTAAAAATCCAACAAAAATGTATCGACTGTGCTTTTACCGCTTTTTCAAACTCGTTAAAATGGATTACGAAAAAGTAAAACCCCATGGAGTCATATTTAAGCTCTTTTAAAGCTCCCTAAATATGAAAATATTTCCAAGTGAACTTGATTCTTTCACGCTTGTAAAAATACTTGAAAGGTCATCTATTCGGTGATAGTTTACCCCTTTTTCAGGCTAGTTAAACTCATTTACAAAAAAGGTATGCTCTACTTCATCGTGACTACAAGAGTTCTCATATGTATCAATTTATAATTTTTGCACCTTTGGGACTAAATCTATGAAAATTTCCATCCTTGAGTCTCCTTAGTCATTTCAGACTCTCTAAATATGAAACAATGAGTGAGTTTACCTTCTTGAGAATTGTAAAATTAAACGTTGAAGGACCCTTTTGGGGAATGAACTCCTCCTCTCTCTGGTTCATAAAACATATGAGAATGGACTAATCCTTTGATGAGATATACCGATCATTTTTTACCCTTTTCAAGATCATTAAAAATCAAATAGGTACTCATCCATCGTGATGGGGAAATCAAGGGAATGGGGGGTATCTTTCATTTGTATTAGTGGCAGCTTCATCCATTTTTGAACATGGCACATGTCTACATTTTCATATGAACTATTGGGTATTCAATTTGTCATCACATCAATCCACTTTCATGAGTCATTGAACTCCTTTAAGTCCATTTAAAGAATGCATCATGTCTGGTCTCTACCTCGATTGAGTCAATGCTTCCAAGTCACTTGTCATGGAATTCAATGCTCAAATGGGAGTCTTTACTACAGTCTACCTCTACAACTACTTTACCTTTCTTCAATTCGATCCTATCTAATTCATTCCTATTGTTATTCCTATATCATGATCACTTCAAAATCATATTTGTTTCAAGTTTCATGTTGATGATGGGGGGAAATTATGATCCTCCTTTGATGGCTCTATTCCCATCATCACTAGCACATCGTTTAGGAATTAGTTTTAGAAACTAGTAAGGTACCTTGAATTTGCATGCCTTAATCGAAGGTTTCCTAGCTTTTGATTGTGGGATTTCATCATTGGCCTCTGATCGGGAGATTCTGTCAATTGTTTGGCTTAATCTTGTTTATTCACATTCAGCAACCATGATTTGAGTCAGATATTTTGTAACTGGTCTTATGTTGATTCTTTGGTCACCACTCTTTTTCCTCTGATTCCAAATTACATCGAGCAAAGAATTTTACCTATCATATCCTTATAGCTTCATACTTTGGGGGGAATTCTGCTACACCTGAAATTGGTTTCTATGCTCAATCCTCTGAAGTGATATTGCTAAGACATATTTTGGACATATTTTTTCCCAATTCTAAGAGGTCTAACGCACCTTGTCTCTTGACATAGGGCGTCATACCTTCCTTACGCCTCTTTCCTACTGACATAATGTGCCAATGACAATTGTTTCCTCAAGATAGAGAGTTTTAGATTTCCCATATACAAGGAGAGTTAGCACTGTCAAAAGGTAAAAAAATATTTCGAGAACCTTCTAGATGAAATTCCTCATGGAGGCTTATCCCAACTGTAGGGAATAGGTGGCATTCATACCCCTATCATCTAGGGATCATTCCTCACCTTCCTCCCAAAATATCTCAAGCCCTTTCAGCTTCCTTTGGCCTATATATACAAGCTTCCCCTCATGGGTAAGGAGAGGTAAGAAAACCAAGAGAGCACCTTTATGCTGCTGGAATCACTTCTTGTATAGGAGGAAAAGAGTGTGTTTGTGAGTGAGGCTTGTCAATCTTGTAGTTTGTGTATGGAGGTGATTTCAAAGGAATTGTGAGGACCAAGCTTTGACGTCCAGGTTTCGGTTGTAGCTTCTTTCTCATATGTTATTAATACAAACATGTTCCCCTTTTCCATGAAATATTTGTGTCAATATTGATTGTTCATTACTTTTTTTCCTTGACTATTAGTATAGATCATTGAATTGTCTTGTTTCTTTCATTATTTTTCCTTGTTCTTCATGTTCTTTGCAGGTAAAACTAACTATGAAAGGATCCATAAGGAAATAACAACCTTCAACATTGAGGTACGGCAAGATTTACATTCAAGTAGTTCAATTATCTAGGGAAAGGATGCATCATTGTAGCTTTTTGTTCTAGATCTGCCGCATGTAGACTAGGGAAACTATATTTGTCTGTAGTGATTGAAAATTTTTGTAACATTTGGCAAAGAAAGTTATATTAGGTGTGAAGGTGCCTTATTTTTAAGTGTATGCTATAAGATGCTTCTTCACTACAAACGAAAAGTCGTCGGTTTTGAAATTACACGACCATTTCAAACTTATAAGGGTACATATAATGTAAAACAAATGTTTTTCTTTTTATTTATATATTTTACCACACAAGTTAAAAGGAAATTTAATTTTTGTGTTTACTTTGTAGTGATATTATCCATTTTTTGTTCCTGGGTGTGTGAATGTTAGGAAGCCGTGTCAACCCTCCTCTTTATTTTGTTAGTATATTTTGTTGGAAACATATGCTTTGTAAGTCATGCCATTAGGATGTTCTATTATCCCACATTCATGGGTAGTAATAGTTGTTTAGATTAGACTTAGTATATAAGTGAGTGTCGAGTCCAATGAAGGTATCGAAGAGTTATTTTGTATTGAGCTTGCTCAAAGGAGGTTGTCCCCACAAAGTGGCCTATGATCAATAAAATATCTTATGGGCTCCATTATTTATGTTATATCATGAATTGTAATTTTTTATTGGAGGAGGTTCTCCACATCTGGTATCAGAGCACTTTCCTTGGCACAAGTGGGAATTTATTTTCTCTTATTTTTGGCACAAAAAAAAATAGGGAAAAATTGGGCGGTGACTTTCAGGTCAATTTTTGAAACTTTTTGCACAGAATCAAAAGAAGCAAGTTGCATATATGAATTCCTCTTGCAAAAATACGCAGCTTCAAAAAAAATCATCTCATTTGGAGCTCTGAAAGTGGATATATCGTGAATTTAAAATCAATCATCTTCTAGAATTTCAGTGACTGCCGCGGAAATCACAGAGCGAAAATCGTTTGACCGGGTGCCCAGATTTTGATTTCAATTTAGTGGCAAGATTATTTTGTGAGAGTGGTTGTTCCAATTCCAGAAAGAGGTTGTAATAGCAATTCTGAGCAATCTAGATTAGGTTATGCTCATTTTAAAAAATTTCGTCTCAAAACCTGTAACACCCCAGTTTTGACCCCATTTGCATTAAATGTACATGATGTATATATTGTAATTAAATCATGGTGCAGAGCTAAAGGAAAAATCCCCACCATCGATTTGGTTGTGTTATGTTCGGCAATTGAAATTGTTGCCGATGGTCTATCATGGTACACTGTATATATTAAGTTTTGTCATCATGTAAATATGCATCTTTAATTAAATAACCCAACCAGCTATGTTCACGGCAACTAATTGAGAAGGGGCATGATTCTCATAAGGATAAGGGAATGGATGTCAAAATTTGAGCCCATGGGGAAAATCCATGTGTTAGTTGTTAAACCCTATTTTATTTACCCACCTTTCCTTGTCTCATCCAACTACCACCTTAAATGTTCTGTTGAGTAGTTGAGGCAGTTATTGTTTGGGAGTGGGGGTGGCAGGATTGTTAGTCCTTGCCCACCTGCACACTCCTTTAATGAAGGGAAACCTCATGATTGGGTAGAGGAGGAGAACGCTCCAAGATTTTTCCACTCTCTCCCACGACGGTTCTGAAGGAAAAACGCTCCCGCACTTCCCACTCGCGACTCTCCCTTGTCGCTCATCCTCACACAGGGAAGAACATCATGTGTCTCACGTAGAGGATTCTTTCCTGTTTTGGTCTCATACAGTCAGGAGAAAGAGCCATTTTCGACTGTCATTCACATTCTCCATAGAGAGGAACCTGGTGTGTTTCAATCTGTATATTGGGATCTGGTGTAAATTTCTCTCACGCAACGAGATGAGAGCCCTGTTCTTTCACCCACGATTTTCGCTTGTGAATAATCCATTCATGTTCTATGTGTGCATGTTTTCCATACAGATTTTGTGGATTGTGTGGGTGTATGTTTTCCTCATAGAATGGTATGGCCATGTAATTTTTCCCGTCACTTCAATGTTGAGAATGGGGCTGTTGTTCTTCCCCTGATTTGTGGTTGCCACCGTTCTTCCCAAGATTCATGAGTTTTCTATGGAGTCTCTTACGTTTTGTTGTTGTGGTATTCCTTATGTTTTGGTTGTTGTGGATTGTATGAAGTCATTTTAGCCACGATAGGGCCAAGAATGACCCAGGAATTGATTTCCCATGTTCAAGCTGTGAATTGCTTGTTGCTGCGTGTATGTAGTGGTTGGTCTTCAGACTGTGTTGGGAGCAGGGATGGGGGCTTGGTTTTATTGATAAACCTGGTTTGTTTGGAAACCACACATACAGAGCTAGAGGGATGGATTTCTTCTCCACAACCCTTGAATAGCACTGGAAGGGAATTCAGGGCCTAAGGGACTGTGTAGTAGAGAAGGGACTGATTCCTTGTGTTGGGTGTGTGTGGGTGTCTTAGAAGTCAGAATATTTCTGGTGTAGGTGTTTATATCTCTGTAATGGGCTCACCAGCTTAGTATTTAGCCTTTTCTATCTCTTGGATGTCCTGATAAACCCAACTATGTTGGCTTGGCTAATCCATCATTTTCCTGATAAACCCAACTATGTTGGCTTGGCTGTGTTTGGTGTAACCTTGGCTATGTGTAAGCCTACTTGTTCCTTATTCCTTGGGGAATCATTCCCAACTCGGAGGTGGCAGTGTTGCTGAGAGATTAAGGAGCATTCTGGCCTATGGTTGGGTGGAATGTTGCAGCGACATAGCTGGTTGCAGAACGAGTTCCTTATAAGATAAGTAATCTTGTCTATTTTACTTCTGCAATTATATTTACTGTTAATGAATATGATGAACATGTTGAATGCTTGTATGAATGTATGTTTGCTTCCTCTGTGTATGATAAATAATCATGTATGCATGTTCTAGTTCAAAGCATTTTCTTTCAACATTTTATGCATATCCATGTTCATGGGGCGGTTTTCCCGAATGGTTAACACCATGGTAGTGTCTTCTTCTCCAGTCGAAGGGTTGCAGACGTGAAAAAACCCTAGCTCCTTTTACTGGTTTTTTTTTGCATATTCTGCCAAAAAAAATTTGGTGCTGTGATTATTGCAGTAGTTCTTCTTCTTTGCATCGATATTATTCATTCGGATCAGGGGATAAAACCTATCCGCTTAATAGTGGGAAGTACTTGGGCCTATCCTTAAAAATCATTGTGAAGAGTACCATGGGAACCCCAAAGTAGCTGGCCATTGAGAGGACCTGCCAAGAGAAAAGGGCAATGACCCCTACCTGATTGACTAATTCCACCTGTGAGGTAAGCCAAGAGATGTTGTTTGTGGAAAAATGATTATCAGTTTTACTTGAGCCATGGAGTGAGGGATACTGCCCCAATATACAAGTCGTTAGACAACATTGGTAGTATATTGAATCCCTTGAACCTTTAGGAAGCCACACATACCTGGGGTCCATATCCATTTCTAGTTGATGAAGAGAAGAATTCTAGAACCACCATAGATCATTTTCACCGAACCCAAATATATATATATATATATATATATATATATATATATATATATGAATTTCTGAATTTTTGCCATATCTTCTTTGATTTATCTCCATTTACCTTGAAGATTCACTGTAACCCCCGTAATATCCTTCTGCATATTTCCTTCCTTGAGGACCCTATCCCAAATTCCACTTACTGAAGCCCGAAATTATGATTCTCACCCAATCACCTTCAAATCTTTCCCACTATGTTTGTTTCTCATTTATGCTTCCTTATCCCTCTTTGACAAATTTTCTCATTCTTTCACCCCGTTCCTGAAATTTCACATTTTCTACTTCCCTGTCCCTCATAAATTTTCCAAAACCTAGTCAAACCCCAATTTCCCACCCGAGTTTTTTCCAAATCAAATTTTTCCTTTTCAAAAACCCCTTCCGTTTTTGTTTTTCTACCCATTTTCCTATAAAAAATTATTAATAATAATATGCATATGGTTTTCACCTGCACAGGCACAAATAAACAAATGGAAGAAGAAATTGCCTCCATCAAGACCAAAATCAAAGCTCTGGATCAAAAAATTCTCATCCTCCATCTTCCGCATTCACCCATGAGCAACCAACGATAGCCTGGGTCTTATGCATGCACTGGGTCCTCTTCCTCTAACAACTTTCGTGGGTTGAAGCTTGATTTTCCTCGCTTCAGTGGTGATGATACCACTGGATGGATTTATAGGGAAGAACAATATTTCAGTTTGCATAACACTTTCGATGTCAATAAAGTCCCACTTGCATCCTTTCATTTGGAACATGAATCCCTTCAATGGTTCCGTTGGTACATCAAGGATCATGAAGAGCCACAATGGACAAGTTTTTGCAAACTCCTTTTGTTCCGATTTGGCCCTTGTGGTTTTGATGACTTCATAGGAGCACTCACCAAACTTCACCAGACTGGCACTATGAAAGAGTATCAGACCGAATTTGAGAAATTGGTCAATCACACAGAAGGATTGTCTAATGCATTCTACAGGAGTTGTTTTATTAGTGGTCTGAAGGATACAATCTGATCTAAGGTTAAAATGTTATATCCCAACATAATGATGGAACTCCTAGGGTTGGTAAGTTGGTGAAGGACAAGATCAGGGCTTAGCAATGCCCCAAATCCACTTTTGTTCCATTCAGAAATATAGTTCCCCAAAGACATCCAATCCCTCCAACTACTAGAACCACTCCTATCAATAATTTGTTTGAATCTGAGATGTGGGCACGTAGGGAAAAATGAATTTATTATAATTGTGATGGAAAATTCACTCGGGAACATCAATGTGTTGAAAAAAATCTCTATCTCTTGGATGTGGTGTCTTAGCCTACACTTGAAATTTGTGAAGTTGCTCAGGATCCAGTAGATGATCAGGTTGACATTCAACAACTGCCTGTTGAACCTCCTTCTCATGACAACCACCCATAGATATATCTCCATGCATTAGCTTGAGTCACCACCCCATGGACCATGCAAGTCAAGGGTTTCATGAAGATCCCTCTTACAATACTCATTGATTCTGGTAACACCCATAACTTCATTAACCCTCAGATTGCAAAACAAGCTTATTGTTTTGTCCATCTTTTCTCCAGCTTTAAAGTCATGGTTTCCAATGGGGGCACCTTACCTTGCAAAGGAAAGTATCGCAATGTGTGTATCTCTATAGGGGATTATAAATTGTGCTCTAACATGTTTTCCATGCCCTTAGGAGGATGTGATGTGATTTTTAGCACTCAATGGTTATGCACACTTGGACCCATCTTATGGGATTTTGCTGAACTGTGGATGTATTTTTCAATCAATGGGAAAAACAAACACATTCAATGGCTTACAACCAGGGTCTCTTAGCATCATCATTTCACATCGCATGGAAAATATCCTTAAGAAGAATTCACATGGTTCCATCGCTCAGTTCCATTTCATTCAGATGCAACCTTCAGCAGTCTACACTACTCCCTTAGAGCTTTCATTTCGATGCACCCCTCAGATGCCTCATTTTTTGAAGCCCTCATTAGAGGAAATTTCAACTCAAAATGGGCCTCCTAAGGAAAATAATAAAATAATATTTATTAATTTTGGAGGAAGAAAAGAACAAAAACTATTTTTTTTGTTTGTATTTTCGACATATCTCCTTGTGTTTTTACCCAAATTTCGATTAGGAGAGCTCATTGGATGTGGAATTAAATTCTGCATCCAATGAGTACCCACTTGGCATACTTTTGATGGACCCCGCTACCCCAAAAACAATAAATACCTAAAAAACATGATGATGATGTCATCATCATGTTTTTTTACATATTTCTTGTTTTTGGGGTAGCGAGGTCCATCAAAAGTATGCCGAGTGGGTACTCCTCGGATGCAGAATTTAATTCCTCATCCAACGAGCTCTCTCGATCGAAATTTGGGTAAAAACACAGGGAGATATGTCAAAAATACAAACAAAAAAAGTAGTTTTTTTTATGATACCTATCCCCAAATTTATATTAAAATAGTGTTTAAGAACTATATGGTATTTCAAATTTAAAGCAATTTCATTGGCTAACACATGATGACATAGAATTTGAATGAGGGTTAAAAGGCCCATTTTGAGTTGAAATTTCCTCTAATTCACTCTTGAGAGTGATTCTTACGACAATAGACTTGGTGTTGTCCTCCTTCAAGATGAACATATCATTGCGTTCACCGGAAAATCCCTTTCTAGTAAGAATTTAGCCACCTCTAAATATGAGAAGGAAATGATGGCTATTTTGCACACAGTATAGAAGTGGCAGCCATACCTCTTAGGGAATCCTTTCTGCATCAATACTGATCACCAGAGTCTAAAATATTTCCTAGAAAAATGGGTCTCATACCCAACACAACATAAATGGGTTAGAAAACTCATGGGTTATGACTATGAGAGCACTCACAAGAAGGCTACAGACAATATTGTGGTAGACGCTCTTTCCTGCACATTTTATGACCATGTTTCTTTTTCATCTATTTCTATGCCTATTCCAAATTGTTTACACTATGTTCAGCAAGGCTATGTCAAATACTCAGTCATTATCTGAAATCATTCAATAGTTGGACAGTAACCCTTCTGTTGTACTGCATTACTCTTGGTATGGTTCTTCTCTGAGAGATAAGGGTCATCTAGTACTTCCCTAGAGAACACATATTAAACATGTAGTCTTCTATGTTTGGAAATTGAACCCAAGATATAGAAAAATTACACTCACAAAATTGATAATCAGACATGCAAAATTAACATCATAACACTAATCTGTATTGAATAAGTGTTGGAGCATAATACTAATATGTATTGAATAAGTATACAATGGCCAAAATTGTGAATTAATATTCTTTTTCAATACATAATTACATGAGATATTCAAATGCATAAGGATTCCATTCAAAAAGGTCAAAAAGTAGGCTTACTAAATCTAGTCAAATCCCCCATAGGTGCATAAAGTAGTTTCCAAATCCACCAAGATGCTCATGAATTGGATAAGTCAAGTACGAAAGATAATGAGGGATGGAAAGACAACTCATACATGATTTTATTAGGAGAAAAGGAGGGAGGATGATGTGGGATAAAAACAAGTCAACTACACCTTATCTAGCTTTTTCTTTTGCCTTAATTCTCAATAAAACAGGCAGCTTTTCAGAAAAAGTAGATATGGGCTTTGGAGGATATGAAATAAATCAAACATGCTAAATATGGTTTCCAAGAGTTTTCCCAAGTGCTCCATGACTCAATTTTAGTAGGTGTTGACTTCTAGGACAAGTAGAAGGCAACTAGCATAGAGTGGAATCTAGGAGACTAGGTAATAAGACAAAAATGATTTAATTAATGTCTAAGGTAGGTAAATATGGGTTTATTATTCTAATATCCCCCCTTAAGCCTGAATTTATGAGTAAATATTAGAAAACTAAAGGGCCTAGAAACAAGGCTTAGTCACCCTTTACATACTACTTGTCCATACAAGCATGTCTTCTGGAGCGAGCTGAATTCTTCTTTCATGGTTGTTTTCCATCTTGGATCATGTGTTGCATATTAATATGTCTATGGATCTGATTCAACCATCAGATATCACTTCTCAACAAATAAAGGATATTTCATACAAAGGGCACTCTCAAACTGAGATCTAGTCCTCCTAGTGTCATTAGGATTTCCAGCTAGTTCCCCAGCTGCATGAATGGTCTTTGCTACCCATTTTTGGTCTTGTAGGACTGTCAGGATCTGCAATTAAATTATAATTATCAGACATATCAGAATAATCAAACTCATTAGTCTCTCCACTTACAATCAATGGATCTGTTGGTGAAGAAGACTCTCCAACTTCAACTGCTACTAAAGGCTCTTCTTGGAACTGAACACTTCTTTCAATGAAATATTTGTTAGTGCTCAAGTTGATCAGATTGTACCCTTTTCAATCTTCAAAATAACTAACAAATAGGCACTATTGGCTTTGGGGCTGCAAATCATTTCTCTTTTCAGTTGGAATTCTAGCCCAAGCCTTTGAACCAAAAATCCTAAAATGGGTCACATCTAGCTTGTGCCCACTCCAAGCTTCAAAAGGAGTCATACCATCAATATTATTATGAGGCACCCTATTCTAGATGTAGGATGCATAGTTTATATCCTTGGCCCAAAACTTTGGTGGCAAAGTCTTAGCCTCCATCATGCAGGTTGCCATCTCCTTCAGTGACCTGTTGTTTCTCTTAGCAACACCATTTTGTTGGGGTGTGTAAGGGATCGAATGCTGCATCTGAATACCTGCATATTTACAATACTGAATGAAATCATATTTGACATACTCACCACCATTGTCAGATTTGAGGATCTTGAGTTTCCTCCCAGACTGGTTTTCAACCAAGGCTTTAAATACTTTGAAGAGGTCAAAAACTTCAGACTTAGCTTTAGGAAGTAAACCCAACAATACCTGGAAAAGTCATATATGAAGGTCAGTGCATATTTGGCTTGAATCATGGACATATGAGGAAATGGACCAGAAATGTCACTGTGGATCAACTCAAGAGGTGCAGAGGTTCTCTCATGACTAGCTCTCTCAAATTTGTGCTCTGGGTGTTTTCCTAGGATACAACCTTGATAGACTCCCTTGGAAAACTTGACCTTTGGTAACCCTATGGCCATATATTTTTCACTCAAATCATAAATATACTTGATACATGTTTGCATCATTAGCATGAATCAGAAGAGCAGAGGGGTTTGAGTAGGGTATAAAATGGGAAAACATGTATACCTTCAAAGTGTGATCAACAACACCTTTTGCTATGAATTTACCATTCAAAATATCAGTGATTTCAACATCATTAGGGGAGAAGATGACCTTATTTGGAGACCCAGTGTGAGTCATCTGATACACTAACAAGAGATTAGAGGCAAGACCTAGAACATACAACACATTATTGAACTTACCATGGTCAAGATCAATCCTTCCTTTCCCCAAACTGTCAGTGAGAGAGTCATCTCCCAAAACTTTTGGTGGACATTTCGACATGTCAAGAGAGGAGAATGCCTCTTTTGTCGAAACCATATGTCTAGAAGCTTTAGAGTCTATGATGAAGCTAGATGAGCTTGATGTGCTAGCAACCAAGGAATGTACTCTCTCTCTATCCTCTGAATTTGATCCTCCTTCCCTCTTCTTTGAGAAATCATGTAGGGAGATGTTATTCTTCTCCAGGAGTTGGGTCAGCATGTCAATTTGCTTCTTCATACAACAGCTCTCAGGATGATAGCCCTTACCTCAGTATGTGCACTTGCTCATTTCTCCTTTGTTCTTCTTCTTCTAGAAGTTATTCTTGGAACCATGGGGCTCCTCTTGAGACTTGTTCTTGTCTCTATTTTGCTTAGGTGGATTTTTAACTTTTTTCTTGCTTTTTGAATCCACCCTTGAATCTCCAGCAACCAAATCTTGGTCTTTGGAAGGTTTGATGGTGCCCATCATCACCAACTTATCATGTTCCTCTGTGAGTGATTCCATGAAATCTGCAAGCTTAGGCATCTTCCAGGCTCGAGATAACAACTTGGTGGCATGGAAGGTCAAAATAAACACTGAATAGTCAGGACCAAGCTTCAAGAGTATGGCCAAAACTAGTTTCTCTTCCTTCTTTTTGATCCCACACTATTTTAGTTGCAAAACAAGGGCTTTAAACTTGGAAAAATAGAATTGCAAGGATTCAAAGCTACTAGGACTCAAGGAGATATTCTCATTCTCGATCTGATGTCCTCTCATCTCATCTATCTTACCAAAAATCTCTAAAATATTCTCCCATGCTTCATTAGGTGATGTCAATCCATCAATATGGAAGAGGAGGTCTCTTGAAATGCTTAGACACAAAAGACCATAGGCCTCATCCCTCCTGTTGTGCCATTTTATTTTCTCTGCAGCTGTATTGGGATCTACCTTAGTTTCCATAGTAACCCTGTAGAGACCTTTATCTCTCAACAATATCTCCATCTCATATTTACACTCAAAGAAATTGAATGGAGTCAACATGATCTTCTGAGATTGGTCCATAGCTCAGAAACTGTGCCCTTCAGTCACCAGAATATGCTCCCAGTCAATATGTCGAACCTGCAATAGCAATATGGAAGGAGAGAAATCAATCTACAAAGGCTCTAATACCATGTATAAATTTAACCCAAGAGACAGAACAATTACACTCACAAAATTGCTAATCAAACATGCAAAATTAACATCAAAGGAGACTGAAATTGGAGCATAACACTAATCTATATTGAATAAGTTTACAATAGCCAACCTTGTGAAGTAATAGGCTATTTCAATATATAATTACATGATATATTTGAATTCATAAGGATTCCATTCGAAAGGGTCAAAAAGTAGGCTTACTAAATCTAGTCAAATCCCCCTTAGGTGCATAAAGCAGTTTCCAAATCCACCAAGATGATCATGAATTGGGTAAATCAAGTAGGAAATATAATGAGGGATGGAAAGACAAATCATACGTGCTTTTATTAGGATAAAATGAGGGAGGGTGATGTGGGAAAAAAACAAGTCAACTACACCTAGTCTAGCTTTTCCTTTTGCCTTAATTCTCAATAAAACATAAAACTTTTCAGAAAAAACAAACATGTAAAATATGGCTTCTAGAAGGTTTCCCAAGCACTCCATGACTCAATTTTAGCAAGTGTTGACTTCTAGGACATGTAGAAGGAAACTAGCATAGAGTGGAATCTAGGAGACTAGGTAATAAGACAAAAATGATTTAATTAATGTCTAAGGTAGGTAACAATGGGTTGATTATTCTAACACTATGAAATCCATGCTTCTCCACCAGTAGGGCACTCTATATTCCTCAAAACATATGAGCAGACATGATAGAAATTCTTTTGGAAGGGAATGAAATGAGAAATTCAACATATGGTTTTCGAATGTGCTACATGTCAGCGCCACAAGGGTGAAACTACACTCCTTCTCAGATTGCTTGAAACTTTTCCATCCCTACAAGGATTTGGACAAATATTTTGATGGATTTCATTGAAGGGCTCCCTAAATCTAAAGGAAAGACCGTAATATTGGTTGTGGTTGATTGAATCACCAAATATAATCATTTTTGTGCTCTCGTCCATCCATATACCACCTCCTTAGTCACACAATGTTTTATGGAGCAGATATTTCATCTTCCTGGAATCCCTTCTTCCATTGTCTCAGACCGTGACACAACTTTCACAAGTCATTCTTAGCCCAAACTATTTTTCCTCATTGGAACCAAATTGAATATGAGTTTTTTTTATCACCCACAAACAAATGGTTAAACTAAATTCATCAACAAATTTTTGGAAACTTATCTTCATTGCTTCACCTTTGAGATTGTTTATTGCAGGAGGTTCTCCATAGTGAACTGTGACTTTCCCGATGACCTGTGGCATGTCATATCTAAACTATTTGCATTTGTACGATGGGTCACATCAAATGAGATATACATTGTAGGCATTGCATGGTGGACTCAAGATATATTTGAGATTGTCTATATGTTTGAGAAGGAACTGTCGTTGATTTTCATGGACTTACAAGTTCATTTTGTAATTCACCTAGATGATGAGGTTGAATTAGTTGGGGTGTTATTGTATTACTGGATGTTCTTCTTGGAGAGGTTTATGAAAAAATTGAAGGGATTTTTTAGAAAAAGTGTGAAACCCAAGGGGTCTATGTCAAAGGGGTACATAGTATATGTATCATTCTATTATGCTAGTGAGGACATCAAGCAAATCAACCAAACACTAGGCGTAGGAAAAAGGTGCATGTTAAAGAGTAGGTCAATTATATTTTGATATTCAAATTTCCACATAGTAACTATTCACAAGTTCAAAATATGTATTTGATCACATATGTACTAAATGTGTTTTAGTTTCCATGATTACAACAATGACTTCAGAAATTGATGTAATCAATAAATCCATTCTTTATAACATGGAGGAAACATAGCCATTGGATGCATTGTATGAAGAGAAGAGGAGGAAATGGGAAATTGACAAAAAAGTATCCAAGCAATTGCATGGTAGGAGCATGCATTTTTCATATCATTTAAAAGAAAATATACCAATGATTTGTACCAATGGTTAGGTTGAAGACCAATTTAGAGGGAAATATGGTGCATCCACCCGTTCCACTCCTAAAGAGGAGGATGTGCTAAACTTTGGGATTGGTTGTAGCAACTTGGTTATAAAATATTTCTATACATTCCTAACTTTATAATGAAACTTTGAATCATAACATATATATTTAATATATTAATGTTTGGGTTATTAGACATATCAGACCATCCTTTGTTAACTTTTATTACAGGTGCATTCGTTCCCATCTATGTGGGATTATGGACATCGTTTTCTCACTTAGGATGTTGATGATGGGCATTTTACATGATACTGTGGAGTGGAAGTCAAGTTTGGCCAATATATCCATGCTAGCCACTGAGATCGAAACTTGATAGGAGGGATGTTGGATTATGTAGGAAAGATACACTAGATCATTCAAGTGCACTTCCAATCTTTCCAATGTGTTTTTTTAGGTGCGAGTGGTTGGACACATTTGACAGGAATAATGTAAAGGATGATCGTGATAGTGGGTTGATATGTATCAACTCTATAAAGATGTGGTATGAAAGTAAGGAGACTTATGTTTTCCCAAAACACTGCAACCAAGTGTTCTTTTACCCAGATGTGTTGGATAGATATTGGTGGTTCATATTAAGACACAACCCTATATCTAAACATTTGTTTTAGAAAAACAACGTTATCATGCCAACCGAGGAAGATAATGAGGTTGATGGAAACAGAGAATGATATGTACATGTTTTATTTCATCATTTACAGATTGAGATATCATTTTTCTACTGTGATCTTTGATTACCTAATTATATTGTTTATTTTTCATGTTATGATGGTGGAAATCGAAAGTTGATTGTTGGATGCATTGTTTAAACAATTTCAGTTGGTTAATAACCAATATGATGCGAAATATGGATTATGTCTATTAAGTAATTTGTGATTTTATGGAATGATTGTTTGTCATTCTTTATAGTTGGAGATGAAATTTGTAGCTTTCTGTTTAGTTCATAATTGCAGTGTGGGTTTTATCGTTTAATTTATTGTATTGTTACAATTGGATCAGAATCAGAAAATTAGAGTACAAATTACCATTGATGTTAATCACATTCATTATTTGTTGTGCTTTCATCTACTCTCATTTCAATAACAGGGTAAATTTAATGATTGCATTATACTTAGACATTTATATTTTATATTTTAGATAGTTATACATTTATATATCGTTAAGGAAAAAAAAAATTTAAAGATTAATAAAATATGTATATCCTAAAAATTTATATGATATAATAAATTAAAACTAACAAACAATATATTTTCTTAAATCCTATATTTGGAATATGCATATTCATATCTATATGAATTTCAAGTTTCATTGTTTATGGGTTATTCCATCACTTGGCCTTAGTTAGAATGGGTCTTTGGAGCATGATCCAAATCTCTTTTATCATCTTCTCCAATTGGATTTAATGGAAAAGTACATAATTGTCAATATTGAAAATAATTGCAATTCTTTGAACACTACCTAGCTTTAAACCTCATTTTTAGAGGGTATCAAATGTGTTCCTAGAATGTTGACTAGTGTTATATTATACAATGAAGATCATCATGATTAATAATAATAAGTTTGGAGAATGCAAGTTTTTGGTTTACAATTGAGAGAAAATGTTGTTTTTTTAATTAAGTTTTTGTCTTTCTTCCTATTAGAGCTTTGGTATTTGTCATCGTAAGGTGAGTTATTGTCAAAAAAAAAAGTGTTGAATGATACATTGATAGTTCATACTGATGTTCATGTTTACATTGTTTGTGTTATTCATGTTCATATATGATAATAACATTACATGGTAATACTTGACTTCTGTTATAAAGTTTGGTTAGACTTATAAAACGTGATTCATTTATATTTATCATTTGAATAATTAAGTTATACACAACATTATACGATGAAGAGTTAATTTCCTTATTAAAAATAATTATATATTGTTTTGTAATGCTCAATATAAAGTTGCAACAAAATAAATATATTATTATAGAAGTATAATATTATGAAAATATTACTACATTATTAGGAAAATTACAATAAATTATAATATCCATGGAAATTATATAAGAACAATACGAACACCAAATATTAAAAAATAAACCACTATTACATAAGCATAATACTATGCCAAACTATAAAAAAATTATAAACATGATACTATGACAAATTATACAACAATTATAAATCATAGAAATGCCACAACTTCATCCATTATCAATACAAAATTTATAAAAATATCTAATTCAATTATATTATGTAAAAATAAAATGTTTAACCTATATATTAAGTTAATTCATGAAACATTAATTTTCAACATTTTCAATGACTAATATTACTTCAATCCATATTTTCACATTTATGTTGACTAGTGACAACCAACCATACTTGTTTTATATCATAAATTACAATGCAAATTGTGATGTTTTTGTTGACTAAATTAATACTTAGTGATTTAATGACCCACATGGTTTTGAATAGTACAAAGTTCTTTTACATAAGCATAGGAGCATCATCATTTTCAACACCTAACAAACATAAACATCATGATCATACCATCATAAAAATAAATGTAAACATCATCATATTAACATAAACATAACCATAAGTTTAATAAAAATGTACCTGCAACATCATCATTTTCATGACATAAACATAAGCATGCCATTATTATCATTACCATCATATAACAAACATAAAAAAAACATCATCATACAATCATTAACATAAAACCAAAAATAAGAATGAGCGTACCATCATAAATATTACGTCACATATTCAGGTAACATATACATCTAATGGATTTGAACATCATATAACACACATAACTAATAATACACATAAATATAAACATTTCATGACCATAATTTTCACCACATAAACATAAACACGCCATCATCATCATGATTTTCACCATCTAACAAACATAAAACACACCACCATCAACATAATTAAACATCGACATCAACATTAAAATGAAAAATGTAGTATATATATATATATATATATGAACATATATAAAATCAAATTCATGATACAATATGCCAAAAAGAATATATATCTAGTCCAATAAATTTTATGACATATCTAATACACCTCCACCAGCATAGGCATCATCAGCATCTCTCCTACTAGAGATAGATGCATTGATTAACTACATCAATAGATCCACAGGAAGTATCAGCACCTCTTCCAGTAGAGATAAAGGAATCAAAACCACCACCAATAGATCCAAAGGAATTAGTACCTATACTAGAAAGAAAAAGAGATATGAGAGAAGGAGTGATAGATCCATCAAGACGAAGTGTGCAATCCCCTCTTAACATCTCTAAAATAGAAACAAGTGAAGTAGGAACCAGTAGATAGTTGGGACAATGAGTAGGATCGAATGGTTGGTCAAGCATGAGTAGAGGATATGATGAAATAGGATCAAGAGGAAGGTTGAGTAAGAGTATAGGACTATATGGTGAAGGAGGTGGAGGAGGAGGACATGGTGGAGGAGGTGTTGGATGAAATTTCTAAGGTGAAGGAGGAGGAGGTGGAGGCTGAGAAGGAGGTGCAGTGGATTTGTATGGTGCACCACCAATCAAAATAGCTGATGGAAAAGGAGGTGGACTAGCAGACGCAGGATCTCCACCCTCATCTGACAATGAACTACTATCATGGATACCATCTAAACTATTGGAAGCACCAACAATGTGCTACATAAATATCCTCATATCACGACAAAGAATACTCCACATCTCTATGTGGTGAGGGTCCTTGATAATGTACCTCACCCATATAGGCCATACCCCTCAATCTTCCAACAATGTATCCATCATCTCTCCATCGTTCGGTCGATACCTCTCATCTGTCCTGCGTCAAATACCAAGTCTTGGTAAATGGGGTGCTTTGATATGACCTACATCCATATCTAGTATCCTCCTCTTCTTGAACTGAAGGAGGAAACACATCACCATTAAATGTCCCAACATCTATAAAAAAAATATAGTACACAATAATAATTAGACAATTTCATTAAACGTGAATTTAATATAAGAATTTAAAATATATTTCATTTGCATTATGTATAAAAAAGAATAAATGAAACTAGATTAATTCAAACATAACGATAAATTTACATCTATCATCGGTTGGCTCATCCTGAGTGAATAAGATGTTGGGAAACCCTATTCAATCCAAGTTGGCATACGGATTTGAACCATGTATAATTTATGTAGGTCCTCGCTACCTAGCATCTCAATCATATCCACAGTGATCCTTTCCAGAATGTCAGGTTTCCCACTCTTGGGCATCATCTACCCCCACATGTGCATAAACACATTTGTCATCAACCTAGGAGGGGGTTGATCAAAATATGGCCTACTGGCTAGAAATATCTCAAAAAGTAAACAAAACTTTGAATCGAAAGGGAATTTCTCCTTCCTATAAATAGATGTGCGATATCGACTAAGAGAATAATAAAACTATCATAAATATTAGTAGACCACCTAACGCATCTAGGTTCCTCCACTAAAGAATCAACCTAATATAATAAAGGTCATCTAATGCACTTCCCATCACGGGTGACATGTGCAATGGTCATCACCAACAAAGAGAGGCACCTAACATCCTCTCTACCAAAAGAATCAAGGGACAGAAACCCACCCCCGACCTGAAACTAAGCAAGGTCAATGATGTTGGGATCAACATATCTCTAAACATATATTAGTTGATTTTATGCTACAACTTTAGCTAGGACCTCTGGGAATTGAGTAAAGTCCTCACCTCTCCTAGAGATCCCTGTGCTAAAATATGTGTCCTCCTTTATGGGTCAAAACCATTGATCGGTACCAACTTGTAGTTCATTCCTATGATGATCCTAAAATGCGATCAACTTGGTGAGGAATGTAGCATTCCCCTTGAGTGATGTGACCTCCTCATAGAACTTGAGGAGGCCAACAACTCTCAATATTTTTCTCCTCTGTGTAGTAATGGGGCGAGGGTGTAAATATATCTTGCTATCCCTGGCCTCCCACTCTCTACTGAAGTTACACTAGTCAAATTGATATTTCCATCATTTCCTGACCTTGCAGAGCTCACATCTATGTTTCACATATAACATAAATTAGTCTGATAAAAATACATATAAAAACATTATATGAGAATTATATGTATTAAAATAAAAATTTAATTTAAAAAACAATTGACTCGTGATGTGCTTATATAAATATAATGCACCATCAACGGTACTCCATTATATTTGTAGCATTGCAAATGGTGCACTATGCTAACACAATGCACCGTTAATATATTTTTATAAATTTATAATTTTATTATCGAGCCAATGCGCCATAATGTACACACACAGGTGTGTTATCAAATTTATTTCAATAGTGCGCCTATGACTCATCAAAGCACTGAGAATCGGTGCACTAGCATGCACTAGGAGCACTGTTGAATTATGATTTTTTATGTTATAGTCAATTTTTAATGTGTGTGAATCGGTTCTTACCTAACAAGTAAATGCATCGTAATCGGTGCGCTTACTTTATTTACAAGAATAATTTTTTATTTCATTTTATAAATGATAATAAATGATTTGATGGCATTCATATAACACATCAGAGCACCGAATAACGGTGCGTTGACATGAACTAGAAGCATCTGTTTATTTATGTAAACACATCGTTTACTGTGCGTTGACATGATATAAAGGCACCATGGTTTAATTAATTTAGGTTTTATGGGAAATTTGGACACGGTGCTCCTAGTGGATTTCATATCATTGAGAACCAGTATGATGACATTCACTAGACGCGTCATATAAGTTGGTTTTCAATTTTCTTGGTAACATATGTCGATGCATTTAGTACAATTAAGGGAACTTTAATGTCAATGTGCTTATGTGTAATGAACACATCGATTATTAGTTTCTATTTTTAGAAATAGAATTTATGTTATTGTCGTGTGCTACGAAAGCGTAGTGAATTGTTATTGTGATGCATTCAATCCATTCGACTCATCCCGCCGGTGGTGGACCCTATAAAAAATTACAGAGTGCACCAATTTCTGGTGCGAGATGAATGGATCAAACACGCCACAAGTTTATAATTTTTTTAAGTGGAAAATTATGGCTTAATTGCAAAAATTCATCCGCTAAGAAGTTAAATTATCAATAAGAATTAATTTACCTACTGAGCAATGCATCTAGGAGGCATCTTGGATATGTATGGTGAATTTGATTTTTTTCCCACCGTTTGAAAAAGTTCAAGCTCAGTTCAACAACCTATAAAAATGAGCAATTTGTCAGCAAAGGGGTGGAATGAACACCAGTGGCACGACATCTAGGTAGGTTATGAACGACACCGATGCAAATGTATCAGATGCATTGTGGAGGGGTAAAAATGATTTTGACAATGCAACAATTTTTTTTTATAAAACCCTGTTCTAGTGTTCCTGAATGGTGAATGCACTGGTGCGTTGTATTTACAATGCACCGCATGTATATTTTTAAATCAATTTTTTTTAACAACTATGAACTGGTGCCTCTTATTATGAAGAATGCACCAAGGCATTTACTAATAATGAATGACCCAAGTTTAGGATTTTAAATTAAATAAAACATGTTTTAAGAAAATAACTGGGTGCATTTATTCATATTAGACACACCAGGATGTGGGTTATAAAATGGTGTGTTACTAGAAACTTAATGCACCAGTGTGTTACATTTATAAAAATGCACCGCTATGGTTTTACAAAATTTCTACGCTTTTGGCATAATTTTTTTTAAATTTTTTTTCATAATGCGACAATGTTGTTTTGGTGGTCCTGGTGGATTTGGGTTGGAGATGCACCAAGGAATTTAGTTTAGAAATGCACCAAATAAAAACCATCTTATACAACCTTCGGTCGCACACCTCCACTAGTGACATTTTCTATAAACAAATAGTTCAGCTATTTTGAGAGGAGAATCCATCATAACCTCTACTACAAGTCCTTTTCCATGTAGTGTATGGCCTCTGCTTTCCATCACATCAATCATATTGTTCAATATTATCTTGGCGACCTCCATGCTCACTTAGAAAATGGATTGATCATCCAACCCACTTGCATGAGATATTTTTACGTTGTCACTATTAGAATATCTGCTTGAACCCACATAAATCCTTTTAGTGTGGAATCTGGGTGTTTTCTAGAATTTGTCATTTCTAAGCATGATATTTGGGTTGATCCCTTGAATTTTGAGGCTATTCTCAATTTACCTCCTTCTCGGAATGTGACCCAACTCTGAAGTTTGCAAGGGAAAACAAACTTCTTGTGGCACTTTACTACTAATTATGTCAAGGTCACAAAATTTTCATGTGTCTACCCAAGATAGCGGTCCCAGTTGTATGGGATGGTCAAGCCCAACATTATTTTGATGCTTTGAAAAATGCTCTTATGGATGCCCATATTTTGAGTCCTCCTCACTATGAGCATGATTTCATGCTTTACCTCGTAGCCTCCCATACTACCATCAATATGGTTATGGTACAAGAGGATGAGTTATGGAAAGAACATGTGATTTATTACCTAAGTAAAGGCCTTATTGGTGCTAAACTTTTTTAGTCACATGTGGAGAAACTATCTTTGGCAGTAGTTCTTTTTGTCCAACATTTTGGACATTATATAATTTTGAGTAAGACCATTGTTGTACCCAACTCCAATCCTATGGGACATATTTTGTCCTTTCTGTTATATTTTTATCATTTAAGCAATATGATCTTAGGATCTTATCTAAGAGAATAACATGCACGGCAATAATCATAAGAGACAAGGGACACAAATAATTTTCCTCAAGGAAACCATAAAGGAGAAAACCCCACAACTTCCTCAGAGATAGAATGAGCACCAGTAGCAAATGTAAAACCTAAAAACATAAAGATGATCTCTGACAGATGGTCTCTCTCACTTGTTCCAACACTTCTTCTCTCACTCATGTGCCCCATTTGATTAAGTGTCTATGTGATAAATAGAAAGAATCACTTTCTATTTATACTAGTTTCTGACTTGACATTAACTCACTAGGGCCTACTTCTCTAGGAGAGTCTAATAACCGTAGTACCCCATAACTGCGAGGAATTTAACCCTTGAACAATAAGAAGGGTTACCCTCTATGAATCTACATGAATTGATTACATTACTAATAATCCCTATAGGAACATCAGGGTAGAATACATAAGATATGCATGTCAATACATTCCAAAGTTACAAATACATCAACACTCCCTCTTAACTAGGAAGGTATTCTCTCGACGCAATTATTATCAAAATTCTTCATCACTAGATCAACTCTAGATCATCATCAAGTCTTCATCATTGGATCAACTCTGGATCATCATCATCAATTCTAGATCATCATCAAGTCTGGATCATCACTAGATCATCATCATCACTGAATCATCATCAAGCCTAGATCATCACTGGGTCATCATCAAGTCTTTCTCTATCTCAAACAAATGGTGCTATCTCTCAATTCTACTCATCACAAGAATTTCTACATAGCTATGCCTTTTTCATGCCAGTTGTAGGCCTAGCCTCCATGTAGGTCTTCATCTTCTTCCGTACTTATATCTGGCCATGGGAGGAACACATACAAGAACCATGTCAGAAAGGCCCGATAGTCACATCTGACCATGGGAGGAACACATCCAAGAACCATGTCAGAAAGGCTGAGCACTTATATTCACCAGCATGATAGGACACACCTACTATCATCTGTGAAAAGGCCCAGCACTTACAATCACCAGCATGGTAGGACACACCTACTACCATTTGTGAAAAGGCCCAACACTTACAACCATCATCATGATAGGACACACCTACTATAATATGTGGAAAGGCCCAGCACTTACAACCATCAACATCATAGAGCACACCTGCTATCATCTATGGAAATGCCCTACACTTATAACTGATCATGTGGGATCCAATCCCATAGTCATATCATAATGGCTCTATACTTACATCTGATCATGTGGGATCCAATCCCACAGTCATATCAGAATGGCTCTGCACTTACATCTGATCATGTGGGAGCCAATCCCACATTCATATCAGAATGGATCTACACTTACATCTGATCATGTGGGAGCCAATCCCACAATCATATCAGAATGGCTCTGCACTTACATCTGATCATCTAGGAGCCAATTCCACAGTCATATCAGAATGGATCTGTACTTACATCTGATCATGTGGGAGCCAATCCCACAGTCATATCAGAATGGCTCTACACTTACATCTGACCATGCAAGGAAAAAATCCATCATACATGTTAGATAGACTCTGCACTTACATCTTCCCATGGAAGGAACCAATCCTACCATGTCAAAAAGGATCTCAGATTCATCACTTCCCCTTGGAAGTAACTTCGATCTGGAGAACACCAATCTTCTCCCTGAAGTACTTAAACTTCACTCTGCCCATTTCTATCATAGAATCATATAAATGTTGATTCCATCGAAGGATAACCTACGAGCTTTGCCAGAACTGATTACATCCAAGGACAACCTACAGGATCATTTATGTATGAGACACCTACGAGCTTCACCAAGATTTTATGCTCAGACAACTTATCTCACAAGCTATGCTATAACTCCCTCTTTTGAGAGATCTCGATCTGGATCACATACTAGAGCTTCACTGCTCCTCTCAGCATCATACAAAAATGTAAGTCAGATCAATCAAATCAGATAGTAGTTTTCAAAAGAAACATACTACCTCGCAAATAGTCGAGCAAGTGGCAACATATTTTTCCTCAGCTGTACTTAGTGCCATGTAGAACTACTTCCTGTTAAACCAAGAGATCACACCTGATCTCATACTGAAGCAGCACCCTGAAGTTCTCTTCCAATCAATGGAAATTGTTTCCCAATCCAAATCCACATAACCCTCCAGGTTAATCTTTTGATTCTCTTCATACTTGACCCCATAATCAATTGTACCCTTCAGGTATCTCAAAATATGCTTTGCAGTAATTAGGTGAACATGTCCCGGATGTGTTCATAGCAAAGAAAATATTTGGTCTCGTATTCTTCAGGTATTTGTAACTTCAGAATGTATTCATCTATGTATCTTATGTATTGTAACCCGATGTTTATTCCGGGATGTATCTATAATGTAATTGAGTCATGTTGTCATGCCCCGATGTTTTGATTGGGAGGATCAATAATGTAAATAAGTCATGTCAATTCATTGTGGGTAACCCTTTTATTGTCTAACGGTTAAAGTCCCCACAGTTCTGGGGAACTAGGGTTATTAGACTCTCCTAGTAGAGGTCAGCCCTAGTAGGGTTTTAGTCATGCTGGGATTAGTATAAATAGAGAGTTGGACTCTCTATTTAGTACACATCACAAACACACTCAAGTTTTGTGCATAGTTGAGGAAGGAGAAGACACTGGGGCTAGATAAGAAGAAGGTTACTACTGTCAGGAGATCACTTACTATTTTTGTCTTTTACCATTTTGGTGTTGATTCTATCTCTGAGGAAGTTGCAAGGTTTTTTCCATTTATGGTTTCCCCGAGGAAAAACACTCTGTTCATTCTCTCTTGTGTTTGATTGTTGTACTTGTTATTCTCTCAGTTAAAGATCCTAATAATTCTAGCTTAATGTTGAAAAACTAACATGGTATCAGAGCTAACCTGAGAAGAAGACACTGTGCAGCTGCGGAAACTAGGGCTTCTTATTTTTTGGATCTCTCTCCATAGATTTTTAGAAAAAGTAGGGTGGAATAACTCTCCTCCCTAGGGCACATCTTTCTGTCGAAGCAGAATCCAATTTTGAGGTTTTTCAGTTTTGGACCCGACACTGCTACCGAAAATTAGGGCTATTCACAGAAGAGAAATTTTTCGATGAGCCCAGGCCTGGATTGATCTCCTCCCAAAAATCGATGTTAGGGAAGAACATAAAATGGAAGATGACTTTGAGGAATCAACTAAAGAATGTGAAGATTCAGAATGCAGAGACCATCCAGTCTTAATTCACAAGGGTTTCTCAGATCAAGGAACAATTAGAAGCTATAGATGAAGAAGTGGAGAATGCAGAAATTGTGATGAAAACACTGAATGGTCTTCCTAGGTCATGGGATTCATTCATCCAAGGAATATATGCCAGAAAGAAGTTAGTCAAATTCAGTAGACTATGGGAAGAATGTTCTCTAGAATAAGCTCGGATAGCAACTCAAGAAGAGAAGATGGGAAGTGAAGATCAAGCTCTCACAGTTCACTCTAAGAAAGGCAGAAGAAGAGCTCATCACTCCAAAGGTAAGAATCCTGATCATAGAGATAATAGTAGAAAGGACCTATCTAAATTAATATGTTATACATGTGATGAAAGGGGACACTTTGCAAAAGACTATCCTAAGAACAAGGTTCATTCTCATAAGAAGAAGGGGAACAAGAGAAGACATCATGCTCATGCTGCAGAGGATGACGAAGCATCCAAGAAAAGAACCATATATGAAAGTGAAGATTCTTCAAGCGAGGATGAATATGTTTTGATCTCCTCTCTCACAGGTAACATTACTCATGGAAGTGATGATTGTATTATAGATAATGGGGCTTCCAAACATATGACTAGATTCAAGGAATCCTTTGTGAGACTGTCAGAACATGAATCACCTCACAAGGTGAAGCTAGGAGATGATTACCAATATCCAATAAAAGGTAGTGGGGAATCTTCCTATAAACTAGAATCTGGAAAGTCTCTAACAATGAAGGAAGTATTGTTTGTGCCAGGACTCAAGAAGAACATCCTCTCCATATCTGCACTAGATGCAAAAGGAATGAGGGTTGCATTCATAGATGGTCAAGTCATCATGTGGCCAAGAGGAAAGACTATCGATGATGCAGTGGTGATTGGAGAACAAGAAGGAGGATTGTACAAATTAAAGGGACATCCAGAACAAGCATTGGTCCATGACATAGTAGAGCCAAGTGAAATTTGGCATAGAAGGCTTGCACATGTGCATTATAGAGCACTTCCAATTGCAAGCAAAGCTGTTGAAGGACTTCTAGAATTCCAAGAAAAACATGATGAGGTCTGCAAAGGATGTGTGAAAGGAAAGAATACAAAGAATACATTTCCTAGCAGCGAAAGTAAAGCCAAAGGAATCCTAGAAATCATCCACTTTGATGTCTGCGGTCCTATTTCATCAAGCTCCCTAAGCGGGTATGCATATTATGTTTCTTTTATTAATGACTTTTCTAGGAAGACATGGGTTTACTTCATGAAGAAAAAAGATGAAATATTCAGCAAATTCAAGGAATTTAAATCCTTGATTGAGAACCACACTGAAAAGAAGATCAAGGCTTTTCGATCAGATAATGGCAGAGAATTCACTTCGAATGAATTCAAAGAGCTATGCAAAGAATCAAGGATTAAGAGGGAGTTGTCCACTCCTTATAATCCACAACAGAATGGGATTGTGGAACGAAAGAATAGAACTATCATGGAAGCGGCAAGAGATATGCTTCATGATCAAGATCTTCCTATGCATCTTTGGGCTAAAGCTTGGCATAATAGTGATGTATGTACATAACCGTACTCCACATAGAGTACTCTAAAACAAGATTCCTGAAGAGGTATTCTCTCGCAAGAAACCAGAAGTCATCCATCTCAGAATATTCGGTTGTCCTATGTACATATACATTCCAAAAGAGAAGAGAGCAAAATTAGATCCTTCAGGAAAGAAGGGTATATTTGTGGGATACTCTGAAAGCTCGAAGGCTTACAAAATATATTTCCCAGGATATAACAAGATTGACATCAGCAGGGATGTGACATTTGATGAAGATGCAGCTTACAACAAATACAAAACAAGACCTGCTAAAGAACCTGAAGAGGCAGAACCACCCAAAATTCATGATACAACCATGAATGAAGAAACTCAAGAAGAAAATCAAGATTTTGAAGAACCACAAAGACCTGTAGATCCACCTCTGGAGAAGAATCTTCATAAGAGGAAACCTGCTTGGGTACGTGAAATTATCCAAGATGTGGAAAGATATGGGGCTCCAGAAAAGAATCACAGAGAAAGAAAGAGGACCAGATCCTACTTCGGGTATGTAGCTTTACTATGTGATTTCATTGATAAAGAACCTTCCAGTTATGAAGAAGCGGAAGAACAGAAAGAATGGAAGGATGCTATGATCGAATAGTATCAATCGATCATGAAGAATGATGTTTGGGATGTTGTTCCAAGACCAGAAGGGAAGTCAGTTGTAACATCCAAATGGAAATACAAGATCAAACATGTTGCAGATGGTAGCATTGAAAAATATAAGGTGAGATTTGTGGCTCATGGTTTCTCTCAAAAAGAAGGAATAGATTATGAAGAAACCTTTGCACATGTAGCCAGATACACTTCCATCATATCAGTACTTTCTTTGGCTGTAGTGATGAAATGGAAGATACACTAGATGGATGTCAATACTGCTTTCTTGAATGGTGTAGTAGAAGAGGAAGTGTATGTAGAACAGCCACTCAGTTTTGAGACACATGACAGGGAGTCTCATGTGTGCAGATTGAAGAAATCCATGTACGGTTTGAAACAGGAACCCAGGACATGGTACAACAGAATTGACAGCTTTTTATCCAGTTTGGACTTTACCAAGAGTAAAGCAGATTCCAACCTTTACTACAAGGTTGAAGATGGCAACCCAGTGATGCTTCTACTATATGTATATGATCTATTTGTGACAGGTATGGATGGGTTGATTTTTGATACGAAGAGAAAGCTTGCTGTCGAGTTTGAAATGAAGGACTTGGGGATGATACATTATTTTCTAGGTATGGAGGTGTGGCAGATCATGAATGGAATATTCCTTGGACAAGGGAAGTATGTAGTAGAGATCCTAAAGAGGTTTGGGATGATGGACTGCAAGGCTATGGCCACACCTATGGCATCGAACCTAAATTTATTAAACGATGCTTCATCAGTGTCAATTGATGCTACGATGTATCATTAGATGATTGGGTCCTTGATGTATCTGAGGAACACAAGACCAGATATTTGCTTTGCTGTGAACACCTTGAGCCAGTTCTTGACAGATCTGAGACATGTTCAGTTGATTGCTGCAAAGCATGTTTTGAGGTACCTGAAAGGTACAGTTGATTATGGGCTCAAGTACAATGAGAATCAGAATATTAACCTAGAAGGTTATGTTGATTCAGATTGGACAAGTAGTGCCATTAATAGGAAGAGCACTTCAGGGTGTTGCTTCAGTATGGGATTAGGTGTGATCTCCTGGTCTACCAGGAAGCAATCCTGTGTGGCACTGAGTACAGCTGAAGCAGAGTATGTCACAGCTTGTTTAGATAGTTGTGAGGCAGTATGGCTGAGAAATATAATGTATGATTTATTTGATCTCCAGTTGGATGCTACTTGTATACATTGTGACAACCAGAGTTGTGTAAAGTTGTCATAGAATCCAGTGTTCCATGTCAAGTTGAAGCATATAGAGATCAAGTATCACTATATAAGGGATATGGTGCAGAGGGGAGAAGTGAAGCTCCAGTATGTTGTGACAGAGGAACAGATAGCTGATGTATTGATGAAGGCATTGGCTAAACTGAAGTTTGAGTACTTCAGGGAGAAGGTTGGTGTTCTCCATATTGAGGTTTCCTCCAAGAGAAAGTGATGAGACCCATAGCCATTCTGACATGGTGAGAGGATCGGTTCCTTCCATGGTTAGATGTAAGGGCTGAGCCATTCTGTCATGGTGATAGGATTGGTTCCTTCCATGTCAGATATGAGTGCTAGCCATTCTATCAAGCAGGACAGATGTAAGGGAAACTGCCATTATGGGAATGGAGGCACCTGGTTAGTTACCAGGAAAACTCAGTCTAGGACTAAGAATCCATTCTGATGTGATAGAGGGATGTGTTCCCACTTGATCAGATGTAAGGGCTGAACCATTCTGTCATGGCTAAAGGAGTAGGTTCCTTCCATGTCAGATGTGAGTGTTGGCCATTCCGATGAGTAGGTCGGATGTAAGGGCAACAACCAATCTCTAGGATAATGGAGGCACCTGGTCAGTTACTAGGTAGCTCATTCAAGGACTGGGGGCCATTCTGATATGACTGTAGGATTGGTTCCTACAAGATCAGATATGAGTGCAAGCCCTTTCATCATTTTGGTAGGATGTGTTCCAGCCTAGATGAATGTAAGTGTAGAGCCCTTTCATCATTGTGGTAGGATGTGTTCCAGCCTAGATGAATGTAAGTGTAGAGCCCTTTCATCATTTTGGTAGGATGTGTTCTAGCCTAGATGAATGTAAGTGCAGAGCCCTTTCATCATTGTGGTAGGATGTGTTCCAGCTTGGATGAATGTAAGTGCAAAGCCCCTCCATCATTGTGGTAGGATGTGTTCCAGCCTGGATGGAAGTGCAGGGATCTTCCATCATTGTGGTAGGATGTGTTCCAGCCTGGATGGAAGTGCAGAGACCCTTCATCGTTGTGGTAGGATGTGTTCCTGCCTAGATGGATGTGAGTGTTGTGCCTTTCTGACGAGTAGGTCAGATATAAGTACTGAAGAAGACCTACATGGAGGCTATGCCTACAACCTACATGAAAAAGGGCTGGCTCTGTAGAAATTCCTGTGATGAGAAGAATCATGAGATAGCACCCGTGATGATCCATATCGAGTGATGATCTAGATCCAGTGATGATGATCTAGCAGTGATGATCCAGATCGAGTGATGATCCAGATCCAATGATGATGTCTAGTTATGATCCAGATCCAGTGATGATGTCCAGTAATGATCCAGATCCAAATATGAAGATGACTTGAAGACAAAGATGACTTAAAGACTAATAAGACTTGAAGATGCAGATAACGAGAGAAGAAGACCAGTGCTGAAAATTGTGTCAAAAGAATACCTTCCTAGTTAAGAGGGATTGTTGATGTATTTGTAACTTCAAAGTGTATTCATCTATGTATCTTATGTATTGTAACCCGATGTTTATTCCGGGATGTATCTATAATGTAATTGAGTCATGTTGTCATACCCCGATGTTTCGATCATGAGGATCAGTAATGTAAACAAGTCATGTCAATTCATTGTGGGTAACCCTATGATTGTCTAAGGGTTAAAGTCCCCGCAGTTTTGGGGCACTAGGGTTATTAGACTATCCTAGTAGAGGTCAGCCCTAGTAGGGTTTTAGTCATGCTGGGATTAGTATAAATAGAGAGCTGGACTCTCTATTTAGTACAAATCACAAGCACACTCAAGTGTAGTGCATAGTTGAGGAAGGAGAAGACACTGGGGCTAGATAAGAAGAAGGTTACTGTTGTCGGGAGATCACTTACTATTTTGGGATTTTACCATTTTGGTGTTGATTCTATCTCTAAGGAAGTTGTGGGGTTTTCTCCATTTATGGTTTCCCCGAGGAAAAACACTGTGTTCATTGTCTCTTGTGTTTGATTGTTGTACTTGTTATTCTCTCAGTTAAAGATCCTAATAATGCTAGCTTAATGTTAAAAAACAAATAGCTATAACTCCCTCTTTTGAGAGATATCGATCTGGATCACATACTGGAGTTTCACTGCTCCTCTCTGCATCATACAAAAATGCAATTCAGATCAATCAAATCAAATAGTATTTTTCAAAAGAAACATACTACCTCCCAAATAGTCGAGCAAGTGGCAACATATTTTGCCTCAGCTATACTCAACGCCAAGCAGAACTACTTCCTGCTAAACCAAGAGATCACACCTGATCTCATACTGAAGAAGCACCCTAAAGTTCTCTTCCAATCAAGGGAAATTCCTACCCAGTCTGAATCCACATAACCCTCCAGGTTAATCTTTTGATTCTCTTCATACTTGAGCCCATAATCAATTGTACCCTTAAGGTACCTCAAAATATGCTTTGCAATAATCAAGTGAACATGTCTCAGATGTGTTTACAGCAAAGAAAATATTTGGTCTTGTATTCATCAGGTACATCAAGGACCCAATCATCTGACAATACATCATAGCATCAACCGACTCTGATGAAGAATCACTCAATAGCTTCAAGTTTGATGCCATAGGTGTGGTCATGCCCTTGCAATCCATCATCCAAAACCTCTTCAGGATATCCACTACATACTTCCCTTTTCCAAGGGGGATTCCATCCTCACTCTACCACACATCAATGCCTAGAAGTAGTGCATCATATCCAAGTCCTTCATCTCAAACTCAACAGCAAGTCTCCTTCTTGCAGCTTTATTGAGTTCCTCTTTTCTGTCAAGAACAAGTCATTGACATATAACAAGAAAATCACTAGTCTTCCACCTTCAACCTTGAAGCAAAGGTTGGAATCTGTTTTACTCTTAGTAAAACCTAGAGCCATTAGTAAGTTGTCCATCTTGTCATACCATGTAGAACCTCAGGATCGTCTGCAATCAATCACTCTAAAGAGGAGCATAATTCTCCCTCTACCTTTTGATACTCTATGTATTGAAACATTCTATTCTAGAGTGACAAGTAGCTTCCTCTACTACTAATAGTCTATGTATCCATCTAGGTTCACTGGATACCAAGATCCTCTATCTTGAAAATTTTCTTCTCGCACCCATCTGTGAGTTTTTCATCCTCTATAGGATTTCATCTTCAATATTGTAGGAAAGGTTAAGATATTCATCACTCTAGGTGATCTTCAAGCTCGTACAATGCCTTCTTTCATTTGCACACATGATTCTTCCTGTCATGTGTCTTATCTTCCAATGGCTGTAAATGTCACTTCGTAGTCTATGCCTTCTTTCCATGATAATCTTCATGCTACTATTCTTACCTTGTATCTCACGATTTTTCCATCTACTGCATGCTGGATCTTGCAGATTCACTGTGGCCTTCCCTCCAGGTCTTGATACCGCATTCTAGACATCATTCTTCTTGAAATGGTACTCTCCTTCCCTTTCTTCTTGGCTACTTCTTCATAGATGGACGGCTCTGCATCAATGATGTCGCTCAACAGTGTCACATAACTGCATTGTGTCTAAGACCTCTTCTTTCTTTGAAAGTATCATCATATTATTCTTTGTTCTTGGATTATTTCTCGAACTGGCATCACTTGTTCTTCGGAACAAGTCTTGTCCTTCTTTTCTTGTAGGTGATTGTACGCGATCTTTCCTACAATTCAAATGCATTAGTTGTATGGTTAGAAACATTTCATAAGGCATATTCATGATGGAAAATTCTTATGCATAAAGATATGATCATGCAACTATTTTATCCAATACAATATTCATCTGTATCTCATGGAAACTTTCTATATTCCTTCCATCTCTACCATGACATCATTGAGATTGTGCACTAATCCAATATGTCAGCAAAGAGGTTTCATTCTAGATAAGTATCAACGGAGAGTTGTATAGCACCATGAGCTAGTTACCCATCACATTAAGTAGTATATTGTCATTAATGCAACCANTCAACTGAATATAAACAAATGCATAACAAAACAATATCATGAAATGACAATTGAATACTTATATTTATTTGTTTCGTGGGTAGACTCCTTCTTGATCCTTCAGCTTCATTATATTCTTCATTCATAATAACATCATTTCTTATCCAAATGCTAATATGGATAAGAGGTTCTTCAAGAGTTTAGTCCTCCATATTCCTCATCGCTTGAGGGATCTTCTTTGGATCGTGAGAGCTTGATCTTCAGTTGCTCCCATATTCTATTTCTCTTATTATGATCCAAGCCTCTTATTGTGTGCACTCTTCCTAGAGTCTGCTGAAAGTAATCACTTCCTTCTAGCACACATTCCTCGAATGAATTAATCCCATGATCCTGGGAGGCCATTCAAGGTGTTTATAATAGTATCTTATTCTTCTTCGACTGCTTTTTGATAGCATTGAACACTTCCTTTTGGTGTCTTTAGGGATGACACATGTGGAATGAGATTATATTTAATAGAATCTTCAATGATTGTCTTGGCTCTAGCCTTGGCCTCATCTCCCTCTGGCTCGTATACCTTTCTTACTGAAATACTGATCTAAGTCAATTTCTTCAAGGATCACGGAGGTCCTATACTACTTTTGATTTATATTCTTCTCTTCAAATAGCTTGGTCAAGGAATCAAACATCACTTTAGGTGTCCTTAGGGAAGACACTTGTGGTATAAGGTGATCCTTGATTGAATCAGCAATGATCTTCTTGGCCTTGACCAAGTTCTTATTGTGTAAGGATTTAGCCTCATCTCCCTCTAGAACTGGAACCTATCCACTTATGTAGGTGTCCAATTCATTTTCTTCAAGAACTAGTGAAATCATATACTTCCATGCTTGGAATTTATCAGCTTTACCAAGATTTTCATCAATATGGTGTGATTAGTCATCTTGAAATGAGAACCTCAACTGTAAACAGCAAAACATTTGATCTTATTGATTTGAGGTGTCCGTCTTGGTTCTGAATCTGGTTGATCTAGGGTTTGTCAGAAAAAACCCTAATTTTCAAAACATGGAATTTCAAACTTCTGATTGGATATAAATATAGACATATTAAAGGTGAGCTGTCCAATGTACTCTTTTTCTGAAAACGGTGGAGGTAAACTCTCGGAACAGGAAGCCCTAGTTTTCCAATTTCTTTTGTAGAAATGCTTGATACTATTTCGGTCGTATCTCTGAAATTACTACTCCTCTATGTTTGAAATTTTGTATTTAGGTATCTTAGTCTATCCTATTTCCAATACCATAGGTTTTATTAGAATTGGTTTCACCAATTGGGACTTATGATATTTTTCCCACGATGACTTAATTCAGGATTGTTCAGCATAGCAAAATTGTACGGACTGTCACGTGTCACTGTTTCACTTTCGGGGTCTAAAATTTTTACCACAGAAATTAAAGTTCATGCCCTATCTAGAACATCTTGATAAATTTCATTTGGACTCTCGTAGCCAGATATATAGCAATTCTCCCTAGGTGTCCTGTTTAGGTATCAATTCTGGAAGAGGCTGGAACCTTGATTTGGGGGAATCATATCTCCCATAATATAGCGAATATGAGGCTGAAATTTTTACACAAGGTACAACAGGATTTTATATTCGGCCTGATTTCATCCCCTAAGACTTCTTCAATCCCTAGATATAGTGAATGTACCAAAACTACCAGTTTTAATATTTAGGGCTTTTCAAGCCTAGGGTCAAACTAGGGTTTGACTTTCCCAGAGTTTCACTCAACCAAAAAATTTGAACTTGGTATATGAACTTTGATTTTGATGAGGAGAGAAATCCTATGCTGATCTCACTCAAAAATTACTCTTCTGTAAAAATCCCTAATTTCCCGCACCAAAAACTAAAAATGCCCGAAATCAAATTCTGCTTCGACAAAAAGATGCGCCCTTCAATGGAGAGTCATCCTAGCCTCCTTTTGCTGATGGATTGTGCAGAGAGACCCAAAAATTAAGAATCCCTAGCTTCTACAGCTGCACAGTGTCTTGTTCTCAGGTTAGCTCTAATACCATGTTAGATTTTTATCATTTAAGTTATATGATCTTAGGATCTTATCTGAGAGAATAACAAACACAACAATCAATCACAATAGAAAATGAACACAAAGATTTTCCTCGGGGAAAAAATAAAGGATAAAAACCCACAACTTCCTCAGAGATAGAATGAGCACCAAAATTAAAACCCAAAGATACAAAGATGATCTCCTGACAATAGTTGTCTCTCTCTCTCCTTACCGGGGCTGACTTCTCTTGGAGAGTCTAATAACCCTAGTGCCCCACAACTACGGGGACTTTAACCCTTGAATAATAAGAAGGGTTACCCTATATGACTTTACATGACTTGATTACATTACTGATACTCCTGATAGGAACATCGGGGTACAATACATAAGATATACATGTGAATACATTCTGCAGTTACAAATACATCAATAATGTCAAATCATTAGAGGAAAATACTCGAAATGAATTGTTATTCTTCAAAAGAGTTTGATTTGGATTTTGTGATGGCTAAATATAAAAAATATTTGGTCTTTGTGGAATTATTGTTTTAACTTCCCCAATTTAGTGAGGAATTAGTGGTCCATGGTCACCTGCCATGATATGCATTCCTCATTTACTCATATGATACTTGGTATGAAAACATCATTGTATATACCCAAACACAAACATATTATCATCATCATTCCTATGATGAACATCATCACATCGTCATCATGCCAAGATGTACCTGATCCTTAATGACACTTTGTATTGGCGATGGGTTGATTCAATTTTACAATGATGCCTTACCATGATGAACTTGAATGTTTGTTGAATGATTTCCATGTAGGAGTGTGTGGTAGTGGTCTATCGAAAATGGCCACTACTCAAAAAATCTTGCGTGCGGGGTATTTTTGGCCCTCTATCTTCAAATATTTCCATGATGCTATCTAGAAATTCCATCATTAGCAAAATTTTACTCAAAAAATGTGTGCTCATCCCACTCAATTACACCCAATTATTACCTCTGACCGCTTTTCTAAATGGGGCATTGATTTTATGACAAGTAAGGTTACTTTTTCCAATGGCCATGGGTATATCATAGTTGTAGTGGATTATTTCACCAAATGGGTAGAATCCATGCCAACCTTCTCTAATGATGGTGAAACTATGGAATTATTTGTGTTGAATCACATTATTGCAAGGTTCTGGGTGCCATGAACCATTGTAATTGGTCATCGGTCTAATTTATGTAATACAATGATGACTCAATTGAGTTCACTTTTGTTTTTTCGCATAACTCAATTCCATACTATCCTGAAGCCCATGTTCAAGTTGAGGTTGTCAATAGTATCTTGAAAACCATTATTCAACAGATGGTAGGGGAACATAAATCTAAATGGAACCTTGTGCTCTTTTCCACAGTATGGGCTTACCGTACTTCAATTAAAAATGGAACTTGATTCACTCATTTATAATTGTTCAATGGTCTTGAAGCAGTTCTTCCCATTGAATTTGAGATTCCTTCTTTGAAACTAGTTGTCAAATGCTTTCCCAATACCTCTATAGAGGAAGAAAGGGTTTTGTACTTACATCTTGACAAGGATCGTTGAGATGCCATTTTGATCAATGAATCTCATAAGAAACTGATAAAATCCCAATATGACAAAGTCATTTGACCTTGTGTTTTTTTTTCGAGGGATACTTGGCTTCGGTCTATGATCAAGAAAATTATAAGCTTCGGGCAGGAAAGATTCAACCCATGTGGCATGGTCCCTACATAGTTACATGAATGTTTAAAAAGGGTTCCTGTGAGTTAGTGGACTATGAAGGAAACCCCTTGGTGGAGTCATTCAATGAGATCTACCTTAAGAAGTATTATCTATAAGGTTCTCCCTTGTGCATTACTTTGTAAATAATGTATCATATTTTTGGTGGAGCATGTTTCAGTTTCTTTGAGTGTGTTGTTTATCTCATTTTTTATGGTTATAATGCTCCATGCTTGAGTTGCAAATGTCCACATTTTCTTGTCCCTACATAGGATTTGTTGATGGTTCCATTCGTTGTACATGGAACATAAATTCCGTCACTTGGGTACATTTTAAACCCTTAGATGAACTCCCGAGTTCTAGGGGCATTGCTTTAGGCCCCATCACCAACAATGTAGATGAATATAGTGTCATCATTAAGCTCTTATCCCATGCCTCTACTTTGGGTATTCACAACCTAGTGGTCAATTTGGACTCACAGTTAGTTGTTGCGTAGTTAAATGGTCATTGTGCCATTCACAATCTTGTCCTTTTTCAAAAATATCTATGGGTACGTATTTTTGAATGCTTATTTGATTACATTAGCTAACAACATATTCCAAAATAATTTAACAGTTTGGCTGATTCGTTGTCTTATTATGTGTTAGATTGGCATCTATCTCATTAATCATTTCAAACATTCATGTACATAGTTACATTAGGAGCATCCATCACATTTGAATTCACACAAGAAACCACAATAGACATCATTTTCATCTATATAGGTGTGTGTGTGTGTGTGTGTGTGTATCAAAAAGTGTAGTTACATCCAAAATGGACTTCATAATCCTACATATGACACTATAATAGCCAAATACTTATTTCTATAATCAAACAAATGGATATACGACATGGATTCATCTTGAGAAGCATAAGGCTCATGGTAACACAATACTTCTCATGTTACATGACAAAGCAAGCCCTCAATTGAGCTCACTTTGACAGTATTATGGTGTAGGTTCTCTGGAATTTTATATATATGCATGGGTGCACCCCCATTATTCCCTCCAAATTTATTTGCGCCACTCGAAGTCGGTGCTCATTAGCCATTGTGTCACTAGTTGTAGCTCTAGTGTCTCCTCCATGCTTAATCTAGGGTGAAATCCCTGCTAGATGGCCTAGTAACACATCTATCTCATTGAAACACCCCATTGTTAGTTATATTACATCTACCAAAAAACAATATAATATTTCAAAAAAAATAAAAGACAAAATATTCACAAACAACTTAAAAACACATTCAATATTTTTACCATGCAGAGTTTTATCTCTTATTCATGCTCGTTAAACCATGAAAAAGAAACTGTTTCAATTATTATTTTATTCCCTTTTTCAAGCTCATTAAAACTGAATTAAAAAAAGGCATTTTATGGAGCATTTTTCTCTCCTTTATTTAAGCTTCTTAAATCATAAACATAGTTTCGAGTTGACTTGTCATAGCTCTCTAAAATTATAAGCATGAGGTGCATATGGATTATTTTTCTCTATTTTCTTTGAGTTCCTTAAACCATAAATATACATTAGAGTTGACTTGTCCTGGCTCTCTAAATTTACAAGGATGAGGTGTATATGGAGCATTTTTATCTCTCTTCTTTGAGCTCCTTAAAAAATAAAGATAGATCTGAGCTCACTTGTCTAGTATCGTTAAAATTTCATGGATAAGGTACCCTTATGAGCATTCTTCCATCTCTCCTCCAATCTCATTAAAAATAGAAAGGAGGTCTCGAGTTTACTTTTTCGGGCTCGCTAAAATTTTACAGAAAAGGTACCCTTATGAGCATTCTTCCATCTCTCCTTTAAGCTCGTTAACAATAGAAAGGAGGCATTGAGTTTACTTTTCTAGGATCGTTAAATTTTCATAGAAAAGTTTCCTATTGAGTCATATTTAAGCTCTTTTTGGAATCCTTAAAATTGAAAATATTGCCTAGTACACTTGTTCCTTTAACACTCATTAAATTATTTGAAAGAACATCCATATGGTATATGTTTACCCCTTTTTTCAGCCAGTTTGCATTATTTACAAAAAAGGAATGCTCTAGTCTACTTTGTTAATATTTAGAGAAATAATGGAGATGCTTGAACTTTAAAAATTCTATCAACGATATGTTGAAAACCTGTAACAATTAATAATTCAATCACACACTATAATTCATCCACAACAAGAGATGTATTATGGGTAAAATCCTCATAATAGAGAGGATGAAAAACCCCAGCAATTATTTAGAGTATAGTAGATAGATTGTAGAGAATGACTTTTACAACATAAAAATATTTCCCAATAAGAGAGAATACGGAGCAATAGAGAAGAGAGATCCACTGTAACAAATTTCATGAACTTTCCATATGCCTAGCATATTAATAACAAGCCATAATGACTTTCATGCAAACCCTAGTGAATGTTTGCATGAGAATTAACCACAAATGTATTACAATTTCGAATTGTACTTTTGGAATAATCAATCCATGCATTGAATCTTCATCATGCACAACTAATGCACCATACCTTCAATCATGGATAATAACTGATAGTTAACTGACATTGGAGTGAACTCATTCTCTAACTGAATAATGATGACTTAGTTAACATGCTAACTTAAGTGTCATAGTGCAATAACTCAAGTGTCGCACGCAATACACTTTCTTAACTAGAGTATCATCCTTTGATTAACTTAAGTGTCTTATGTTGTTCTAACTAAAGTGTAAACACTTTAGTTAACGAGTCCATCTTTCTTTAATCACATATTTAACCATTATTAATTGATTCTTGTTGATTTATGAACACTAAGATCTTCTTTACTTGATTGAATGTTGATCATTAATAGTTCAATTGATGCTTTAACTAAAGCACTGATTGAGGCATTCATATTTAGATAAATCTTTATAACTTGAGTTCACTTATTCATCTACATGGGAAATTCAAATTATCTTTCTCTCATAATCTCTTTATTGCTTATCTCTTTATCTTATTGCATGGTCTATGTTTAATCATCTATCACATCATAATATACTCAGAATAATTTCCACATGCTATAATCATATTATATTATCCTAGACCATATAGTCATATGCTCAAGTAATTCATTCTAGAGGTGATCAGTCTCTAGAGGAGACTTCATAGCTTTATCCATCTCAAATGACCATGGTTATTAATATATCACATAACATTTGTTCTCTAAGAACTCGAGTCCCATATACTAACATATATGAGAATATTTGACTTGTTATTACTCATAAGTCTGACTTGGTATTACAAAGAAGTCTACAGTCTTGATATTATTCACAATAATTCAGTATTGATATTACTCACAAGATCCATCTTGATATTAGCTTGATACTAATCACAAGCTCACCTCCATAACTGAAGGTCCATCTGATAGGGTACCATCATTGAGAATACTTGACTTTATATTACTCACAAGAATTTACAGCATGTGCATCACCACCTCAAACATATGAGGATATAGATAGGACTTGATATAACTCACAAGTCTAAAGAATGACTCCTGACGCTATATATTCAACACTCCCTCTCAGTGAGGGAGGCATTTTATGCTATACAAGGCATTTTTTGTTATACCAAGCTTATACCTAAATCATGTCACCATCATGTGATAAGACCCTTAACTTCCATGTTTGCCCTTAATCCCAACACTTAGAGTGGAAACTTGCTCTATTTGTCAATTGTACTTGAAAAAAACTAGCACCACACTTTCCTTGTGGCCAATGAGTGGTACCTTGCTCAGCACTACCTGTATCCTATTTTCAAGAAGTGGTGCCACTGCCTATGGTCTTTGGTCCAAAATTGGTTCTCATCTAAAACACTTTTTCATAAGAGAAGAAAAGCGGTGCCATGGGTAAAAAGGGAAAAAGAGAAGTTTCTTAAGGCTTCTAGATCATGAGCCTCATGTCCTCCCTTATCCCTATCATTATGGGTCAGTTTGAGCTTGATATACCCCATGCTAGGATCTTGGAGCCACCTCACCTATAATTCTCTCAACTATCCCTATCCATTGAGCCTTATAAATACAAGCTCATATCCATAGTTGAGGGGGAGAACTATAGAGGTATTGTTATGTTGTTGGATTGACCACTTAGTACAAGTCATTGGAGAGCATAGAGAGAAAATTTGGATCTTATGGGGATGAAGTGTTTGTCTCATGGAGGTGCTTGTCGACACTAAGGAAACGACTGTAAGCTTCTCCATACATTCTTAATGCAAAGCTGATTTCCATCCCACATTACTGTTGTTTTGATTTCACATGTACATGTTGTTAGATTCCTTAGTCACTAACATGGATAAGTAGATGATTTTCTGGTAGCTTTGATGTGTTTGCATGTTTGATCTATTTGTAGGTACAAAGGTTCACAATCAAAGCAATATTCCAGGTGTCTACAGTATTCAGGGAAGGTCTTCATCCTTTGTTGTTCACTCATTTGTTCTGGATCTGAACCATACAGACTAGAGGAACAACTTCTATCCACAGAAGGTGTAATATTCCTGATAATAGGAGAATAGTTTTTTACCATTTTTTAGTTGTCCTTTGGGATTTTGGAGAGATTTTGCTTGTCCATTGCACTGTGAACCAATTTCAAGGGATTTGGATTCCTTTCCAAGTTGGTTGATGGATATGCAATTCATATTTCTCACTGGATCTGAATTAATGTGTTTTAGTTTCAGGTGGAAGGTTCATACAGTTCAAGTTCTCACCTATCTCCTTATTCTTTCATTCCCTCTTCACCATTCCCCACACTCTCATTGATGATGCACTTGTTGGAGTGGTTCTTGCGCTTGTATGAGTCTATTTGATTCCTAGGTTTGGGTATATGATGTATTTATCTATACTCTTCTTTCCATGTGTTAACACCAAACATTGTTCACCTAGATCTATATGGCCCAAACCATAATTATACATAATCATCCCACCATTATTTCCTCCATTTTTATCTTCACAACTAAAATTTCAACAAATATGGTCCAAAACATTATTATTCCTTTCCCCATAAATGAAGGGGAATTGAGAATTTATTGTAAATTATCCCCACTCTCTCTAAAAAGGACTAAAAACCCTAAAATGAGAGTGGGTCAAAAACCATAGATAAATACCATGGGTCATTACCGTGGGTCAAAAAACCATGGATCATCCCATAAATACATTGTGAAGGTCTCCCCAAAGACACATTTAGTCATTCTGTAATTCCTAAAAAAATTGGTCATTCCAAAAACTCTTCACCTTTCACCATTGTTCCCATATTTTTGGCGTATCATTCCCACGGTGTATGTTGAGCTTGCTCCATACCCACTTGGATCCATTCCCCCTTTTTTACAACCATTAATGGAGACGACTGGAGAAACAGACCATGGAGCCAGTGGACCATTTCCTCAAATGGATACAGTGGCCCATATTATAGAAAGGTATGTTTGTTATGGTTTTTCATTACATAGATAAAATATATATAAAATCATAAAAATATTGTTGTTATTGTTACTGCTTATTATTGCTAAGTCGAGGTTGACAAATCCCTCACACCATGAACTCTACCCTATGATCTGGTTGATCTAGGGTAGGTGCTTTTGCATGCAGTAGAGGATGAATCCACAGTACACCGTGTACTCTACAACTTGGAATCTAATTAATCCATATGTGAAAAGCTTGCAATTCCATGCTATTAAACCACTGGTTTTCATGTATTTGACCTCTATATTGAATGAGTTGTATACAAAATTTATATGAAGTAATTTCTATGATTTTTTATCCTATTGGGAAATAAATTTTATGTTTTTAATTGTCTCTATATTTCATTTCTTTATCAGAACCATTAACTCTACTTTTCATATGTCAAAATAGAGCTAATTATGTAATTTTCCTTTAAGCGATTTCCCTGAAAATGGTCATATGAATGTTGCACATTATAAAACATTTGCAGAGCTCATAAAAAATGTGTAATTAAATCCTTTTATGTATATATCTAAGCCTCATACTATTTTCACAAATTTTTAGGTTCGTACTTGATTTGGGAATCCAATTTGGCCCACACCCTGGGGAGAATTTGACCATAATTTCCTATGAAATTTGCACTATCTGTCATTAGCCCAAAACTAAGTTATAGAAGCCTAAATTCTTATAAAAAGTGTTTATATGTCATATTGGGATGTAATAAGACTCACCAAACCATTTCATTTCAGATTCTAGACCATTTGGAGTCATATGGAACCCCCCATAGTCATGACTAGTTAAGCTTGAATTTCCCCAAACTGTACTTTTCTCCAAAAAAAATCAAGTATGGTTGTTACAATGGTATAAAAGAATGGTATTTGAAACTATTTAAATTATCTATTTATGTTTCCTTATGATTATCCCCCTCCATTAGATACTAAAACTGAATATATTGTTAACAGAGAAGAAGAAGGTGAAGAAGTCAATTCTGTTGTAGTGGTGATTAAAGCTAAACTAGGAGAAGAAGTTATGGATGATACAAAAGAAGAACTTACGTTACTCATGAATCCATATTTTGATGAAATTACCAAGAATATTATGAAATGGTTTGAATTGATGGCTAGCCAACTTAGGAGTAAGTTGGCAATAGGAAGTAGTAGTAGTTAACATCATGAAGAGAAGAAGACCTATGGGGAAACTATTTTCTCAAAGACTGGACCTCAAAATAGACACCATGACTTCAAGAATTAGACCAAAACTAACAATCCTAAGTTATTAGAGCCTAAAGAGAACCTTGAAACCCCTTATAGCATGAAGGAAGCAGTAGATGAGTGGTAGCAACTAAGTGAAGAATGTAGGAAAACTCTGCCTTTTGACTAGTTCTTGAAGGTCTCTAGAAAACTCAAGTATTGAGAAAATGGGGATAGGATACCTTTTCTAAATCAGGAATTGAAGTATACCATAGGAAATGTAACTATTCCTTAATTTTATTGCTCGTTACAAATGTATGCTAGTTCTTGAATACAAAAACTAGATGTGTATTTCCAGTTGAATCCTATGGTTGAAGAGGATGCACTGAAAATGCCCATTCTACATCTTGAGGGAGAAGCCAATGATTGGTGGTTCCATGGTATTACTACATTGGGACATGATAATATTGCATCCTATGAATATTTTTCCAAAGAACTAGTGGAGAGATTCGATAGAAAATACCCTAAACTTCCTTTCAAAGAATTGGCACAGTTGAAGAAACCGAGACCCCTGAAGCCTATATGTTGGAATTTCAAAAGCTCCCAGTTATGGTTTATGACATCTCTATGGATAATTTTGTTCTACTATAAAATAAGGGGTTGGAAGAACCTTTGAAATGGATATTGAAATCCTACAATCCAACTACATTGAAGGATGCCATAAATTTGACAAGAGATTTGCAGAATATGTTTCCAAGTACTCGGTATCCCCCTAAGCCTAATTTTCCTTCCAAATTCAAAGAAGGGAGGAAATCATGGAAAAATGAATCTTTTCTCAAGGATAATAAGTAGGGGATAAGAAAATAAGAACTCAAGAGGAATAAATTGTGCTTCATGTGTCAACAGCCTTGGGTTCTTGGACATAGGTGTGCTAAAGGGAAGGCACACTACATTGAAGTCTTCTTAAAATATGATGAGGAGGAGTTGAAGGAAGAAGTGTAACTTTTATCCCAAGAAGAGGGGTATGAGAAATAATAAGAAGAGAATCCTTCTCCTAAAAAGAGAAAAATTGTATTACTTTCAAGTGTGCTAATATTTCACACCCTTGGACTCAAGGGTAATATACAAGGCCAAAAGGTTATAGTTCTAGTTCATGGAGGAGGCACTCATAAATTCATAGATGCATCCTTGGTGGAAAGGATAAATATACATGTTGAAACTTTTGGGGTCTTCACAGTCATCATTCCAAGTAACAATTATAAGGAAAACACACTATTATGGACTCCAAAGCTTCAAGTTAATATAGGAAATCACACTATTATTGACAATTTCTATGTAGTGGATGTGGCTGATACAAATGTAGTTTTAGGAGTACAATGGTTGTATTCTATAGGGGAGCATATAGTGAATTATTTATTCCCTAAAATGAGGTTCTAAAATATGGAAGGGAAACCCATCCTATTGAGGGGAGTGCACACTTACCCTCACCAAGTGGTGTCTTCTCACAGTATGAGGTCTACCTTGAGGCTTGGGGACATTGAATGGGTTGTTGAATGTTTGATCACATCTCCCAAGCCTTACTTGAAGGTTTCCAAACATCCAAAGGAAATAAAACATTTGTTGGGTAAGTATGAGAAGGTTTCTGGAGACCTTCCTCTAGGAAGGCCACCTGATAGAGGGGTGGAGCATACCATTTAAATATATATCGAGACTCAACCTATCAAAATGAATCCTTATAGACACCCCAAAAGGATTCGAGATTATATTGAGGAGGTCATTAAAGAACTCTTGGAATTAGGTCTCATAAGACCTAGCACAATCCCTTATGCTTCTTTAGTTGTCATGGTGAAGAAAAAGTGTTAGATCATTATACCACCTAGTACCATAATCACATACACCTAGGAAACATTGTCATTTGTTTTTTACTTATGCTATATGGTCCAAAACTGGGTTGTGTTGGTCAAGCAAGGTCCTTTTGGTGTTTTAGACTCATTAATGCACCCAAGCACCCACATTTGATCATTTTGGTTACACATGCACCCTAATTTATGATTTTTTAGTACTTGGTGCACTACTACTCCATAAAATAGGGAAACTGGATAACCAGAGGCGCCCATGCATGGTATTTGGTTGTTTTTTGTTCTTTTGGACCATTTATTTCTACCTAGAGCCACTCCCACTCACCCATGCACTCCACCAAGCCTATCCCACCATCATTTATGTCATAGAATTCCCCAACCACATTCTCACAGGAATTTGTGACCGCTTGAGGTGGTTTGAGAACTCATTGGTCCACCTAGCGGGGTTTTGAGGACCAAACTAAGCCTGCCACATGTATGCATCCAATTTTTCGTCAAATGCTAAAAAATTTATCCTATTATGTAATAATGATTTTCCAGTCATTTTTACATATTGGACTATGATAATAAACTCAGTTATTGGCACCCTTCTTATGTATTAATTTTGCTCTTTTCACTATTTTCTGTATAATTTGTTAATATCTTGAGTTGTGAGGATTCCTTGAGCTTCTATATCTTGTTGTGAATCATATTTTCACATGGTATTAAATATATTTGTATTTTTAAATCAAATCTAGAGTGTTTGAGTTTCTATCTAGGGTTTCTTCCATAAAAAATTGAGTGTTTTCATTACAGGTAGTTCCAGTGTCTTTGTCACTCAATGCGCAAGTAGAAATGGATAAAAAACATTTCTTTCTTACCCCATTCAATTATTTTGAATATAAGGTTGAAATGGTGATCCATCTAAAGTCTAAATGCCTCTACAAAGTCACCATGGGGACTGAGAATGAGCCTAACTCTGTTATGGAAAAATCAAAGTACTTCAACATATTAGATGAGGCATTTGGGATGCTTTGTATCAATATCTTGAAGGATATTCTCTTCCATGTAGACAGTATTAACACACCCAATGAATTTTGGCTCAAGATAAAGTCATTGTTTGGGAATACTAATGAGATGAGGGGACACCAACTCGAAAATGAGTTTATCTTACTAAGCCCAACTCACTTTGAGATGATCCAGGATTTCTTCACAAAGTTCAAATCATTGGTGCTTCAATTGAAACAATGTGGAATTGACAAGAAGGAGGATCAGCTGATCTTATCCATTCTTTTGAATCTAGGACCCAAGGACTCATTGTTTGTCTCTACATTCCACTTAGGCAAGATGACAACTCGAAATTAGAGAATTCCTTCACTGGCAGAATTCATGGAGTCTTTGACTCAAGAATAAGATAAATTAGTGGAAATGGTTACCATCAAATCCAGCAAGGATCAAGCCCTTTCTACAGGAGCTTCGAATAAAGCCCAAGGATGATTTTAAGGAACCATACTTATTCAAAAGTGTATAAATGTTGGCGAATATTACCAATTCTTAAATTCCAACTATGAAATGATTGGCGATATTTTTCAAAAAATATTTTAATTTCCAGGGATTTTACATCGTTTATATAATAATTTGGTGATTTTTTGGGGTGAAAAAATTTTACCTGATCAAAATTGGGTGAAAGAGGGCTTCAAAAAATGAAAAATGGCAAATCTTTCTTCAGAGAAAAGCATGGAAAGATAGCCCACTGGGATAAAATTTGCCCCTAAAATTATCCCTAGATTCAAGCCAAACGAAAGAAGGAAGCCAAGGATTCGAAGCGGCAAGAGACGAAGAAGTAGGATAAGCCCAAATACTCAGATGGGGGTTTGAATCCTAGAAAGGACAAAGAGAAGAAGAAGCAAGAGAAGACAAAATGCACTTATTGTCACAAAGGGTGGAATCCAGAGAGTACATGCATGAATAAAACTATTGACATGATGGTGCAACTCCTAGAGAAGAACAACATCCCACTGCTAGAAGGCGCAAGGAATAAAGAGGGAGGTTCAAGTTTAGAGAACAATAATAGATGCCATGCTTTGGTTGTTGGATATTCAAGCTCTTCCTCCTTCATCGTAGATTCTGGTGCCTCAATGCACATTGCTTCCATGCAATATTCCTTCTCGGCCATACATCCTTACAGTGGTTCATACATCCTCATGGGTGATGACTCTAAGATCCCATCCAAAGGGATTGATGGGATAGATCTATACAATGGGTACTACATGTCTATTCCTGATCTTGCAAAGAACCTACTCTCTATCTATCAAATGACACACATAGTTACAGACAAAAGAGGAACATTTACTAAAGACAATATGTAGACCTCAGAAATATCTGCAGGCCAAGTTGTTGCAGTGGGTTTTGCTAACCATGATTCAAGAATTTATAAGTTCTCTCTATTAGTATTATTAATCCTCCCTTGACCATATTGTCTATTAGATTATTTATCCTAACATAGCAACCTTAATTAATTAATTGGGTCCACTATTACCATTGGGTCCACCTGGCCTAATGGGGCCACGTGTACTAGTCACTAGAGTGTGGGGAGTGTTTCTATAGGTTAACATCCACTTAATTCATGTACATGAATTATTTTGGGTTCCTCCTAGACCAATCCCTACATTTTAGGAGCGATTGGGAGTCCCAGCACCAACCTACTTTAGTTAGTTGGAGTTAGTATTAGTCATTCTTAGTTATCCCCAAGTTACTTTCAGTTAGTTCACAATCAATTATCTAGTGAAAGCTTTGCATGGCTAATGCATGGTTGCATGTGGAGTATGAGCCTTTTCCCACCTACCACACTCAGTTGCACTGAGTTAACTAGCTATCACTGTTTGATTGAGTTTTTGGAAATCTGGAAGTTGATTTATTGGACTTCGATATTGATTGAGGCACCATGAGTTAGAGGTTCAGTTAGATATATTCATATCCACTTGGTAGATTCAAATTTATCCCTAATGCCTTTTAATTATTTCTATTTTTAAACTATTGTAACACCGGAATTATTATTGTGAATGATACTGTAAATTCCTGAGCAATAGTTGTCCATTTCCTGTGTGGTTTGTTTTGTTCAGTTTGTATCTTCATTCTCCATTGACTGCAAAAATTATTACAACTATATTCTTGAATATCTAAATGGAATTCAAATTGTAATCTGGTATCAGATCCTTCTCAGGTAGGTTTCATGCTTATTTCTCCCCATTGAACATCAAAAGCAGTTGGGTTTTCACAAAAGTCCCCTATGATGATTTTCTAGCTATGGATTTATTCAGACCAGTGAAGAGGGAATGATGGACCCTAAAAATATGTTCATGTCGAGAGGAAAAGCATGATTCTAACAGTTCATATGTTTTAGTGTGTTATTGCAGTGAAATTAACAGGTGCTACGTAGCTTATGTGAAGTTTTGGAGTCTTTCAACCAGAGCAATTATGAGTTCTCAAAATCCTGAACCAGAGATCCTCACAACTTCCAATTATCTTGATTGGAGGATTGATATATAGCTGGCCTTGCACAAGCATGGCTATCATAGGATCATACATGGATGGGATCATGAGCCTCATTAGCTAGTTGAAAGGAACAAGTTTCTAAACCGTTGTGATGAAGCATTCGGGTACTTATGTACTTATATATCCATAGATCTCCTCTTCTGCCTAGAAGGCTCAAGGACTACCAGAGAATCTTGGGAGAATCTTGATATCTTTTTTAACAAACAATATGAGCTTCGGGGATACATTCTGGAGAATGAGTTGGTATCTTTACATCCCAGCAGTTTCGAGACTAAATTCAAGTCTCTGGTACTTCAATGCAGACAGTGTGTAATAGAGCAGAAGGGTGAGCAGAATGTCCTTCCCATACTCAGCAAACTAGGATCTGAGTATTTTGCATTTGTTTCCATATTTCATTCCAAGCAAGAAACCTTTCCTGATTGGAAAATTCCTTCATTAGATTCTTTTTCCAAGTCCTGAATCAAGGAGCAAGACAAGTTGATTCAAACAGGAGTCATCAAGACCTCCAAATATCAAGCTCTCATAGTTACTGACTCTTCCAAAGAGAAAGAAAAGGGGAAATCAAAGAAGAAATAGCCAAAATCAGCTGATTCAAATCCTTAATAGAATCAGTAAACTTTTGAAGGATTCTCCGTCTCTAAGAAGAAAAATAAAAAGTGTCCCTATTGTATGAGGGGTTTTCATCTAGAAGACTCGTGCATGAAGAAGAACCTCGACCAAATGAAAGCTCTATGTGTACAGAAAAATATTTCCCTACAACAAAGAGTAGTAATGTTAGATGATGATGAGAATATTGAAAAATATGAGACATGATTTCATGCAAGCCTCTCTCCATCGAAGGCTTATGTGATAGATTCTAGAACATCCAACCACATGGTTGCATCCAGGGAATCCTTCATCTCCTTCCCTCTATAAGGATGACCTAGTATTCATATGGGATATGACTATAAAATCCCAGATGTTGAGAGAGGTTCAGATAAAATCTAGCATGATGATTTCATGCCCTCTCCTACATAAAATCAATTTGTTGAAGATGAAGAAGAAGCAGATTTTTCCCTACAGTCAATTCGAACGGAAGAAAGTCTCCTTGAAGTGACTCCTTCTCTTGCTGCTCCAGAATTTTATGAGATCCCTGATATCTCACATCCTCACTTGGAGGATATAGAATAAGACATTTGAATCTCTGTTTGTGAAAAAAAACACTCCTTCTATTCTTTGCAAAAATTCTCCACTAATTCTTTAAATTTTTCTGCATAGTTTACCGGTGATTGTTTTAGAAATGGTAGAGGAATTTGATTTATCTATCTATAATGATGTTTCTGGTGTGAATAAAAGTAATACCATTGATATTATGGAAATAATATCATATTATATGAGTGATCCATTCACTCTCATTAATCTAGAGCTTCCAGTAAATTCCTACATAATTGCATGCACCAAAAATCAGAATTTTGAAGAAGGAGAAAATTGTGCATCTACCATCTCGGTGGAGCAAAGTTTTGGATCTAATATGGATATATTTGGATCTAATTTATTTTCTTATTTGATAATATGTGATTCAATTTTTAATATTCAAGAGCTTTCATTATTTCTTGTAACTGGTTTCATCAATTTTGGTGTGACAAATCAAGCACCGCAAGTCTCCCTCAATTTTGTTGTTGAGGATTCGATGATAGTTCTCTCTTATGAGTTTGATGATATCATATTTTGTGAATTATTTGTTATTGATAAATCTATATCATATTTTGGAGCTCAATCATTCTCTCTCCACATCCCTAGGGATTCTCTACCTTTGGTCACATGCTCATCCCCTCACAGAACTAGTAAAGAGAAAGACATTCTGCATCCACCTAAACACTTGCTCCTAACACTTGGGGATGATTTTTACACTCATGGTTTTTTTTTCAAGGCTAAAATATATCAGGTTCTTTGGTTTTCCTCACATCATTTGAATTCTCAAGAAATTTTTCTCTCTCATCAGTTGATTTCAGCTTCTCTACATGGGTCCCGTTTTCACCGTGCAGTTGTTTATATTTCTGATTTAGTTGAGTACATTGTTCTTCTTCCAAAGAGGAAGATTCCTCCAGACATAAGAATTTTTTTTGGATTCAAAGGTTCACCTACATAGAAGAACCAATATGCTGCATTTGATGCTACAAATAGCAGCAAAAATTTTCAGAAGTTTTTTCAAAATTTGTATTCCTGCTTATTTTGAGGGGGGGGGGCATCCCATGAGGTTTTCCCCTATTTATTCAGGTTGTATTAAGAAGAATTATGTATTTTAGATTTTATTTTGGTGACCTATGTCCTTTCTACTAGGTCCCATAAGTGTCCAAGTTAGGATTCAGGGGGGGTGTTAGGATTATTAATCCTCCCTTAACCATACTATCTATTAGATTATTGAGCCTAACTTAGGAACCTTAATTAATTAATTGGGTCCACTAGTACCATTGGGTCCACTTGGCCTAATGGGGCCACATGTACCAGTCACTGGAGTGTGGGGAACACTTCTAGAGTTTAACTGCCACTTACTGCATGTGCATGCATCAGTTTGGGCACCTCCTAGACCAATCCCTACATTTTAGGAGCCACTATGAGTCCCAGCACCAACCTACTTCAGTTAGTTGGAGTTAGCCCTAATCAGTATTACTTATCCCCCAGTTACTTTCAGTTAGTTCACAATCAGTTAGCTAGTGCAATATTTGCATGGTTGCATGTGGAGTAGGCGCATTTTCCCACCTACCACACTCAGTTGCACTAAGTTAACTAGTTGTCACTGATTAATTGAGTTGTTGGACATCTGGGAGTTGATTTATTGGACTCTGATATTGATTGAGGCACCATGATTTAGAGGTTCAGCTAGATATAGTCAGATCCACTTGGTAGATTCGAATTGCTCCCTAATGCATTCAAATTCTTCCTATTTGTAAATTATTGTAATACCAGATTTATTATTGTGAATGATATTGTAAATTCCCGAGAAATACTTGTTTGTTTCCTATGTGGTGTTTTTGTTTAGTTTTTATCTTCAATATCCATTTACTACAAACATTATAATAACTATCTCCTTGAAATTGTAAATGGCATTCAAATTGTAATACTCTCAATTCGACCCCTACTCCCAAGGGAATGTGCTCCTATCACATGAAAATGAGACCCGTAAGTTATGTTATGAGATATTTGGACATCTCAATTAGAGGTACTTGTTAACCTAAAAATCCCCCACTCATCTCTCAATGGCCTACACCACCCAAGGATACCATCTCACAACCCTCATATCACTCCATTAGACCCCCATACCCTCAAAATAGCTAAAGAATGAAGAAAAGGGCTTAAAAACCCCAAAAAGGAGCCCAAAATAGTCTCCTAGGGGCTGAAACCCCCAAAAAGGGGTTAAAACCCTAAAAGGGGCTAAAGTTAGGGTGAAAGGGGATAAAATCCCAAAAAAGGGGCTAAATCCTTGACCAAGGGCTTAAAACCCTAAAACCCCTTGAAAAAGCTATAAAAGGAGGGTGGGGGGTCACTCTCAAACAACATCTCCCTTGCATATTGTTATGCTTCCCGTGGATGCCTTGAGACCTTTGCCTCTCAAGCCACCCACACTCCCTCTCCTCCATTTCCATTGAGCCATTGCTCCCCTATCCAAGAGAGGTGCTTCCACAAGCTAGGGCATGGTGGCCCATTTCCACCCAAGAGAAGGTATAACCATATTTCATGTTTTGTTTCCTAGTTTCTTAGTTTTCTTTGTTTTCTAACCCTTATTTCATTTGTAGGTTTTAGATCTAACATTGTTTTGTAGGTGTTTCAATCTATTGTAGCTTACGATTTATTTGCACGTCTTTCGAGGCAGAATCCTAACCCTTGTGTGCAAAGGGGTTCATCATTGATTCTATATCCTTTATGTTCTTAGCTTAGCTTTCATTTCTGTCATTCACATTACATTTTATTTTCTGCATTTACCCACCAGCAGGAACCTACCTTCTTGCCCTATAGGCAAAAGGGAGCCATTCCTACCCCTGTAGTAGGGAGAAATCCCTGCTACAGAACTGGAGACCATACCAGATCGATCCCACAAAATCCTTGGTCCAAATTTTTCATTTTCAAGTTTTTAAATTTTTTGCCCTAGTTTAAAAAAAATTATGTTAAATCCATCTTAAATTCAATTTATTTCCTATTTTCAGTACTGCCGAAGCCTTTGCTAGGAAAAACCAAGTCAGATTGACCACAGTACAAGTTACTGTAGGCCAAATCTGACTCTGTCTCACAAAAAACCCCAAATCCGGAGCAAGGCGCTCTTATCGAGGCCAAAGGTGAGACTAAGGCGCACTTAATGGGAAAACAGGTGCACCTAGGGTGCACTTAATACCCTGATAAGTGTGAATTCAACCCAGAAACTCTATCCGCGACTCTTTTTGCATTCTCTGTGACCCCCTCACCGGTTTCTGAAAAAATCTTGCGGCCCCCTTGCAAGATTTGATCAGAAATGTGCGGCCTGTCAAACAAAAATTTAATTTCAGTTTAATAACAGTTAAATTTCAATTTTATAGGACTGTCAGTGTGGCTTAGCCTCCTTTGTCCAGCACTGCAAGTCAATTTCATTTTCTGTTTTTATTTTCTACAATTTCTTTCATAAACAATGTGTATATGCCAAATAAATGTTAAATGGATTAATCAAATGAACCTAGCCTAACTAAAATAAACCTAAAATTAATTATCTTGCTTCCCCTTCCTCCTCTACCCAGTCATCACCCTCTGGGGTATTCTGGGATATGACGAAGGGAAAGCTCGTATAGATCTAGGCACTCCACTATATTGTTCCAAACCATTAAAATCGGGTGACCTAGAAGGTAGAGGGGGTAGAGAAGGAGGGCTTCTCACGGCGCTAAGCGTCCTCCCTGTTGACCAACCTACCATCTGGGAGGTGACTTGAGTATCTATGGATGGGCTTAGTCCCATTGTGTTGAGATCCCAACACCTTCTCTTGGTTGAAGAGGAATATCAGTGTGAGGTAGACATCTAGTTAGGCCAGCAAACATTCAGGGTTAATCACTATATTTGTTCACAATTTCTGATTATTCAATGCTTGCATACATAAACATAATGAAATGAACTCTACCATGATGAATTCATAAACCATTTGTAGCAACCAAATACCAGAAAAACAAACAAACAAATACACCATACCAACTAATTAACCCAACTCAGTTCATGACGCTGAGGGAGCCTTAAAATTTACCAATTTACACTAAGTACAAACAACTCTGCAATCTTTGCGGAGATAAGTCCCTAACTACTTCAACTATGGGAAGTACTTGGGCTCTACCCAGAAACTCATTGTGAGGAGTACCACAGGAACACCAAAGTAGCTAGCTGCTAAGAGGAATTGCCAAGCGAAATGGGCAACGACCCCTTCCGATTGAGTAGAAACACCTGTGAGGAACAAGCCAAGTGATGTCTTCTAGCAGTATTGGTGGCTAAGTGACCACTTGCAGCCAATAGAAAGCCACTAAAACCAGGGTCCAAATATCATTCCCACCAGTTTCATACATAAAATCAAACACAATTGATCCTCCACACTCTTCCTCACGCCTAAGAGGCGAACCACCACCATTCAAAACACTCGATCGACACCGTCAAAGCCGTTCTCAGCAATCTCCCACACTATTAGAGGGCCACACAGCCTCTGATTCTGATTTAGACCCATATTAGTCTAAACCAGACCTCCACACCGCACCATTAAGCCCCATGGCTAGTGCCAACCCAGATCCATTTTTCGGCTTAACCTTAGCAAGAGGACCCATGTCCACATCACAAATTGTCACCCACAACCTGGAAAGTGGCCCAAGCATAGTCATGTAGACTATCATTAGTCAGTTGCCACCACCCATAGTGACCATCCAAGCTGGTCCACTTGCAACACATGGGGGCAATGGCCCCTCCACACACACTGCCCCTCCTACCACACAGGGGGGCAGTGGACCATCCACTTACATTATCCCTACTATCATACATGGGGGCAATGTCCCTTCCACACATACTATCCCACCCACAACATTTGGGGGCATTTTCCCATCTGCAATGGTACCACCGCAAGCACCCCTAGCTGTGCAAATGCATTATGCACCTGCAAACCCCACCACCATTGTAGCCCCATCCCACATCAAATTGGGGTCAAATATGCCCTTCATGGCTCATCTTAACTTGCCTAATTTGGCTAGATTAACAAATGACCCCATCCGCCATCAAGCTTTTTGGCCTCCAATGCCAACTAAGCTGCCATCAGACATCCCCAAGTTTGAAGGAAAAGCAGGGGAATGTCCCCAAAACCACATAATGGCATTCCATCTATGGTGCTCGTCCAATACCATTGTAGAGGACTCCATCAGGCTGAGATTATTCCAACGTACCCTTATAGGTGCGGAGTCAAATGGTACATTGAGCTGCCACAAGCCAAGTACCTGGACTTCAACTCCCTAACCTTCATGTTCCTATAGTATTTCCAACTCCATTTCAGATATGATGAAGGGGTGGAGATCCTACTATCCTGCTGTCAAAGAACTGCCACTCACATAGCTGACCATATCCATGAGTGGCAGCAACGCCGTAGCCTATGTAAAATCCAACTTGATGACAGGATCTTCTTGGATTGGTTCCTTAAGACCTTGCTCCTACCCATTGCAAAGGACGTTGCGTCTGAATGTCCCCAATCCAAAGAAGAGGCCATACTAAAGGCCCAACAATATGACCTTATCTATGCTCAGTCTGGATACATGTACACTGTCATTCCAGACGCTTCCCGTTCGAGTACCTCCTACTGCGACTCACCGGGGGCATCTCATGCTGCTAACAGCATCATAGGATTAGTCTCCCAACAGCCACAACCTTGACCAACACCACCTGCCATTACATCACAACCAAGCAACACTGCTAGTGTTGATTACCAGAACCAAGCTCTGGACTACACAAGAATTATGTCTCAGTCCAGAGCGATAACTTCCTACACACAGCCTACGCCACCACAGTAGGCTCAAGCCATGGCTTGGCCAACATAGCAGTATGTGGGGAAAATTCCCACATTTGTGGCACCACTACCCCCACAAATCTACTATGCACTGCCAATGCAACCAGTTCAATCCCCCGCCCCCACCCCACCCGTCCCATTGGGACAAGTGTTCGCACAACAAAACTGTCCCAACCAGCCTTCCCCCAATAATCAACAAGGGAAAGCTAGGAATAACTGACCCTGCAACCAAGGAAATAACCAACCGTAGGGACGCAGTCAACAACCAAACCCTCCCAACAATGCCACAGCTAACCGGCCAGCCCAAAACCCCCCACAACAAAATGTGCCAAGACGCAACACTCCATTGTGCAAAAACCAACCATGCACACTCTATGATGTTTATGGGCATTACACTTTCGAGTGTCCCCTCATGGCTCGTGCTAAGCAACCATTCAAAATGAGGCCCAGTAGGTTGCCAATCAAGCCCAACTCAACCTGGCACCACAAGGACCTCCCCCCATGGTGCTTCAAAACCCACTGCCAGTCCAAGAATTGGTGGCAACCATACCCCCTCCCCAGACCAATACCAACGCTCTGGGGGCACCTCCCACTATCGAAATAGGTGTTCACTACCTACTAGCCATGACCACTAAAGAGGTCAACTTGCAAACCCGACAAAATCAATACGGTACCACCACTAAACCCGCTGACAAATTAGTGGCATCAACGTCCAAAATAGTCAACCTACCTTTTAAGTTACCCCCATTCCTATGCCCCACCCCCCCCATATGTAGGTATGCCAATAATTCCATGGCTAGAGCTGCAGTCAGCTATAGCATCATGGATGATTTAGCCCAAACGCCAACTGCCATGTCCACTCTTGAGGTACTTAAAACATGCCCAACGCAGCGAAAATCCTTACTAGCTGCTCTAGGGGTAGTAGACCCCTCTGACTCCAAGTTGATCACATTTGACATGGAGAACGGGAAACCACACATTCCCTCGACCATTGCCTTCCAAATCCCAGTGTCCATCCAGAATTTGGTCATGCATTGATGCATAGTGGATGAAGGGGCATCCACATGCGATATGTCTACCTTGGTTTGGAAAAAACTTGGATCACCAATTCTGTAATCATCCTCCACAACTCTGTGGGCTTATGATGGACATCCCACTAAAGCCCAAGAAATCCTCTCCCATGTCCCCATCACATTAGCCAAGAAGACAATGTTGATCGACATAGAAGTTGTCAATGCTCAACTGGACTACAACCTTCTCCTCGAAAGGAGTTACATGTATGCCATGCGAGCAGTCGAATCAATTGTCTTTTGTCTCATGATGTTCCCCCATGAAGGGAATATTGTGACAGTTGATCAACTCACTTATCATGATCCACAAGGGTTAACAGCACCTACCAATGTTATCCCTACCATCACCACCATTGAGTCGCAAGGGGCGACCACACAAGCTAATGTCGTCCCTGTAATCAACACTATGGTTGACAACACACCAGCACCTCCATTGTTGAATGTGGGACCTGGGTTGTTTGTTGATACCTCCATGATGACTCCTTTCTTGATAGTGTCACCACCACCGACACAGTCTAAAATTGCATACTTGTGCATGGTCTCATCAAGCACCACTACACCTAAACAGCAACCGCAACCGTAGCCCCAACCACAACCACAACATCTTCCACCGCCGCAATACCAACAATAGCTGCAACATCACTCGCAGCAGTAGCATTACGCACAGCCACAACCATAGTTGCATCCCCACATGCAACCAACTGGGATTTATGTGGGCTCATCCCCAGTCCATACGATTCCCTTCCTCTTCCCCCACCTGGTGTCATGAGCAAAATGGTAATGGCCACCTTGAGCCTACCCAACTTTACATTGGGAATTCTGGTGTGGCATCTTGATCCACCAGCTCAACCAGCAATGCCCAAGGTTGTTTTAACCCAGTGCAACCTATCGCGGTTGAGTCCCACCCTCCACCCGGTTTGCACAAGCCAACTGCTACACTCGCACCTACACCACCCTAACCCAAAAGGACTAGGGGAAAGAACACCAAAGCCACCACAGAGACACAACAAGTCCCACCTTGTGCCATCTGTGAGTAACAGGGCCATCCAACTCAGAATTTCCTTGAAATCCCAGTGACCCATGCCCATCTAAATGCCATGGATACAAATGAAAACATCCCCATGGTTGAACTCCCAACTGCGCTAGTAGTCAGGAACAGGGCATTAAGGACAAACCATGCTTGCACCCTTTACAAATTTTATGGGCATTACTCCCACCATTGCCAATATTTTCCTGAATTTTGAATGGCTCTTGCTGACCTTTGTCACCATTCCCTTGAGTCTGAGATCACCTTGATCAAAGAAGTTCACCCACCACCTCCTTCGTCAGACACCATGTCCATTTACATGATGCCCAGTTCCACCGACCTGCTCGTCTCCTCCTCCACCAATGGTCCATCGGACCTGTCTCTTCATTGCTTCAGCAATAATGAGGATATACTTGAAGCTCTGACCACCCAAAAATACCCATGGGATGAAATGTATTATTGCTCGTTCTTCCTCCCAGAAGAACTGGTGTCGCAGTCTGACCATTTTTCTGTGGAGACCAAAGATTTCATCCATGGGAAGTTCGACTGGTTCAAGAACCCCATCCCAGCACCAAATACCTTTGAAGAAGGGAATATGGTGAACATTTCACCAACCATTAAAATCGACATCTCAACCAACTCTGAGATCATTGAAGAAATCATGCTGGGGGCATCTTGCTCCCTGGAAGAGTTCGATGCCTACAAAGCTCTCTTCCAAGAATTCTGCAACATTTTTGCTTGGCCGTACACTAAAATTCCCAGCTTAGATCCATCCATCATGGAACACCACATCGACACATGGCCTGATGTGGCACTTGTATGCCAAAAGCAATGGCCCATCCATCCATCCAAAGTGGTTGTGGTGAAACCCAAGATAGAGAAGCTGCGCACAGCCAGCTTCATTTATCCCATTGCATACACCACTTGGGTTTCTAATCCTATTCCCATGAATAGAAAATAGGGTACCATTTGTGTTTCCACAAACTTCCATGACCTCAATGGGGCATGTCCCAAAGACAAATTCCCCACACCTTTCATCAACCAGATCATCAATGCATGTGCCGGATATGAAGCCTTTTCTTTCATGGATGGTTTTTTTGGATACAACCAAATCCAAATCCGGAAAGAATACCGTTACAATATAGCATTCACAACCCCATGGGGTACATTCACATACCGAATCATGCCCTTTGGCCTCAGAAATGCTGGAGCCACCTTCCAGTGTGCCATGACACACTGCTTCCGCGATCTCATTCACATCATGTTGGTTTGTTTTGACAACCTCATCGTGCGGTCGCAAAAGTACACACAACACACAGATGACTTGTGACAAGTCCTCATGCGATGTCACCAGTGCAGAATCTGTTTGAACCCATTCAAGTGTGTTTTATGTGTCCCCATGGGCCATCTACAAGGATTCATCTTGTCTTACAAAGGAATGACCTCTGATCCTGGGAAAGTCCAGATGACTTTCTCTCTAATGTCACCTCTTTAAGTGACAACGTTTCAACTTGTATTATAGTCTTTCCACTTTTTGTTTTACACATTTTTTCAAAATTGAGTCTTATGTATCATTTCCTCTCATTGCTTCAATGGAGCACACCTCAAACCGGTATATGGGATTCACAGATGGAGCAAGCATATGGTCTTCGAACCTCGCCTCAGCTGCATGGGTAATCTACTCCCCATCACACAAGTTGATCCACATTGACGAAATATGCATGGGCACCGCAACCAACAACCAGGCAGAATATGATGGTGTCAATGGCCTCTTGGCCACTACTCTTCAGATAGGCATTCACCATCTCGATGTCTTCTTAGAATCCCAGCTGCTTTTTTCTCAGTTGAACAATCACTATCGAGTACGGGATCCCTGCCTCTTTATAAAGTACCTGCCCACTAAACAGATGGTTAGAACATTTGAATCCATCACATTCACACATGTTCCTAGGAACCTCAATAGTGTAGCAAATCAAATGGCTAACGATATTCTAAATTGGCATATCCACAACTGCATATAGGAAACATACAACCATAACATCATGCATAAACATGTCTAAAAAATACACACATAGTGTAATAATACATCACATAGGCATTTGCATTCCACAGCATCATAAAAAGACTCACATAATAAAAATATAAAAGAAGATCCACGTGTGTCAAATATATATATCATCCATTCGCATGTCCAAAACCTGTCCAATACAAAAACGAGAAGCCACATATGCTCTTTCAACAGGATATACATAAGCGACACAAAAACCCCTAGGTGCACCAATGCACTAGGGGTAGCCCCACTAGGCTACTAATCCAACTCAGACTCATCATCTGACTCATCTTCTAAAGAGGACTCATCATTTATAGGAAGATCACCTCTCGCCGCCCGGTGAAAGTGCTCACAAGCCACCGCCATCTTGCTCATCACTTCAATCAACTCTGGAGGAAGGTTGTGAATAGTGGCAATCATATCAGTACTCAAGTGCTTCCAGCCATCATCTGACACTCCAGTAGCAAGCTGCTCCATATATGGCACAAGTCCATCCATATCCCACTGCTTCCTACGGGAACTCCCAGTAGGATCCGCCACGGGAGCCACGGTAACAACCCGCCTCCGATGCCTAGGCGGCGGGAGAGGACCAACATCTACACATACAAACAAGGACACCATCAGTCAACATATATCAATATGCAAACTACCTACCAGCTCAACTACACTATGTATAAATATGAACATAAAAACATCATGCATACATACCAGTTGGTCCCCACGTCTGGCCAGGAGGTCGGGGCATCTCAAGATCTCCCTGGAAATCCATACCAACATACAGGTACTCCTCGATCACTACAGGAACTGGAGCCACTACTCCAACAACTCCTCTGTAAAAAATCATCCCACTTTGTCGCCACCCTCATGGATCATCATCTGGAACCATCTGTACATCCTCGGCTCTCGCAGACCACTGTCCTACACAGCCCGATGAGGACAAAGTGTAGGTACTTTCTCAAAGAAGAAAGCACACAAGAAGGAACCAAAACAAAAACTAGTGCCAGTAGTCTGCGACTTGTTCAGCTGATATTGAACAGCCTACAAATACATCTAGCCCCATGCATAATATGTGCCACCTATAGCATGCTCTACTAGCTATAGCTGACAACTAGAAATCTTGTGGCTCCCCGTGGAACCCAAGATACACTACAGTAAGGTCCCCACCTCCTGTGTGGACAAATCCTCGATGTCACACATTAGAATGTACGAACCACGCACGTACGTCGTAGCGTAACAGTGTCGATCACATAGATCCTCCAATGTCTCCCCCCGAGACAGCACAGGTACCAAGTCACCAACCACTCCCAACATAGGGAGCCCAGTAATGAGTATACATCTTCCAACATAATCTCAATGCGTTGGCCCTGAAATGGGAACACCTCCTCATCAACATCCCAGAAACCTATCAGTGTTTGCATCAGAAAACACAAGCTCCACATGAGGGGTATCCTCATAAATTTTAGCGATCCGCAATGGGATAATGTATATCTAACATTCTCGTCATGTAAGGATGCATCCCTAACACTCTTGCAGTCTCTCTCTCTCCACTTGATCTCCACCATCCTGCACAAGCAAAAACCCTGATGTGCGCCATTGCCATCATCAAAAAATCACCCAAAAGAGGCTAGGGTGCACCTGTTTGGGAAAAAGGAGCACCCAGGGTGCTCATAATTTCTCCATAGGTGCACCTTTTCCTTCGAAAGGTGTGACTTGGCCCCCATGAAACCCCAAACTGCTCATGGGGGGCCACCAGGTGACCAAATCCAGCAAATAAAACACCAAAAAGATGAGTTTCAATGAGAGCTTTTTACCTGCAAGTCATGGCACGTAAAACCGTCGGTCGGATTAAGAGAAATCAGCAAATGAAGAATTAGGGCCCACCTCTCCAACTCCACAATGAACAATGACACTTCACCAAGTGGACCCCACCCTTATATAGGCCCCATTTGACCTAATTTCTTTCGATCGACATAACAGGACCATACGGACTCCGTTTGAGACATCGTTTATGCCACTGGTTTCATAATCCTTCCCTCTATCTCTTTATAAGACCATTGTCTCATGTTTAATAAATCAATTTTGGGACCATTTCCCACCAATCACCTCGATTTACGATCCATGACATGACGATGCAAGTGTCTACAAACCTGTACTTGTATCACAATCCCCAATCATAACTCATGCAATTTTTTGGGCCACCACCCGTTAAGGAATGCAATTTTACTTTTATTTTTGTATTTATAATTGTCTTTTCCACCGCACCTTACGTGGACATCTAGACCATCGTCCACAAAACCCTTTATTTTTCTTTCATGTATTTGGCATATAAGTGCCCCTGGACTTGTACTTACATCGCATGTAGTCAAGTTTGTCCACCGTAACACACACACATGCTCTCCTGACCTCTGTCCAAGAGCCACTTTGATTTGCATGCCTCTACTGGACTGAATCCTGAGCCTCTGCCGTGATCTACCCCGTACATGTATTGGTATGTTTGAGAGCCTTCTGCTCCATCCATACTGTTCAGATGACCTTTGGACCTCTGTCCACCGTCCCAACATGGGTCACCGCCTATGCCACCACAATCAGTTGACCATATTGGAGTTTCATTTAAGCTCTTTTCTGACTCCTTAAAACAATGAAAAGATTACCAAGCGCAGCTGCTTCCTTTCCCTCTCGCTAAAGTATAGGAAAGGGCATCTACATCATCTCATTTACCTCCTTTTATGGACCATGTAGACTAGTAAAATGAAAAGGAAACCCTTGGCACACTCAAGTCAAGACCATTCCCCTCTGCATATTTTTATGCTTTCTCGAGCAGAGGGACCGCACTCTATGAAAAATCTCACCACGGGTTGTCGTTAAGCTCTTTTCCATCCTTCTCATCAAGAAAATATTGCCGAGCAAACTTGGTTTCATTCATGCTCGTAAAAGTATCTGAATGATTGTCCAGTCAATATAGGTTTAACCTTTTCCAGCCTGATTGGAATACCAATTGTAAATAAGTCTCTCATCCTCTCCAGGATGAGCGAGCTCTCCTATGTATACTTTTATCCTTTTTTGGGCATAGAAGACTACCAACAAAAAAGAGCCCCCACTGGAGTCTTCTTCGTGCTTTCAGACTCTCTAAAATTGAAAGCACCATCGAGTATTTAACTTCTCAAGCTCACCAAAAATCCATGAGATTGTACCATAACAGTTTCCCTAGAGACCACCCCACAGAAAATAGTTTGGCAGCATTCCCCTATTGGGTTTCCTTTGTTCAGAGTAATCTGCAATGTGTCTTCCTTGGATCCCATCAATATCAAAAGTGTCTACCTCTTAAAAGTATTTCCCATCTGCAGTGATATCCCTGGTATTTCATCTATGATCCCATTCCCATGAGTCAGTTTCATTTGTTGCCTGGTCCACCTTGCCATCACACTCTGAAAAAAGGAAGTTTCAGTCTCCCTTCCCCTGCCCCTGTTCAAATATTTCCCTCCCCCCCCCCCCCCCCCCCAATTCAGTGAGTTAGTCTGTATATTTCTTCACACCTTCCAGTTATCTCCCTCGCACTCCTGGTCAAGGAAACATCATTGACTTGGCTAGGGGTAGGTCTCTCTCTATCGATGCCAACACACATATTCCATAGGATAGACCTAGAGGTCCCTGTATCTTGGTTTCATTAACCTCATTGATGAGTCCCTTGGACCACTTGAGAGGAGTCCTTAGTGCCTCTCAGGATGGTTGTTTCTCACGTGCTCAACTTCAACTACATCATCGCACCATTCAGATTCATACAAGGTTTTGTCCATACAATATTTGGTCAAAGACCCCCGATGTCACCTGAATCTAGTAGATTGGTGAGTCCACTCGAGGGACCTAAACAGGTTATGTCCCTTGTGATTTCTGGGTTGCGTTGGAGATAGTGTTTAGAAGCCCCATCAATGCTTCAATATACCTTTATGATTGATGCAGCATACTTGTACCATAGAGACTCTGACTCTCAATCAGCGAGTCCACATAGCTATGTACCATTCTAGATCCAACAGACCACCAGTCATGAAGTATAGCATTCCATGAGAATGCCAAGGGTCCAATGTACCAGATCATCATTGTATTCAACCTCACATGGAGGCAACCATTATTGTAACATCAGTTGTATATGATCGGCTCTTGTATTTTAGAGCATAGATCAAATTATTATTTTGACATTGTCACGAGCATGGGGATGCCCACCTCATCCATATACATGTCACACATTAGTTGTATCTCACCCATTGATGGGAACCATATTAATACAAAAACCAAAATCCACCATGCCCTAGCCCCGGAAGCACCACCTCTACATAGCAAATCCTATGATGTTCGTTGGACATATGTTGAGCTACTGCCATCACACATCGAAGAGCAATATTTTAACCTAAAAATCCCCCACTCAACTCTCAATGGCCTACACCACCCAAGGACACCATCTCATGACCCTCATATCACTCCATTAGACCCCCACACCCTCAAAATAGCTAAAGGATGAAGAAAATGGCTTAAAAACCCCAAAAGGGAGCCCAAAATAGTCTCATAGGGGATAAAAACATAAAAGGAGCTAAAGTTAGGGATAAAGGGGCTAAAATCACAAAAAGGGGGCTAAATCCCTGACCAAGGGCTTAAAACCCTAAAACCCCTTGAAAAAGCTATAAAAGGAGGGTGGGGGGTCATTCTCAAACAACTTCTCCCTTGCATATTGTTATGCTACCCATGGATGCCTTGAGACCTTTGCCTCCCAAGCCACCCACACTCCCTCTCCTCCATTTCCATTGATCCATTTCTCCCCCATCCAAGAGAGGTGCTTCCACAAGCTAGGGCATGGTGGCCCATTTCCACCCAAGAGAAGGTATAACCATATTTCATGTTTTGTTTCTTAGTTTCTTAGTTTTCTTTGCTTTCTAACCCTTATTTCATTTGCAAGTTTTAGATCTAACATTGTTATGCAGGTGTTTCAATCTATTGTAGCTTAGGATTTATTTGTAGGTCTTTGGATGCGGAACCCTAACCCTTGTGTGCAGAGGGGTTCATCATTGCTTCTATCTCCTTTCTGTTCTTAGCTTAGCTTTCATTTCTGTCATTCACATTACATTTTATTTTCTGCATTTACCCACTAGAAGGAACCTACCCTTCTACCCTATAGGTAGAAGGGATCCATTCCTGCCCCTGTAGTAGGGAGAAATCCCTGCTACAGTACCTTCAAGCACTAAGAAAGGAAAGCATGGTTGAAGGGCTTCCTACCATCAAGTTTTCCAAAGGCACTTGCAAAGGGTGTATAGTGGGGAAACATGTTGAGTGCAGATATGATAAAGGGAAGGCAAGGAGGGATGTCCAAGTTCTTGATATGATCCATTCATATCTGATAGGGCCTCTTCCCACACCCTCATATGGGAATTCAAGGTATGTGTTGACTTTCATAGATGATTTCAGAAGGTATTGCTGGGTGTATTTTCTCAAACAAAAATCTGAAGTTTATGAGACTTTCAAACTATTCAAGGATTTAGTTGAGAACATGAGTGGGAATAAAATAAAGGTTCTTAATACTTAAAATCGCAAGGATTGTGTCATAAATAAATTGAAGCAGCTATGTCTGGAAACTCGCATTCATATGCATCATTCTTTGCCCTACACACCACAGCAAAATAGTGTTGTAGAGCGCAAGAATGGAGCTCTAAAAGAGATGGAAACATGCATGATGGAGGCAAAGGATTTGTCACCTAAGATATGGATTGAAGCCATAAATTGTGTTTCATATTTTCATAACATATCTTCACACAAATAATGGGAAGGAAAAACTCCATTTGAGGCTTGGAGTGGTCACAAGCCCAATGTTTCTCATTTCAGGGTTTTTGGCTCAAATTCCTCCCAAGAAGAGAAAGGCATTCAAACTTAAAAGAAAGGAGTCAATTATGGTTATATATGTTTAATATGAAAAGGGATACAATCTATTTTATCCCTAAACTCAAAAAACACTCATTGAAAGGAATGTACAGTTCAAATAAGATCCCATGCAGGAGATCGAACTAGTCAAGGGGGAACGCTCACATCCTCCACTCCATGATTATGTAATTGATGATTATTTATATGATTTTTGTGATTCTGATGTTTATGATGATAATTATTACATGCTCTCATATCATGACTTACCCATAAGTCCAAAATGGGATGAGAAAACCATACAAGTAGTTGGTGATCTTGTTGGAGATCCACTAGACTCTAGGAAGACTAGGTCTCAAATTCACAATGCTTTCTCCACTTGTGAATTGAATATTTCAGAGAGATGTTTTATGATGGTTGGATATGATCCTCATACATATTAGTAAGAATCACTTGACCCAAGTTGGAAAACATCTATGCCATAAGAGTTCAAGTCTTTGCAAGACAACGAAACTTGGGAGTTGGTTCCTCTACCTTCTAAGAGGAAACTAGTGCCATGTAAATGGGTCTATAGGACCAATGTGGATGTATATGGTTTGGATACCAAGTAAAATTCTAGTATAGTTTAAAATGGATTCTCTCAATTCCAAGGAGTGGACTATACAGATACATTCTCATTGGTTGCAAATATGGACTCAATCAGGCTAGTTTTAACCATTGTTGCATCTAAGCGATGGGAGGTTCACCACATGGATATGAAGAGTAATTTTATTCATGGTGATATTAATGAGGAGATTTATATGCAGAAATATGAATTTTTCATTCATGATGCTTCACTTTTGTGTGGGTTGAAGAAGTCTCTCTATGGCCTCAAGCAAGCCCCGAGGACTTGGTATGCCAAGATGAACAACTTTCTTCCTTCACTAGGCTTTGAGCAATGAAAATATGATCCTAATGTATATTTGAAGCATGATGGTGATGTATTTCAGGTTATAGTGTTGTATTTTGATGATATTTTTATCACTAGAAGTTTCATTTATTATATAGGTTCAATTAAGTCCTCTTTTCATAGTGAGTTTTCTATGACTGACCTTGGATTGTTGAAACAATTTCTTGGCTTGGAGATTGAGAAATATGATGTAGGGATCAAGGTTATCCAATAAAAGTATGTTATATACATTTTATTGAAGTTTAAAATGGTTGAATGTAAGGTATCTAAATGCCCATTCCTTTCAGGAGTGAAACTAGGTGAATTTGGTTCATCTCCATTGGTGGACAACTCATTGTATAGGTAACTGGTTGGGAGCTTGTTGTATATCACACACTCTCAACTTGATTTGGATTATGAAGTAGGTTTTGTTGAAATTAATATGCAATAACCTCATGATATCCATTGGAAGGCTGCAAAATTTATCTTGTATTATGTGCAAGGAACCAAACACTTCGAGGTACACTATGTTGTTAGTTTTCCACTAGAACTAGTTGGATTTACTGATTCTAGTTGGGATGGAGATTCTATTAACAGAAATTATACTTCCGGTTATGTCTTCATGATTTCATATGGTCCCATATTCTGGTAAAGTAATAAGCATCACACTATATACCTTTCATCAACTGAGGCCAAGTACAGAGGAGCAATGAATGCAACTACACAATGTGTGTGGTTGCAAGGAATTATTAGAGAGCTTGGATTTTCATTTGATTCACCCACGATAATTTGGTATGACAATAAAAGTGAAATCAATATTTCCATTGATCCAATACAAAGATAGAGGAACAAGCACACAGAGATACACATGCACTACATTAGGAGCTTGGTGCATGAGAAGGTGATATCGTTGCAGTATTTCCCATCTGCAGAGCAAATTGCCGGCATCTTCACCAAGAGATTCACAGAGAATACATTCACCTATCTGAGATCACTTCTTGGAGTGGGAAAAACATGGTGATTACTGATATTCACTATTATATTTAGCACCGTGTCCATTTTTTATGGGATCTTTTGCTCCCATGAGGTTTTTCTCCTTACCTTGGTTATATGCACAAATAAATAAATTGTTGTGAGAGGTGACTTGAGCCTTAGTTTCCAAGGCCTTGTTTTTTATGTATTTACACTAATTCAGGATTAATAAGGGTGTTATAGCATTATACCACTTAGTTCCATGTTCACATACACTTAGGACACATTTTCATTTATTTTGTACTTATGTTATATGGTCCAAAACTAGGTTGTGTTGGTCAAGCAAGGTCCTTTCGGTGTTTTGGACTCATTAATGCACCTAGGAGCCCACATTTTATCATTTTGGTTACACATGTGCCCTTTTTTGTTATTTTTTAGTCCTTGGTGTGCTCCCACTTCATAAAACAAGGAAACTGGTTGACCAGAGATGCCCATGCATGGTATTTGGGTGTTTTTAGCTCTTTTGGACCATTTATTGATTCCTAGAGCCAATCCCACTCACCCATGCACTCCACCACACATATAATTCCCTCATTTATGTCCTATCATGCTCCACCCACGTTCTCATAGGCATTTGTGACCTTTTGAGTTGTTTTGAGAGCTCATTGGCCCACCTAGGGGGGTTTGAGGTCCATTCTAAGCCTGCCACATGTATGCATCCAATTTGCCTCCAAAGGATAAATATTTTCTCTTATTGTATAATAATGATGTTCAAGGCATATTTACATACTGGACAACGATAATAAACTCGGTTATTGGCACCATTCCTATCTATTAATTTTGTTATTTTCAATGTTTTTCTGTATAATTTGTGAATATATTGAGTTGTGAGGATTCTTTTATCTCCTATATATTGTTGTGAATTATATTTTCAAAAAAAGGATGAAACCTCAAGAATGTGCATTGACTTTAGAGCCTTTATCTATAAGAAATTGAAGAATAGATATACCATCCCAAGGATTGATGAACCCATGGATGAGCTCCATGGTTCCAAGCTCTTCTCAAAGATTGACCTTAGATATGGTTATCATCAAATTTGAATGAGGAAAGAGGATGTACCAAATATTTCTTTCAAATGTCACTATGGTCACTTTGGTTTCCTTGCCATGCCTTTTATCTTGACAAATGATCCTGCCACATTTCAATCATTCATGAACAATATATTCCACAAGAAAATTCATAAGTTTGTACTAGTTTTCTTTGATGATATTTTTATTTACAGTAAAAAATGGAAGGAATAATTGCATCATCAAAATGTAAGTTCATTTTGGAACAACTTTTGTATATTCGACACGTCATTGGTCAAGATGGTGTGAAGGTGGATATGGAGAAAATAAAAGCCATTATTGAATGGACACATCCCAAAAATCTCATTGAATTGAGTGGATTCATTCGGCTTTGTACCTACTATAGAAAATTTGTGAGGAGGTTCACCCAACTCACTTCACCTCTCACTAACTTGACAAAGAAAGATGCTTTCCAATGGCATCAGGAGGTTGAAAATGTTTTCCATAGAATTAAGGAGGTAATTAGTAATTTTCCTATTCTTGCACTATCTAGATTTTATAAACCATTTGTGTCATGTCCCCTCCCACCCGAGAGGACACGATGACGACACTGCTATCATTATTTAAGGGAGGATCTAAGCCCCATGAACATAAACATAATAAAAAATTCATTGAACATAAAACATTTACAGATGCATAACAATTGAAAACACAACAAAAGATAATACATTCATCAAAGCATTCATCATGTTCATATAATTCATTAAGACAAATACAATTGCAGTGATTTAAACACAAGAAATACGTATCTTGAAAATTAGTTTTCCAGCAACCAGCTATGTCACTGCAATGTTCCACCCAAATATAGGTTAGTGTGCTCATCAATATCTCAGCACCACTGCCACCCCTGAGTTGGGCATGATTCCCACAAGGAATAAGGGAACACTAGTAGGCTCACACATAGCCAAAGATATATCAAAATTCAGCCAAGCCAAAACTGCATTTGGGTTTATCAGGCTACTAAGGAGGTGGAAAGCTTGAACTGCTAAGCTAGTGAGCTCAACCCCATAGCTATGGACACTTTCCCCAAATCTAGCTTGGCTTCTAAACATCTACACACCCAACACAAGGAAGCATCCACTTTTCTACTACATGGTCCCTTGGGCTATGCCTTCCCTTCCAATTCTCCTCAGGGTGTGTAAAGAAGAAAACCAGCCCCTCTAGATCTATCTGTGAGGTTCCTTCCTGCACTAGGTTTATCAAGCTAGTTCAGACCCAATTCCACTCCAACCCAGTTCATACCAAAACAAAATATGCACCCACAGCAAGATACAAGTTCTGAGCATGGACAAAAATGTCTTTGAAGCCAAATTCAATAATGGTGAATGGGTAAAATAGCCCTAGGAACCAAAATCGATTTCACAAAATGTTCAATAGCTTCACATGGGTAAAAAAAGCCTCAACAAACACCCAGAAATCATGGTCTCTTCTCCATTTCGCTAGGCATTACCAAAAATGGATTTCCAACTTGCAAAACAATGAGGAATTGCAGAAAATTGTGGGGGAGGAAACCCAACCATTGAGCATTACAAAAAATGATTTCTCAACCATGGGGAAAATGAAAAAAACTGCCCCCAACATGAAGGAAACACACACAGCAGACAAAAACATGAAGGAGAGAGCTCTTCAAACTTCCAATTGTGTGAGGAATGGAGGATGTGAATGCATGAAGGCATGGGCAGAAATTTTGAGCATTTACTTGGCTCATATGTCAAAACAAGTTTTTCCAAAAATGGGTGTTGTGCCCAATTCGAAATTGACCTCCATACGTTTCCCATTCCCATGCAATAACTAACTCAACCACTTCTAGCAGAAATAAATGATTTGGGAAAAAGACAAGAAAATGGGTAGTTGATAGTTTTTATGGGTTTTCCCTTTGACATTTGATTTTCCCCATTGGCTCAAAGGTTTGAATACCCCCCCCCCTTATCCTTAGGAAATCATGCCCTCGTCTCTTTAATGTTCCATTGACATAGCTGGTTGTGGGTATTTTAATTAAATTGCATATTTACATGATGTTCAAAATTATAACGTGCCTGGATAGCACGAAATTCCATCGGCATCGATTTTAATCAACGAAACATAAAACGCTAAATCAATGATGGGGATTTTTCCTTTATCTCCTCACCATGATTAATTACAATATATACATCATATACATTTTTAATGCAAATGGGGTCAAAACCAAGGTGTTACATTCCCCTCCCCCTTAGACATCATTGTCCTCATTTCTTTACAAAATTGAACAAAAATGGATGTGTCAATCACATGGAATACTCCAGCTCCCACATAGCCTCTTCAGGATCGTAGTGCTCCCATTGCACCTTTACCTGCCGTATGGCTCGATTTCAGAGCATTGTGACCTTCCTGTCAAGGATGTGCATTGGCTTGATTTGGAACTCTCCTTCGGGTTCCACCTGAATCACATCCCAATTTATTACATGGTTAGGATCATGTACATATTTCTTAAGCAAAGAAAAATGAAAAACATTATGAGCTCTAGTGCTAGCAGGAAATGCAAGTCTATATGCAACTGGTCCTATTCTTTCAAGCACTTCAAATGTCCCACAATATCTAGGTGACATCTTGGCACAACTTCCAAGCTTCAAGGAACTCTTCCTATCCCTCACTTTGAGGTAAACATGATCCCCAACATTGAAATATCTGTGCACTATATGCTTATCAGCATAGCTTTCATGTTTTTCCTAGGTTGCTTTCGTATTATGTCTGATCTTTACAACCTCCTGCTCCATCTCCTTGAGCAATTGTTGATCCCAGATTTATCATCATTTTCGGCAGTTAAATTACCCATTTAAACATATGTTTCGTCATCCTTTTGCATATTTTCTATCACGCAGCTCACTATTCAGCCCCAAGTATGAATGGATTTAAGGTTTATGTAAAATCTATTTATTATTATAATTTTACAATTTTATTGCTTAAAATTGACATTGTTTGAAGCGCATTTGATATATTAATTTATGTGTATATTTGTTTGTAGGTTATATAGTATTTTGGACAAATTAACAAATAGACATACATTCAGCCAAATATGTGCGTAGCATGTCCATCTTACCATCCATCTCGCTGATTAGACTACGTGATATTCATTGGCAGGTTTCTAGGCATTAAAATATTAGCATGGGATTGATTTTGCAGACCTTAACGTGCCAAAAAATAGACAATGCATTCAGCTAGATATGTGTAGAGCATATCCAGCTCACTGTTTAGCTTACCATCCATATCGCTAACCATACTATGTGCTATTGAATATGGATTATGATTGTTAAAGCATGAAATGGTTTTGTAAACTATTTATCGTCCACACGTATGGGTGATAGCATGGCTCTTGTTCTAGAAGACTCGCCATCACGCTACCTCTACTCGACACCACACCACATGTCCATGCATTTGGGTGATGCAATAGCTCACGTTCTGGAAGAATCACCAACGTGCTCTCCTTTGTCCAACACCACTCCACCAGCCGCCCTAAAGAAGGAGTTGTATGCCACATCATGCACGCTAAAGAAATACGTTCACGCTAAAGAAGGAATAGTGTTGTGCATTGGTGTTTGATCAATCAATTGCAGTAATGGTTGACTAAATTTAGAGAGCATTCGACCACTAAAGGGTCGACTTGCTTATCCCTATGAACATTGTATATAAACGCTTCCATGCATAGAGCTAAAGGATTGATCATTTCATTAGCTAGACAGTCTTTTTTTGAAGAGAAGAACTCTATACTTTTGTTCCATATTTTTTAATAGAAGTTGTATGTTCTATTGTTTATTATTACGTTCGAGTAAGCATTAGCCACGCATCACCCCTAACTGCTTAGAGGGCCCCTCATTAACCAGAGGTTTCTTTTCTTGTAGTTTCCTTACCTTTCTTCCTTTGTAGTTAGTTTAATTTCTAGTTTGTTCAATGTTATTAAATTACTGTAAACATTTATTTCATTTATTTCCTACAATGCATTTTATTTCTGAAGTTAAATAGCTAGTTGTGTGCATAGTTTTCTTTCAATTTTCTCTCAGTCATTTCATTTCCAGCTTTACTATTCAGTTTATTTGCAAGTATATAGAATATATTGTTGTTATCAAGTTAAACTAGAATAAATTATGTTTATTTCCTTTCTGTATAAGTCTATTTATGTTATCAGGAATTCTCAATTAGTGCGGACACTATTTGTTCCTCTGCACTGTAAATCACAAGCACAGAACAAAAAGACAGAGCAACATATCCTTCCCTTAAATAATCAAATTAAATAACATGAAACACAATGTACCTCAACCCTAGATCTCTTTGTCTTTTCTCCAAAAGCCCTTGTAATGGTTCAATACCTACAAATAGATTAAAAGACAAGTGAACAAGATGAGAGTATCATGATAGATTGTTTATTTATATCAGTGATCAAGGAGTCTAATAATATCTAATTAATATCATTACATCAAATATATGAAAGGGGAATGTCTTTGTATTAATTATGAAAGAGATATAAGTACAACCAAAAATCCTTGATGTCGATGGCTTCAATCTCTACAAGAATGTCTACAATCCTCTATGACTATGAAGATCTCTCCACACACAAGCTAGCTCTACTTTGCCTCCAACTCAGACTTCAATCCAACAGCATAAGGGTACGTTTCTTGGCCTCCTTCACTCACATCATGAAGGCTTCATTTATAGGCCCAAAACCATGAGATTGACTTGGAGAAATGGATAAAATGTGATCCCTACAGGTGAGGGAAGCGAATGCCACCTCTCCCAAGCATGTAGGACCTGACTCCACGGAGGCTCCCGCATGGAAGATTCTAGAAACTTATTTTTTCCTATTTTTTACCATCAACGCTCTTGGTAGAAAGGACAGGTGCATCGACCTAGGGTTTATCAAGGCAAAAGGGAAACAACGCTCTTTACTCCACTGTGAAAAGCATCGTCAGTGCTCTATGTAAAAAGAGGAAAGGATTTGACCATTTAAGGTATGGGAAAAAATACATCCAAGTTATCTCAAGTCAGGTTTCACAGAAGGAAAATGATCAATGAGGAATTTCCAAATACATTGATGCCGAGCAGTGTGGAATTTCTAGGTGCAACAGAATTCCCCCCAAAGTATGAAACTAGAAGGAAATGATAGGTCAAATAGTTTGCAAGATATCCGTCTGGTATAGAGGCAATGAGAGATAAGCTCATAATTGACATAAGACTAATAAATGACTCCATCCAAACCAATCATAGTTGCAGACCAATACACTGCAGATCTATGATGATGACTATGTCATGGCTAACAAAAATACACCATATATCCATGGAAAACTGATGTAATTGACGGAACATGGCTACAAGACATACAAGGTATATTCATGTAATAAAATGTCAAATACTGAACACAGCCACCAAAACACACAATGTGGATCTGTGTCAAGACTTTCACTGATCTCCAAACGCAACCTAAGTATAGGAGAATATAATGGTGAGGCCTATCAACCCAGGGTATTCATTCCAATCCCCAGTTGATATGATTCTAACCATGTGAATAAATATCTTGACGTCAAACATCGAAGAAACCACTTGATTACCAGTCATTGATGAAAACTGTTAACAAGTGCAAGGGAGATCACCATTGATGTCAATGATTCCCAAGGTATCTAAGTACATTCTTCCAAGTGTGAATGGATTTTTTGAAGTTGAACACTTGATAGAATCTCTCAATCAGAGGTCATTGATGAAAACCTACTATTGAAAGCAAGGAAACCTGCCATTGAGGCATGCAGGCTTCAAGGTACTTGACTAGGTTTCTAAGTCTAATTCCTAGATAATGAGCTGAAGTTGACAGGAATAGGCTTATCACAGGAGGGACATAATGATTCCCACATCAGTGACATGAAACAAGGAACAAAACTTGATTTGGATTGATGACAATGACTCAGACATGACTGACCTTAGGGATAGATAAATTTACTGATGAGTTATTTTCTGGAGAAACATCCTTTAAACAATTCGAGGCATGACAAATGAATTGGAAGCACTGAATTGACGAGATTAAAACCAAGTGTAATGCAAAGAATATGATGAAGCATTCTTTGAATTGACTCAAAGGAGTCAGGTGACTCACAAAAGTGGATCGACTCGGAGACAAACTGATTACCCAACTGTTCAGATATGCAAACGAAAACAGGTGCCATGTTTAAAGATGGTTTAAAGGTGGACTGTAGACTAGGCTGCCATAAATACAAATGAAAACCATTCCTTTTTCCTTTAATTTCCCCATCTCGAAAGATGAGTGCCTCCTTTTTTTTTACGAGTTCAAAGAGGGTAACAAACACTCGTTGCAGCTCATCAAGTGATGAGTCCATTCTCACATGTTTTACGAACCTGAGAAAGGAGGGGTTCATTCCCAAATAGGGTCTTTCATCGTTTTGTTTTACGAGTCTGACGAAAGTAAACTTATTTGTCATTTCATGTTTAGAGAGTCTGAAATGACTAAGAAGACTCCAAAAATTCCTTTTTCATAAATAAGTCTAGTCAGTCCGAAAAAAGAGATAACCTACCCCTGACTAGTTGACCGTTCTGATTCTTTTACAAGCGTGAAGGTAACAAGTTCGCTTGGAAATATTTTTGTATTTTAAGGAGACTAAAAAGAGATTAAATATAACTCTGTGACAGGGTTCCCTTTTCATAATCCACTTTTAACAAGTCTGAAAAAGTGAAAAAGTATACCTGACACTCTTTTATTGGGGTTTTAATGAGCCTGTGAAAGTGTCTAAAGACGCTCGATACTTTTTCATTTCAACTCCAAGCTTGAAAAAGACTAAAATATCTTATACAATAGCCACAACTCAATTTTTCCATGAAAAACTCCAAAAAGCACATTAAAAGCCAACTTACCAAAACTATACAAATAAAAAATAAAGACCCACTTTTAATGAAATAATTTGGACTTCAAATTAAATAAATTATGGAAAACTTTTGAAAATTCCCAAATTATCTATAAATAGAAGGGAATGGAAAGAATTCTTTACCATTTGTTTTTACCATTGTGGAAGAATGGTGGTTGGAGTGAGAGTGAGAAGCTTCTATTGGTGCTTTGGCAAGTATCTTCCATCCATTTGTTTTTTCAATCTTGCTAGGAAGAGGTAAGGATATTGTCTTTCTCTATCTTTTGTTCAAAAAATGGTTTTTTGTTTCTCTTTCCATTGTTTAACTCATGCCCCAAGAATGAATTTTAGCTTGTTTTAATTCCAAAGAAAAGGGTAATTTAGGAAATTTTGTTTGATATGAGGACTTTGACCATCCTAGAAGCGTTGTAGACCGAATTACTGTAAAAAATTCAATCCGTGGAGATTTTTGGGCTCGGGAAGAGTGCGCAACGGCGCTCTGTCAGGCTGGGACAGAGGCGTCGTAGGCGCTCTGTCCACAACTGAAATGAGCGTCGGCTAGCGGCACTCTATGTTCCAAAAAGAGCAGCATCATAGGTGCTCTATGAGTGAAACCAAAAGGTGCCATAGCCGCTTAATGTTGAAAAAAAAACCTTAACCTAGCAAAAAATCAAAATTTTACCCTATACATTTTTCAATTTCATCATTTAAATGATTTTTCTTCATTAGGCATGATGTGATTTCTAGTAATGAATGTTTTGTGTTGCAGGTGCAATACAATATTGGCATCATGGTAATTTGGAAAGAGAGGGAACATGGAGTTCCAGACTTCCAGGTTGTCAGTGATCCAGCCACCGTGGAGGCTCTACGAAACTGTGGGCTCCTAAAGTAATTTTGGGTACTAGGTATGAAAGCTTATGTCCGTCTATTGGAATATATCATAGGGATGTGGGATCCTGACCAGGAGAATTTTGTGGAGGGGATCCACACCCTATCCATAGAGATCAAGGAAATATATTTTCTAACTGGATTATCCAAGAGAGGAAATCCCATAGTTCTATCTGGGGCATAGAGAGGAGAGACCTATTTAGATGACCTGATCGACCAGTATTGCACATTAGGTATAGAGTCCCAATCCGAGAACTTATGTATCTAACTCATAGTGGATCGTCGTTTGAGGACATTAGTATATACAATAGGGAAGGTGGCAGGAACTAGGTCTACCCACCTTACCACTAGATCACATATGTTATATGCTTTATAGTGCATGGAGCCCACTGTCTTCAACTGGTGTGAAGGCATGCTAGTATGTCTGAAATATTAGCTAAACAAATGTAAGAGAGGAACACTAAATTAGTTTGGATACGGAGCTGTGATAGTATCCTTTATCTTATAGAAAATACCCCATATGAGACAATAGGTGACCATTAGCAGGCCTGACCCTGAGGATCCCAAGATGCTTTCATGGGTTTTGGTTATGCCCCACCATGGTAGTGGGGGACTGAGAGTCAGTTATGGATCTGGGTTCTTTCGTTGGTTGAGAAACCAATTAATCATGATTGAGGACTATGCCCACGAGGGAGCAGACTTCCGTGACGACCCAGAGCTTGCATTGCACGAGGGAGAGGTATGGAATGATCAAGGTAAGAAAAGATCCACTATGTTTTTTTTTTTTTTTTTTCATTTTTAATTTTGCAAAACTGAGATAAGTGAAAATGTTTCCATGCATATATTGGACCTATATGTTCACTAGGGATGTCACCTATTTCTAGGCGAGCAAGTACTAGGGACATGATGCTATATCTCTTCGAAGCTGATGAAGAGCTCAGAGATCTTGAGAACAACCTACAGAATTTTACTGTTGGTATCCCTGACATGACTACTGACAAGGTCCCTAGACGTTATCAGCGCCATACTACAGGTGTCTCTGGACGGTTCTCTAGGCTACTCCACAGAGTGGCTCAGGCTATCGCATGCTATCATGAGCAGCACCTAGACGAGGATTAGTCCACTTTGATCTTCACTTTTTGTATATGTACTACTGAAATCTTTGAAGCTTCATATTTTTCCCTATGTATATGTGTATTCTGAACCTTTTACAATCCTGAACTATGAGGGCACCGAAAGCTAGATGCTTCAGTCAATTTTTGTATCTCGATACTACAGTTTTATATATATATATATGAAACACTTTTATATTTACAGTTGTGTGTGTGGAAAATGTGATGTGTGAAATGATTATCTACTTATGAATTTACATATATGTTATTTATGTTTCAAATGGATTTTTTAAATGTGAGCAATGTACCAGTATAAGACATAATTAGCTAGGGAATCTGCCACAGTGTTTAGATGTCTCGAAATGTGTTGATATGTAACCTGCTCAAAAGATATTTCTAACAACCTAACTCTTTGAAATGTATGAAGAAGTAGGGGATTTCGGATGGTATAGACCTGATTAAGCTATTGAACAACCAATTTAGAGTCTAGGTAAACCCTAATCTCCCTTACATCACTAGCTAGGGCTTTTGTCAACAATCCAATCATGGCTTGGTATTTCGCCAGATTGTTGGTGGAGGGACCTAAAAGAATACCCCCTGAACTCACCAAATCATTTGTAGGAGAGTACAGTACCCAGGCTGCTGATGCAAGGTTAAGTGTATATCGATTAGCACCGTCAGCAAAACCAGTGAAAGTAGTCATATGTCCATCAAACAAAAGACATACATAAGTAGGGTTTTATGAAAAAACAAAAATCACACAAAAGACACACTTTTCAAACCTAAGACACATAGCAAACTATAAATGATATTTACAAAGATCCTATGCTAGATAACCTAGGCATAGTATCTCTTGAGCTAGATCCCATTTCAGGGCTCTCCCAAAGGTATCACACCGTAATCGACCAACTCATATGCCCCTTTCTCTAAAATATAAGGCCCATGCCACATAGACTCAAATTTTCCTGCCCCCAGCTTGTCATGCTTTTGGTCATAAGTCAAGACCATATCTCCTTCATTGAAGGAACGGGGTTGGATATTCTTGTCATAATAAACTTTCATTTGTCATTTATGTGCCTCATTGGTTAAGGAAGCATCGCGTCGAGTTTCATCAAGTTTGTTTAGATACAGGAATATTTCTTCATCTATGGTAGTGTTGGGTAACAGTTCTACAACAATTTTTAAAGAGGGGATTTAGCATTCTGTTGGGAGGTTTGCTTCCAATATGTATAGTAATTGGAATGGTGTAAAATCAATGGAAATTTTGATATTAGTCCTATAGGCCCAGAGTGTAGAGAATAGCTGCAAATGCCATTTTGACTTGGCATGCCCTACCATCCACTGAAGCATTGTTTTTAATAATTTTTTTATAGCTTCAACCTGGCCATTGGCCTGAGGATAGTAAGGTGTAGAGTTATCATGACGAAACCCTAATTTGGTGCTGAGCTCTACCATCATTTTGTTTCGGAAATGTGATCCGTGATCAATCACGATGGACCTAGGGATCCTAAATCTAGCAATGATATGGTTGAATAGGAATAATGCATTTGTTTTCCTGTCTTCGGAATATGTGGGCATAGCATCAGCCCATTTTGTAAAATAGTCCACAACTACAATTATGTAGCCATGCCCCTCGGTTAAGGAGGTCTATAGTGCACAAAAACTATGCCCCATTTTGCAAAGGGACCAATAGCTACAATGGGATGGAGCAGAGCTGGGTGGGTGCATCTCTTTGTGGTGAACATTTGACATGGTGGGAATTTCTTGATTGTTTCAATGCAATCCTTAAAAATAGAGGGCCAAAAATACCCTACACACAAGATTTTATGGGCAGTATCCAACCCAGATATGTGACCGCCACAAGCTCTAGCATGGCAATAATTTAAAACAATCTTAGCCTCCTCATGTGTAAGAAAACGTCGTAATATGGAATCAACACCATGGTGGTATAGGGTATCATTCAAGATAAGATAGCTCTTGGTCTGTTGGTGAATGCGACGACGTTCATCGTGAGAAGCAGTGGGATGATACCATAAAGTCTGGAGATACAAAATGATATCTCCATCCCAAGGGTTAGTCATACTGATTAGAAACAATGATTCATTGGGTAATGAATCAATGGGCTCTGTATTCTCTGTAGTACGGAGAAGGTCACATATGAGCTCTGCAAAAACGAGAGACTTCATGGAAGTACTTTTCACAAACTCTAACTCAAATTCCTAGAGAATGACAATCCATCATGAGTATTTTCCCCCAAGCACTTGATGTGTCAGTACATAGTACATGGGATTATATTCAGTGTAGACAATGGTGGTGCAGAGCAAGATATAATGACAAAAATTCTGGACCGTGATGACTGTGGCCAGAGTGAGTTTCTCCACATGTGAATATCGGGTTTCATATTCTAGGAGACTCTTAGTGGCATAGTAGATCACATATTCTTGATCATGTTCATATGTTTGGAAAAGGACCATGCATATGCTAGACAAGGAAGTGGCCACATACAAAGAATAATCCTTAGTATAATTGGGTGGTTGCAACATTGGTCCATGGGTAAGTGCATGCTTGAGATTGTCAAACATGCATTGTGTGAAATCATCCCAGAAAAAAGGTGTATCATTTTTAATCAACCTCATGAAACCATGTGTCCTTTCTGCATAATTGTAGATGAAACGACTTAAAACATTTTCCTTCTCTTGCAAACTCTGGAGTTTAGTTATGTTCGTTGGGGCAGGTAGGGCAAGAATAGCTTCAACCTTCAAGGGATCAATACAGATTCCATCATTAGAAATAATGAATCTGAGGATTCAGCTATTTTCTTCTTAAAAAACACATTTATGGGGATTTAGACAAATATTGAAATGACGACACCTAAGAAAAATAGCTCTCAAATGCTCGACATAGATATTCCGCTGCTTGGAATGGGCAGGCAGGTCGTCAAGACAAGGTTCCACAACATGTTTAATGTCATGAAAAGCATACGACATGGCATGTTAGAATGTTGCGCTAGTGTTTTTCAAACCAAAAGGAAATTTATGGTAGGAAAAGGTCCCCCATGGGAAAATGAATGTTTTTTTATGTTGGTCAGACGGGAGAATCTCAATCTGATTGTAGCTGGAGAAGCCATCCATGAAGGAAAAAATAACGCTTCCGGCACAGTTGTCGATTATCTGAACGATATAGGGAGTAGGGAAATTGTCTTTTGGACAAGCCCTATTCAAATATTTGAAGTCAATACAGACCCTAATAGTGCCCTGGTTTTTTTTCATTGGAACTATGTTGGACACCCATTCAGTTAAAGACACGGGGTAAATAAAACCATCCTTCAGAAGTTTTTCAACTTCTTCCTTGATGGTTGCTTCTTTTCATGGATGAAATTGCCGTAGTTTATGGTAGATGGGATTGGCATTAGGATAGGATTTGATCTCATGAACAATGATGGAATTATCAATATCAGGCATTTCCTCATATGTCCAAGTGAAAACATCTCGAAATTATTTGAACAAGGTTGTATATGATTGAACATCGAAAGGCGAAGACTTATGGCCTATGTAAATGTTCTCTAAAATGCCTAGTTTGAGTGATATGTCCATGGGAATGGTTTTTGTAATATTACATATATTTCCTTCAGACTCAACACCCAGAGTGAGGATGGGAGACTGAGGATCCGTGGTTATATCAAATGAAACAGCTAAGGAAAAGTGTTCTTCTACCATATGGCAAGGGGGAAGGAAAGAAAATCGATGATGATGGTATTTCCAAGGCATCTCATTTATTGACATGGATTCATCTATGGGAATTGTATGTGAAAGATAATCTAGATATGGGGGGGGTTGTCAAGCCAATATGGTAGGTGATAAAAATCTGAGGCCACCAACAAATGGTCATTGATGGAAGAATCACTGGTGGACTGGATAGTGTTATAAACTTCTTCAAAAGGAGTGAGAGATGTTGATTCATCAGCAATCTATTAGGAGTAGGTTATAGTCCAAAGGAGCATCAACGACTTCAATGTGAATGCATACTAACTTGCCCCCTAGTTCAACATGGATGGTAGGTGGTAATCCATAAGGTTGAAATCCGCGACCATCAAAATACTTGAGGGTGGTAGGTGAACAGTTGATTTCAAGAGATACGATGGCTCTCCAACAAGATAAAGACATGACTGATGTAGAGGCTCCCTTATCTAAAATAGTACGACAAATGGTTTTTCCAGCAATTTTAATGGATATCTAAAAATCCAATTGGTGTGAGAACTGAGTTTTAAAATCATCCAGTTTGAAAGTGATGACGTTACTATTTTCAGGATCCATAGATCCAAGTGCAATAAGCAATTTTTTTCATTCGGTGGGACATGTTTGGAGTACTTCTAATGTCGACATAGCACAGGGTGCTTGATCCAAATCTTCTACTATGTTATAATATTGGGCAGCACGTGCGTTAGGTTTGATAATGGACTTACGAAGAGTACCCTTGTGTTGTTCAGGACATTTCACCCTTGTAACCTAGGGCCTAGGGTTACCAGCTTACCACTATACTTCCAGACAATCAGCTTTTATAGAAACTGGAATGAGAATAGGATGAAATCTTGGCTTACTTGGTTTATGATGATTGATCCAAGCTTTGTCTTCTCTTGCTCCAATCCTTTCCAAAGCTTCCAGGGATGCTTCTCTTCACCTGCAAAGAGCCAATTCTTCAAGCAATATCTCATACATATATAAATCAAAGGTTAGATGAAAAGCATATTAATAACATCATTTAACATATTCATTAAGCCAATATACATGAGATAAGCACAATACAAGATTGGAAGAAGAATTCTCTTTATTAACAAAAGGTGAATAGGTAAGAATACAACCCAGCTTCTGACATAAGGACTCCTCTGCAATCGAGGACTCTGAGTTCTGCTGCTCCAAGACTTTGAAGATATACCACCAACATAACTTTTCTCTCCAAAAAATTGATTGATTAGCCCCACCCCAATGCCTCTATTTATACTTTAGGAAATAGAGTGGTTTTGAAATTTGGGATGGTTGAGACAGTTGGGATAGTTATGGATTAGGGCCCAACTAATCTCGATTTATATTTTTTAATGTCAAATTAAGGTATACACGGGTATTAATATAGGTAACGTGTGTATGACATGCATGTTGCTCAAAGGGAACTCACATAGGCAAGGTATACGCGGGTAGCAATGAAAATAGTCACATATGACACACGAGTTGCAATGCACATAGTCGCGTATGCATACCAAAAATTAGAATAAAAATATATAAGGATGGTCTAAAGATAATGCATCAAAGGTCATGCACATCTATAGTGTTTTGGCCACTTCAATCCAAAATTGTCCTTTTGTGTACCGACATGATGAATGCAAGCACTCGAACAGAGAAGGGCCATTTTGGCTAATAACAGATGCGCCCTAATGTGTGAGGTCAGAGGGAAGCGATGGCTGAAATACATTACAATCTTAGTCTTGGAGAACTCAGAAGTCCAAGGAAGGAGAGGAAGTACCTGAAACAAATACATATCAATGTCATATACAAAATCATATCTGACGATGCCATGTTCAATATACCGTAATAGTAGCTCCTTTACAATATTTGATTACATCATATGATACATTTACAAGACCACGTATATTAAAAAGGTGGATCAAAGCCACAATATACAATGATGAGTCTTCAAAATCTAGAAGCTGTGTAAAGTGAACACAACAGAATCGTGTGCAACTTAGGTTATAGATAAGAACCTAAGGTCTTCATCAAAATCCAAAGGAACCAGGACAATCAAGGCCACGTGAATATATGTGTTGAATTCGAACATGGAAAGGATTCAACATATTGTCAATCAATAGGTGAAACTAACAACTAAAGCAAAGGAGTTCACCAATGATGAAAGTGAATCCTAAGGTACCATCATCAAAACTCTAAGTATTTATCTTTAGGAAGTGTTGATGAGAAACCATGCTATGCTGAGGAAGGAAATAGATCCTCCAACGAATCACAAGAGTGACTAGGAACTGGATAAGGGAAGGTAGACACAAGTAATAGTCAGATAGGATAATGATGGAATTGGGATAATAAGAAAAACCAGGGAAAAATCCTTGAATAGTGAGCATGACACAAAGATGACCCAAGGTATATTTTAACTTTGCAAATAGAACAACTAGACTTATCTTTCATGTAGGATACATGATCAGATTCCCCATGTATAAAGGAAAAGTGGAGGAGTAAAATAACTCGAAGTGATAGCTGAAACTGAAAGTGTACACTGAGACATGAGTATTGGAAAGTTAAGAGAGTGCTATGTTCAAGGAGGACATGTCGCCACCGTTTGTAACCCAAAAAAGAAAACTTGTTCCTTATCTTTCCTGTTAAATTTTAACAAGTCTAGGAAAGTCAACTCAAGTCTCTCTTCATTTTTTACAAGCTTGAAGAGAGGAGAGAATAATGCTTGATGATGTCACTAATTCATGGATTTTACGAGCCCAAACTAGTACATGCTTGTGGGTGTTTTCATGTTTAGAGAGTCTGAAAACTCTAAAGAAGACTCTAGGGGGGTTCCTTTTTCATCCAATTTAGTCTCCTGAGGCCAGAAAAGTATAAAACATACCACAGAATAACTCTCTTAACTTCCAAAGAAGAAAAGGAATACCTTTTTCCTACTTAGTCAGGGAGGTCCGAAAAAGGTTAAAATACCACCTACCCAATGCTCCTTCAAGAGCAGCATATAGCTTGAGTTTTACAAGTTTGAAGGAAAGCAAGATCACTCAGAAAGATCCATTTGATTACAAGGAATGGGTCTTACAATAGTAAACTCAATGCTTTGTTCTTAGTGTTTAATGAGCATGACAAGGACATAAAGTACACTCAAAATCTTTTTCATGTTTAGGACCAGAGCATGAAAAAGAGAAAACTGAGTGTTACATCTGATTTTACCACACATGGTAGATCACATATTTATGGCCTTCCATGTCCCTCTACAGATTCTTTGGACCTCATGGACCATTTTTGTACCTTTGATGTTTCCAAGATCATCCCTAAAAACATGCATTATTTTCCATACGCGACTTTAAAACCCATTCTCGCGTATATACGTAGATATGACCCTTAAACCCGCGTACATCGAGATGTGTGCAAAAGGCCAAATAGTTTTGGAGTTTTCCTTGATGTGGATCTGAGTCACTTGTCTCTTGGATTTCCATATGCCTTGAGATCGCTCGGATTTGAACTTCCATTACCACATTGAAGAACTATATAAGGAACTTTTTGGATACATTGAAAGGAGAGGAATTGAAGAGCAAGAAAACTATAGTCCATTGTTGTTGAAGCTTGATTATACTTGAGTCTGCATCCCTTTATCCCTTGGATAACTTTGTGTTCTTCCCAAGTTTTCCTTTTCTTGTGATCTTTCTATCGAGAGATGGAGGATTGAGGTGGTGGAGGACTCAGTTTCTCCGGTTCATAGACATGCTGACAAAGGTTGTCATTCTTGTAATCTCTGATTTATATTAATAGAAATATATTTTCCTATCCAATGATGTGCATTTAAATGAATATTGAATCTACATATGCTTTTAATTGCTTATACATTATTGATTATATATGCTAGAGTAGGTCTAACATCATTATATAGCATGTTTGTCTTGTTTGCTGATAATTGAGAGAGAAAATTGCTAACACAAGCGGGATTGGAAAAGCTCAACGGGGATCTACATCAACCATCTGGAACAAGGTATGTTTCAACATCCTTTAGTGTTAAATGTTTTATTTCTCTTGCATATGGGAAGGGATTGATTTTTTCTATTACTATGTCTGTTGTGGTACCCCAAGCCATAGGAAGTTTTCTCTATAACAGAATTGGCGACCATACTGGGGAGTTCCTAGTCATTTCCTTTGGGGGTTTTGTCGGCATTCAATGTTCTTGAATTGCTCTAATTTCTCTGTTTCTAAGTCGGTTCTGGGGGCATTTTTGCCTAGTAGTGTCTGATAGGAGTAAATTTTGTCTCAGCTTGTCTATTTACCTTCTTTTTTATCTCTTTTTCTTCCTATACGTGAGTTTTTCCTTCACAGTCGCGTGTACACGCAGGTTTTCCTGTAACAGCCGAGTATATACGCAGATTTCCTACAAACAATCTCGTATGCCCTGAGTTTTTCCATTTGAGGGAATATTAAGTGTTGTTGGGTGAGTTTGGATGATTGCTGAGTCTTCTTGGATGCTTCTGGAATCTGTATACACCCCTGTTTCTGACCAGTACGCTTTTTAGTTTAAAATTTTTGAAAATGTTCTTATCGTTTCATTTTCTATTTTTTGTTTTGGGACTAATGCATTAGGTCTCTTTTAACTTGGTGCTTTGCTTGGGTACTATCTGGTAGTTCTTGCAGAGTCTGGGGGTTGTAGAGTCATACTTTTGCTTTTTATCTCATTTAATTCAAAAAATACAAAAACATTTACTTTTTACATCATTATGCATTGTTTTCATTTTACAATTTGCATGGTACTTGCATTAAGTTTTCTTGAAAAGTATTAGTCAGATTTTCATATAGAAATGATTGCATATTCATTTGAAGGAAAAAAATTCACTTCACATAGAAGTATACCCTGTTTTTCATTTGACACAGTGCATTTGCATTGATTGTTAGGTGTGCATTTTACTTCTTGTTGCGTCATAACATCATTAGTTGCATGACCATTTGCCATTTTGAGTAATAAGCCAATTAAAATCAATGCTTAATAAAATGAATTACACTCTTTTCTTTAATAGGATGCACCAATAAGACTAGGTTTTAGGGTCTTGGAATAGTTCATTGTGAGTAAATTCTCCAAGACCACTAAACGAAACCTTTATTTGTCTGTCCAGGTGAGAGTGTGAAATTCCTTTATATAATTAGTGTTTCTCAGGATCCTCCTCTTACAAGGGAGTTAAGCACGAGGTAGTGTGAGCGGTTATTGATTGGGATGACCCCTGGTCATAACTGAGTAGCACTAGAGATATTTCCAGGATTGTATTCATATCTGGGGGCTCTTTCGAGAGTTTCGGGATTTTCCACCCTGCCCATACAGTCAATCCCACCTGCAAATGTCTGCTTAAGCATTGATTATATTGAGGTGACCTTAGTTTCCTTACCAAGGTTATCAAGGGGGTACTTCACAGAGGTTATTCTGCAGGTGTCCTGGCCAGGTAGGGGTCGTATAGCACAGTCACTATATGCATTGAAGCTGAGGGCCACTATAATTGGTTACAAACCTCCACTTGTTGTGTATGGGAGTCTCAATCCTCTCCTAGGCGAGACATACCTACTTCATTCGGGAATATCCTACCCTTGTTTGCTTGTGATTTGGATTTACATTATATAGGTGTATTCTTTGTACATGCTAGTTTTCCTAGGGTTTGCATAATTAGATCGAGTCTTTTCATTTTTTTGATTCATTGTGGATTCGGGCACGCCACTTTACCGTTCTCTTCGTTTAGCAGGACTTCCACCTTCCACATCTCCTCCTCCTTTGGGAGAGAGAAACAAACAGTACAGGTGGACTACTTCTCACTTTGATTCACACACGATGGGATATCAAGAGGATGACATTCCTGAGATGTCCTCTCCACCTCATGAGGTTGGGGATGCATATTCTACTCCCATATATGATCCTTCACTAGAAATACCTTCACATTCTGGTTATGATCCCTCATTCACAGAAACATCGGTATTGGTTTCCAGGTAATGAGACTCATCATTAACCCACAAGCACTAGTCATGTTTGTTATGGCATGTCTGATATCCATGCACCTGATCTGGCACATCATGTTGAGTCAAAAGTTGAACCTAGCACTATGCCTAGGGGCACTCCTATTCCTTTCCATGTGGAGATATTTGGGAGCACTAGTCACATTGCACCTTCCATCCCAGTGGTGGAAGTAACTTCACATGTTCATCCTAGACCTGGTGTTAGTAACCATATGCGGATACCAGAACTGAAACGAGTGACCATTGGGAACACCACTTACATCCCTTAACATGTCCCTTCGTCCTCGAACCCTGTTGATGTAATTGTAACTTCGGAATGTATTCACTCTTATATCTTATGTATTGTACCCTAATTTTTATTCTAAAAAGTGTTTGTAATGTAATTGAGTCATGTCATGCCTCGATGTTTCAATCGGGAGTTTCTATAATGTAAACAAGTCATGTCAAGTCATTGTGGGTAACCCTCCTATTGATCAAGGGTTAAATTCCCCACAGTTGTGGGGCCCTAGGGTTATTAGAATATCCTAGAGAAGTTGACCCTAGGTGAGTTATTGTAAGTTGGGGAAATAGTCCCCACCATTGTGTTAAGGATAATCCTCCTTGTTGGTCGGAGGGGCAAAGTCCCCACAAGTTGTGGGGCACTATGGTAATTAGACTCTCCTAGAGATGTCGGCTCTAGTAAGAAATTGTTAAGTGAGGTCGACATGTTGGATTGTATATGAAGTGAATGAAAGAATATAAATAGAGAGTGAGCCTCTCTATTTATCACACAAACACTCACTCATTGGGGAACATGAGTGAGAGAGAAGTTACTGGGATCAGAGAGAGAGACTATTACTGTCGAGAGCTCATCTTTATATTTTTGGGTTTTAATTTTGGTATGGATTCTATCTCTAAAGAAGTTACGGGGTTTTATCCTTTATGGTTTCCACAAGGAAAATCTTTGTGTTCATTGTCTCTTGTGTTTTATTACTGTGCATGTTATTCTCTCAATTAAAGATCCTAAGATCATAATGCTAGCTTGAATGATAAAATATAACATGGTATTAGAGATAACATGAGAAGAAGACATTTTGCAGCTACAAAATCTAGGGATTCTTACTTTTTGGGTCTCTCTGCACAATCCATCAGCAAAAGTATGCTAGGCTGACTCTCCATTGAAGGGCGCATCTTTCTGTCGAAGCAGAATTCGATTCCAAGCATTTTCAATATTTGGTGCGGGAAATTAGGGCTTCTTACAGAAGATGGATTTTTGACTGATCCTAGCATAGGATTTATCTCCTCATCAAAATCGAATTTTAGAGACTTGGGTCGATATTTTTGGTCAGGTGAAACTCCAGGAAAGTCAAACCCTACTTTGACCCCAAGCTGGAAAAACCCTAAATACTAAAACTGATAAGTTTTGGTAAATTTGCTATATCTTTGTATTGGAGAAGGATCACTAGCTGAAACTTTCATAGGAGGAATATGAAATCCTTATTTACACTATGTCCAAAATTCAGTCTCATATTCTTTGTATCCTAGGAGATATGATCCCTCCAAGTTAGGGTTCCAGCCCCTTCCAAGATTCATCCCTAAATAGGACACCTGGGGAGAATTGCTATATCTTAGGCTGCAAAGGTCCAAATGAAATTTCTGAAGATGTTCCATAAAGGGCATGGACTTTAATTTATTTGTTCCAACATTTAGACACATAAGATGAAACAGTGACACGTGGAAGTCCGTACAACTTCGCTATGCTAAATAGACCTGAAACAGGTCATCTTGGGAAAACGATCATAAGTCCCAATTGGTGAAACCAATTCTGATGAAACATGTGGTGTTGGAATAGGGACAGGTGAGGATAACTCATTTTGGAGTTTCAGACATAAAGGAGTAGTAATTTCATATATATCACAGAAACAGTATCAGTCATTTCTAGAGAAGAAATTGGAAAACTAGGGCTTCCTGTTCCGGGAGCTTCCCTCCACTGTTTTTAGAAAATGAGTACATTGGACAGCTCACCTTGAAGAGATCTATATTTCTATACAATCAGAACTGAAAGATTCCAATTTTTGAAAATTAGGGTTTCTCTGACAAACCCTAGAGAAGCCATCTATGGAACTAGGACAGACACCTCAAATCAGTAAGATCTAATCTTTTGCTATTTTCATTTGAGGTTCTCATTTAAAAGTGATCGATCACATCAGCTTAATGATAAGCTTGGTGAAGTTGACAACTTCCAAGCATGGAAGTATACGATCTCTCTGAAGAAAATGAATTGGACACCTACATAAGTAGAGAGGTTCCAGTTCCAGAGGGAGATGAGGCTAAAATCCTTACACCATAAGAACTTGGTCAAGGCCAAGAAGATCATTGTTGAATCACTCACGGATCAACTTGTACCAAAAGTTTCTTCCCTAAAGACATCGAAAGAGATGTTTGATTCCTTGACCAAGCTATTTGAAGGGAAGAACATAAATCAGAATATGACATTAAGAAACTAGTTGAATAATGTGAAAATCCAAAATGCAGAGACCATACAGTCATACTTCACAAGGGTCTCTCAAACCAAAGAACAACTTGTAGCAGTAGAAGAAGAAGTGATGATAGCCACCTTGAAGGGCCTCCTAGGATCATGGGATTCATTCATGTGAGGAATGTGTGCCATAAGGAAGTGATTACTTTCAGCAGACTCCGGGAAGAGCACACACAAGAAGAAGAAGCTTGACTCATGATAAGAGAAGTGAAGATGGGAGAAACTGAAGATCAAGCTCTCACCATCCAAAGAAGATCCCTCAAACGATGAGGAATACAAAGGACTCAACTCTTGAAGAAACTCTTATCCATATTAGCATTTGGATAATGAATGATGAATGAAGAAGATTATGAAGGCTCAAGATGGAGTCTACCCACGAAACAAATAAACATAAGTATTCAATTGTTATTTCATGATATTGTTTTATTATGAATTTGTTTATATTCAGTTGATGTATTATGCATGATAGAATGTTTGCATTAATGATAGTATACTACTAATATGCATGTAATTGGTAAGTAGTTCATGGTGCTATACAACTCTCCATTCTACTTATCTAGAATGAAACCTCTTTGCTGACATATTGGATTAGTGCACAATCTCAATGTTGTCCCGGTAGAGATGAAAGGCATCTAGAAACGTTTACGTGAGATATGGATGAATGTTGTATTGGCTAAAATAATTGCATGATCATATATTTATGCATAAGAATTTTCCATTATGAATATGCCTTATGAAATGTTTCTAACCATACAACTAATGCATTTGAATTGTAGGAAAGATCGCGTAAAATCTCCTACAAGCAATGAAGGATGAGACTTGTTCCGAAGAACAAGTAATGACAGTTCAGGATGAAGAATAATATGATGAATGTAGCGACATCATTGATGCAGAACCTTCCAGCCATGAAGAAGTAACCAAGAAGAAAGGGAAGACCAGTTCAAGAAGAATAATGTCTAGGATGTATTATCAATACCTGAAGGGAAGTTCGTAGTTCCATCATATAGTAGATGGAAACATCATGGGATACAATGAAAGATTCGTAGCACAAGGCTTCTCATGAAAAGAAGGCATAGACTACGAAGAGACATTTGTAGCCAGTGGGAGTTGAAACACATACATGATGAGCTTGATGAAGATCTTAACCTTTGCTACAAGGTTGAAGATGAAATTCTATACACTAAATGGATACATAGAATATTAGTAGCATAGGAAGCTACTTGTCACTCTAGTATAGAATTTTTTAGTGCATAGAGTATGGAAGACAGAGGGAGTATGATGCTTCGCTTCAGAGGGAGTGACTACAGAATATATTGAGGTTTGACATGGTATGATAGGATGGACAAATTATTTATGACTCTAGGATTTACTGAGAGTAAAGCGGATTCCAACCTTTGCTTCGAGGTTGAAAGCGGAAGAACAGTGATGCTCCTGTTATATGTCGATGATTTGTTTCTGACAGAAAAGAGGAACTCATTAAATTTGCAAGAAGAATACTTGTTTCCAAGTTCAAGATAAAGGACTTGGGGATAATGCACTACATTCTAGGCATGGAGGTGTGGACAAGGGAAGTATGCAGTAGAGATCCTGAAGAGGTTTAGGATGATGGACTGCAAGGCCATGACCACACCTATGGCATTGAACCTGAAGCTATTGAGTGTTGCTTCATCAGAGTCGGTTGATTCCACGATGTATCATCAGAGGATTTATTCTTTGATGTACTTGATGAATATGAGACCAAATATTTGCTTTGCTGTGAACACATTGAGACATGTTCACCTAATGATTGCAAAGCATGCAGTGAGGTACCTGAAGGTTACAATTGATTATGGGATCAAGTATGAGGCGAATCAGAAGATTAACCTATAGGGTTATGAGGATTCATATTGGGAAGGTAGTACCATTGATAGAAAGAGCACTTCAAGGTGCTACTTCAATATGGGATCAAGTGTGATCTCTTGGTTTAGTAGGATGGAGTCCTGCATGGAACTGAGTACAGCTGAGGCAAAAGATGTTGCCACTTGCTATTTGGGAGGTAGTATATTTATTTTGAAAACTACTGTTTGATTTGCTTGATCTAACTTGCATTTTTTGTATGCTATAGAGAGGAGCAGTAAAGCTCCAGTATGTGATCCAGATCAAGATCTCTCAAAAGAGGGAGTTCTAGCATAGTCGGTGAGACAGGTTGTCTAGCATAAATCCTAGCAAAGCTCGTAGGTTACTTAGATGTAAACAGACCTGTAGGTTGTCCTCGGATGTAATCTGTTTTGGTGAAGCTCACAGGTTATCCTTGAACGTAATTAGCCCTGACGTGATTCTATGCTAGAAATGGCCAAAGTGAATTTTGATTACTTCAGGGAGAAGCTTGGTGTTCTCCAGATCGAGGTTCCCTCCAAGGGGAAATGATGAGACCGAGAGCCATTTTGACATGTTGAGAGGATTAGGTTCCGTCCATGGTCAAATGTAATATCTAAGCCATTCTGTCATGGTGAGAGGATTGGTTCCTTCCATGTCACATATGAGTACTGAGCCATTCTAATGTGACTGTAGGATTGGTTCCTACATGATCAGATATAAGGGCTATTTCCATTCTCTCAATAGAGGTACATGGTCAGTTATCAGGAATACTTAGTCTAGGACTGAGGGCCATTATTATATGACTGCGAGATGTAGTCTCACATGATCAGATATAAGTGCAGGGCCATTTTAATGTGATTGAGGGATGTGTTCCCACTTGATCAGATATAAGGGTTGTTGCCATTCTTTGAATGGAGGCACCTTGTTAGTTACCAGGGATCCTTAGTCTAGGAATGAGAGCCTTTCTAATGAGTCAAGGTCAGATGTAATGGTTGTGTCATTCTGATGAGTCAAGGTCAGATGTAAGGGTTGTGCCATTCTTATGAGTTAAGGTCAGATGTAAGGGCTATGCCATTCTGATGAGTCAAGGTCAGATGTAAGGGTTGGCCCATTCTGACATGGTGAGAGGATGAAGTTCCTTCCATGGTTGGATGTGAGGACTAGGCCATTCTGACATGATGGTGGATGTGTTCCTCTCATGGTCAGATGTGAGTGCTGGGCATGCCTTTCCAATGAATCAAGGTCAGATGTAAGTGATGGGCGAGCCATTCTGACTTAGGGTCAGATATAAGCACTGAAGAAGACCTACATGGAGGCTAGGCCTACAACCAGCATGAAAAAGGGTTGGCTCTGTAGAAATTCCTATGACGAGAAGAATCATGAGATAGCACTAGTGATGATGACCCAGTGATGATCTAGATCGAGTGATGATCCAGATCTAGTGATGATGATCTAGTAGTGATGATCCAGATCGAGTGATGATCTAGATTCAGTGATGTTTATCCAGTAGAGATGATCCATATCAAGTGATGATCTAGATCTAGTGATGATGATCCAAATCCAGTGATGATGATCCAGATCCAGTGATGATGATCCAGCAGTGATGATCTAGATCGAGTGATGATCCAGATCCAGATGAAGATGACTTGAAGATGAAGATTACTTGAAGATGAATATGACGAGAACTCAATGAAGATCCAGATGATACATAGAAGAAGACTTGTGCTGATAAATTGTGTCGAGAGAATACCTTCCTATTTAAGAGGGAATGTTGATGTAATTATAACTTCAGAATGTATTCACTTGTATATCTTATGTATTGTACCCCGATGCTTATTTTGGGAAGTGTTTGTAATGTAATTGAGTCATGTCATGCCACGATGTTTCAATCAGGAGTTTCTATAATGTAAACAAGTCATGTCAAGTCATTGTGGGTAACCCTCCTATTGATCAAGGGTTAAGTCCCCACAGTTGTGGGGCCCTAGGTTTATTAGACTATCCTAGAGAAGTCGACCCTAGGTGAGTTATTGTAAGTTGGGGAAATAGTCCCCACCATTGTGTTAAGGATAACCCTCCTTGTTGGTCGGAGGGGCAAATTCCCCACAAGTTGTGGGGAACTAGGGTTATTAGACTCTCCTAGAGATGTTGGCTCTAGTAAGTAATTGTTAAGTAAGGTCGACATGTTAGAGTGGACATTAAGTGAATGAAATAATATAAATAAAGAGTGGGCCTCTCTATTTATCACACACACACTCACTCATTGGGGTGCATGAGTGAGAGAGAAGTTGTTGGGATCAAAGAGAGAGACTACTGCTGTTGGGAGATCATATTTATGTTTTCGGGTTTTACTTTTGGTGCTAATTCTATCTCTAAGGAAGTTGTGGGGTTTTCTCCTTTATGGTTTCCTTGAGGAAAATATTTGTGTTCATTGCCTCTTGTGTTTTATTGTTGTGCATGTTATTCTCTCAGTTAAAGATCCTAAGATCATAATGCTAGCTTGAATGATAAAATCTAATAAACCCTACTCCTTCGAAAGCATTTTTGACAACCCTTCCTCCCCCTCATTCACGTGGTCCTTCGGGCCAGAATATTGCTACTAGCCATGTTCATACTGTGACTACTCGCATGGTAGTATCTCAGAGTCAAGTACCTCCTATTGTGTCTGGAGGTCATATCCTTGTTTCTGGATTGTCTTATGGTCCATCGCAAGGAGTTCCCCATATCCCTAAATATGGAGCTTCTCATGGGACATCCCATGGGACACCTTATGGAGATTCTCATGGGTAGTCTTATGGATCGTAGTATGGACAGAACTATCAACCCTATGTGTGTGGGTATCAACAACCTACTTACTCTTCCAATTATGGATTTGTAGCACTACATAATCAAGGTACACCACATCACAATGCTTCCATGCAGCTTTATACGGGTCAAATGGGAGGAGATTATTATGGCCAAGGCCATGGTATTAATAGCAATCATCCTTACATGAACCAAAACTATCAGGGAGCGTGACATATACCGGCTCAACCTAGGCTCCCTTTCCTCACAATGTTGAACTTACCTGACTTATCAAGACTTATGAATGATATGGTATCTCATGACCCGGCCTAGTCAGTCATCCCTAACAAGCTTCCTTCATACATTCCTAAGTTTCAAGAAAAAGCTGGAGAAGATCCGAGTGAGCATGTCACTACTTTTCACCTTTGGTGCTCTTCCAATTCCTTACATGACGATTCAATCCATTTGAAGTTATTTCAACACACCCTCATCGGGCCTACAACGAAATGGTACATAGAGTTACCAAGGGGGGAATTCATTTTATTTGATGACCTTGCCATGACTTTCCTCAATCACTTTCAGCTACTAGTGCATTATGACGTTGGTACCAAGCTCTTGTCAAAATTTCAGCAAGACAAAGCCACACATATCTCAGATCATTTTCAAGAGTGGCATAGACGAAAGTGGTTGATTAAATCCTTTATACCACCAGAATTTCTCCTTGAGTGGTTCCTCAAGTCATTGTTACCTTACATCGCGAAGGACGTTTCTACATCCAGAGTCTAAAACAACAAACAAGCAATCTTTACAGCACAAGATTTAGATTTGATCTATGCTCAATCCAGACTTTTGTATGAGATTATACCAAATTCTCCACGATCTAGTTTCGATCCCAAGATCAAGCCTGGACCACATGCCGATGGCATTGTGGGTTGTACAAGTGCCAAACCTATGGATTCGATCATGAAATTAGTGATCCAATTGTTAATTAATCAAGCTGCATCGGGACAAGCCACGGCTTTATCTCAACCTACCCAAACGGCGAGTGTACTTTTTGTGCAATCGTCAGACAAGAAGGGCAACCAGCAACCTGGAAGGAATAGGAAAAAAAGAAAATAAAAATAATTGTAAGGGTGGGAACAAGAATGAAAATGCTAATTATAATGACAAGAACGCTCATAATGTTGGGGGGGACAAGCAGTCTAAATGTAAGGTAAAGTTTCCTTGCAAGTTATGTAAAGAGGACCACCTCACTCACTTGTGCCCTCATATGGAATATGCCTCGAGGTTCATAGCACAGGGCCCAGCCATGCTAGCTAATCCTTTACCCAACAATCAAAATATGAACTCGAGGACCATTGATCCTCATTGTGCATCGGGTGGAGATCAAAATCCACCAACAGCCAATAGTGGTCATGGTTGGGTTAACATGGTGCGCACTACTAAGGTTGTGACTCATGCGAAGGATTATGGTTCATCACAACCCAACCTTGGAAAAGAACCCGCTCCACCTGAGAGCCCTTTCCATATCAAAAAACCTATGGATAAACCTAAAGTTGCACCTCACATTCCTAAGGGATTCCTAAAGCATTCAGAGCACAATCCTAATTCCTGAGGCACCCAGAAATATTTCGTTGTTGAGGATTTGGGCCAAACTCCTTGTGCGATGTCCGCGCTTGAAGTACTTCAGACTTGTCCTCTGCAGAGGAGAGCCTTGCTTTCTGCTCTTGGGGTTGATGATGATTACTCTTCTTCTGTTATCAAATTTGAAACCGTGGGAATACAACCTCACTTTCCTTACTACATTTCTCTTTTGATTCATGTAGAGTGTCTTAATATGATCGTTAAATGCACTGTGATTGACAAAGGCACTGCGCTTCCATGATGTCATTGTCATGTTGGAAGGGTTTGGGTTCTCCCAAGTTGTCTCAATCTGCTACTATGTTGACATATTTTAAATGGTATCTCTTTTCAGCCGCATAGGATTCTTACTTGTCTTAAGGTCTAGTTGGTTGGTAAGATCGTCGTGATCGAGGTCGAAGTGGTTGATGCGCCCCTTGACTACAATCTTTTGTTGGGCCCGAATTGGATGTATAGTATGCAAGCTATAGCCTCTTCTCTCTTTTGAGCAGTATGCTTTCCATTTAATGGGAATATCGTTACGATTGATCAGACATCATTTCGTAATCCAAGTGTTAATGCATCATCGGGAACTTCTATCCCGATTATCGATCATTCTCAGCCGACAACTCAGAGTTTGGGTGTGGGTATGTATCCATCTCTTATGGGAACCTTTAGTTGTCTTGCACCCATTCTTATGATCGGATCTAGTCTTGGTGGGGCTTCGTCCTCGGTTAATTCGGTGTCTTTTCACAATACCCATATGGTGTTAGATTTTTAACATTAAGCTATCATTATATTAGGATCTTTAACTGAGAGAATAACAACCACAGCAATCAAACACAAGAGACAATGAACACAGTGTTTTTCCTCAGGGAAACCATAAATGTATAAAACCTCACAACTTCCTCAGAGATAGTATCAGCACCAAAAGTAAAACCCCAAAACAGTAAGATGATCTCCTGACAGTAGTAGCCTCTTTCTTTCTAGCCCCAACAGCTTCTTCTTCCTCGGATATGACCTACAACTGAGTGTGAGTGAGTGCGTGATAAATAGAGAGACTCACTCTCTATTTATACTAATTCTTTACTTGACAATAACTTACTAGGGATTACTTCTCTAGGAGATTCTAATAACCCTAGTGCCCTGAAACTGCGGGGACTTTAACCCTTGATCAATAGGAGGGTTACCCACAATGACTTGACATGACTTGTTTACATTATAGAACCTCTTGATAGGAAAATCGGGGCATGACATGACTCAAATACATTACAGACACATCCCGGAGTAAACATCGGGGTACAATACATAAGATATACAGATGAATACATTCCAAAGTTACAAATACATTAACACTCCCTATTAACTAGGAAGGTATTCTCTCGACACAATTTATCAGCACAAGTCTTCTTCTCTGTATCATCTAGATCATCATAGAGTCCTCATCATCTTCAAGTCATCTTTATCTTTGAATCTGTATCATCACTCGATCTGGATCATCACTATTGAATCATCATCACGGGTGATATCTCATGATTCTTCTCGTCACAGGAAGTTCTATAGAGCCAGCCCTTTTTCATGCTGGTTGTAGGCCTAGCCTCCATGTAGGTCTTCTTCAGTGCTTATATATGACCCTAAGTCAGAATGGCCCACCCAGCACTTACATCTGACCATGAGAGGAACACATCCAACACCATGTCAGAAAGGAATGCCCAGCGCTCACATCTGATCATGCGGGAACACATCCTACAACCCTGTTGGAAAGGCCCAACACTTACATTCACCAGCATGATAGGACACACCTACTATCATCTGTGAAAAGGCATAGCACTCACATCCACCAACATGATAGGACACACCTACTATCATCTATGGAAAATCTCAGCACTTACATCAACCAACATGGTAGGACACACCTACTACCATCTGTGGAAAGGCACAGCACTTACAATCACCAGCATGGTAGGACACACCTACTACCATCTATGAAAAGGCATAGCACTCACATCCACCAGCATGATAGGACACACTTACTATCATCTTTGGAAAGGCTAAGCACTTACATCCACCAGCATGGTAGGACACACCCACTACCATCTGTGGAAAGGAATAGCACTTACAATCACCAGCATGGTAGGACACACCTACTACCATCTGTGAAAAAGCATAGCACTCACATCCACCAACATGATAGGACACACCTACTATCATCTATGGAAAGGCTCTACAATTACATCTGATCATGTGGGAACCAATCCCATAGTCACATCAGAATGGCTCTCAGTCCCAGACTAAGGATTCCTGGTAACTAACTAGGTGCCTCCATTCTCCCAAAGAATGGCATCATCCCTTATATCTGATCAAGTGGGAACACATCCCTTAATCACATCAGAATGGCCATGCACTCATATCTAATCATGTGAGAACACATCCCACAGTCATATCAGAATGGCCCTCAGTCCCAGACTGAGCTTTCCTGGTAACTGACCAGGTGCCTCCATTCAAAGAATGGAAATAGCCCTTATATCTGATCAAGTGGGAACATATCCCTCAATCACATTAGAATGGCCCTGCACTTATATCTGATCATGTGAGACTACATCCCACAGTCATATCAGAATGTCCCTCAGTCCTAGACTTAGTATTCCTGGTAATTGACCAGGTACCTCCATTCAGAGAATGGCAATATCCCTTATATCTGATCATGTAGAAATTAATCCTACAGTCATATCAGAATGGATCAGCGCTCATATCTGACATGGAAGGAACCAATCCTCTCACCATGACAGAATGGATCAGCCCTTACATCTGACCATGGAAGGAACCTAATCCTCTCACCATGTCATAATGGCTCACGGACTCATCACTTCCCTTTGGAGGGAACCTCGATCTAGAGAACACCAAGCTTCTCCCTAAAGTATTCAAACTTCACTCTGGCCAATGGCTTTGTCAACACATCAACTATCTGTTCATTTGTCGCAACATACTATAGCTTCATTGCTCCTCTTTGCACCATATCCCTAATATAGTGATATTTGATCTCGATATGCTTCGACTTGTCATGGAACACTGGGTTCTCTGACAACTTCAAACAACTTTGGTTGTCACAATATATAGAAGTAGCATCCAACTAGAGATCAAATAAATTAGACAGTAGCTTCCTTAGCCATACTGCCTCATGTTGGGCTATAGGGCAGACCCGGGCTTTATACCATTAACTTCGCACCAACAAAAGACCCACAGTGTTGGCCCTTTCGGCAGCAACCTGCGAGCAGGTTGCAGTCTCACCTGAAATAGTTATGGGGTGCCGCAGAATCAGGTTTCTGCAAGCAAAAGAGGGATATTAATGTACCTTTAGTTTCTAACACTTATAATCATACAATGTAGAGCTTTAATAGTTACTAATTTATCTCCATGGTTAGATAAACAAACAATGCCTTGCTTAACCCTTTACTAGGAATTCCAGCGAAGTTAGTATTTAGCAGTGATCTTACTTATCAGTTATATATTTATCAATGCATAAAAGAACATAACAACAACACAACAAAAACCACAACACACGATATAATGTGGTTCACCCCCAGTTTAGGGGTTACATCCATAGAACTATGTTTTATTCAACTCTTTACAAAAACCACAGTTATGATCTACGCACTCAGCTGCAGATCCCTTCAAGTCCTCAAAGCCACGCACACAGCTGCAGGCCTCTGTGCACACAGCTGCAGATTTCCTTAATCACCCAAAACCCTCTGCACACATAGCTGCAGAGGTCCTCCATGCACACAGCTGGGACTTAACCTTCTTACAACAAGCCTTAGCTTTGCATCAATTCATATTACATCAAAAGCCTAACCTGACTTCTTTACAAGAGTGCTTATTTATACATTGCACTTATTACAAAACCATGGGCACCCCGAACCCTAAACCATGGACTTGAACCATGGGTTTATTACAAAAAGAGGACTTTGACTCAACCCTGACACCCCTAAGACTGTTTTGAGTCGTAACTCCGCTTACAAACTTCCACAAAAACCGTGGAGTTACCAAACTCAAGGGCCATTTAGTTTGGAGCCCCAATAGGCCCCTAACACTCACTAATGGCCCGTCCCGGGACACTCTACTGCTCTTCTGGTAGTCGAACTTTGTCAGGGAAGATAGTGAACTACTTGTTGAGACCACACATGATATTGTCAGCTGCTTGCTCCTTGTCGACCAACTCCTGCAATACTGTGGCTGATGCTTCGCTGGCCTTTTTCTGCGCAAATGCATCATATTCCTTCAGAACTTTGAGTTGGGTGTCCACAGCAGTACTCAACTTGAAATCTTTGTTGATAAGTGGCTGCATAGAATTTTCCACTTCTGTTGCTTTTGCTCTGCATGACTCAATTTCCTGCTGGAGTTCATTGCTTTGCTTTACCTTGAGCATTTTCTCCATAGGCGGCAGAGTCTTAATTTCTGCTTTTATTGTATCCAAATCTATCTGTCGCTGCCTGATGGTTTCTTGTAGCTGTTCGACTTCTATATGTTCTTGCAGGGTGGTCCAGGCCTCAACACTATCTTCTAGAAGTTTTGTTGCACTGCTCACAGTATCTGAGATTTTTGCTGCGGAGGCTTGAATGTCTGCTCGGCATTGCTCCCTGACCTCTGGTGGGCTCTCTGGGGTGATCCGGAGTTGAAGCTCTGAAATCTGAGCCTCATGTTCTGCTTTGAGCTTCTCTATTTCACTGCGAGACTGCTGTGTGTAGTCTTTCATCCTAACTAATCTTTGTTCTGGTTCTTCCACCAGCTGTACGTTGAAGTCAGGAAGACTTCGACATGCCTCATCCAAGACTCGTACTAGGGTAATTCGCTTACGTTCTGCATCCCTCTTTCTCTGCCCCACTGCATCCAGCTGCGTTGTGAAGCCCTGCTGCTGACTTATGGCATTTTCCAACTACATTTGCGAATAGTGGCCTCGTGCCTGGATTTCCTTCATAATTGCTAACTGACAGAGATGTAGCTCCGTCATGGACATCTTAGTGTAATCGATTCCAACCTTCATACTCATCTCCGAACGAGATGTTGCATCCCTTAATATGAGGGCTGCACTCGACACTTGGCCTTTGTTATCTCTGGTCGGCCATTGCCTTAGTTCTGGATACGTGCTTACTGGGGCACTGCTTGCTGAAGCGCCAGTCAGTGATTTTTCTACTAAGTCCTTCAACTCTAAAATGTGCTTTGCTACACCGGTGATGGCATGCAGATGTGTAGCTACAAATTCTGACCATTTCTTGGTGAGAACTTCTGTGGACTTTGATAGAGCTTGATCAAGCTTCTCACTTGTCAGGCTAGGCTCCTCGTCAATATTATTTTCCTTTGACGCCTTCGTTTTCTTTTGGGACAGGGGTTTGTTCACTTCCGCTGGCTCTAGCATCTTGCACTTATCCTACTGATTAGGGTCTAAAGCATTTTTAACCGATTCTTCTTCTTCTTCTTCATTGCCATCATCTCCACCCTGGTCGCTTTCACTCTGCAGTGACTTTGTTTGTTCTTCACTGTCTTCAGGGGGGCTTGCTGCTGTGTATGACTAGGGCCTGCACCCACATTGGTAACTAAGGGAACTAGAATGGTAGGTTTTGTCCCTGTGTCCTTCAACCATTTAGCCGGCCACTGTTGAACTACCGGGAGGATGTCTTCTTTGGTTACTACATATGGTAACTTAAACCATTGATGCTTTTGATCCGCGCAAGCCTGGATGAAAATATGATGCATGTCGGTGCTGAAATGGGTTGCACCGTCGTATTGAGAGAATAACTCATTACTGAGCCGAGGGGTTTTTGTGATCTCATACGAGATACTCATCATATAAAAGGAAAATACACAGTTTGTCATCTGCTGTAGGGTTTTATCCTGGGAAACCCATAGAGAGGCATACCGTACTGCGCTAGGCATGTCCGGAGGTATAGCAGCAAACTGCGCCTCAGTAGGTTCTTGCCATCCTACCAGGGTGATAAGGACTATCAACCATAAATATTGAAAGGGCCTACCTTTCTCCTGCATTTCGAGAGTGTCTTCAAGGAATTCCTTCGCGATATACGCTGCCCAGTTGTAACTGTAGCCTTCGGCACAATTCGCAGCAATTCTGATAACCGGGGTAGGCACTTCATATGGTCTGCACTTTTGCATGAGCTTGCATGCTAAAATATCAACTGCGAAGCAAATATTATGGTGTTGAATTGCGGAAGTGTGATACCCTCATTTTCCCTTCGTCAAGCTGAAGCGTTCCTTCATGGTTTGTACGAGCTTCGTATCCTCATGCTTTGAAGGAAATTTGGTCCCCGGATCAGGCCCCACTATTGGTAAGGCTGTGATCCTATGAATGAGCTCACCATTAATAGGAATTTTCTTGTCTCCTATCCATAGGTGGCCGTCATGTATTAATTTCAGCAGCTGCTTGACCACTATGGTCACCTGTGTGCTACGACCAAAATGGGGAACATCGAGCATCTTTAGCAGACCAGCTTGATCCAAGCCAGCAGCCCACTGTTTTACTTCCAGAAATGTCGCGCCAGTCTCTGGATATTTGACGAAATGCAAGTATTGTCCTGGTGTGAACTGTGGAAACTTCCCATGATCATTCATGTCATGGTCGGCATACTTAAGTCAGTCTAGTTTTCCTGTCATGGTCCCGACCAACTGCACACCCGGTGGAAACGAAGGGGTGCGTACTGTGAACTTCTTTGTTCGCCGAGGTGGCTGAACTCCTGGTCAAACTGGTGGAAGATACGGTGGGCACTTCTGTGCAATGTTCTCATCTTCTATGGGTGGTACCTCTGCTGAACCAGACGGAGGCATCTCGGGGTCCTCTGGTGTTTTCCCTGATTGCTTGTGTCGGTCTTCGTTGTCCTTAGAACACACTTTAGGCTTAAACTTCTTTCGGGCAGATCGTGTCTGCATTGGCTGAGTCAACACTGGGGGAGTTTCTTCATGGGGTGCAGATGCAAGTGGTTGGTTGAAAAGGTTCGGCAAACCCGTCTGCTCAAAATCTCTCAACAGTTCCTGGAACTCATGATCGGCTGACATGGATGCAATTGTAAAACTCAAGAAACTGAAAAATGCAAACACCGCGGGTGTGGGTTTCTTCTTATAGAATCTATCCACAAAATCTGTCATAAATGTGCATTGATGGCACCAAATCTGATAGAGATCTTGTCCAAATGGCGGTAAATTTTTCAAGATCACATTAATACAGGTAGTTAATACAGAGAATGTACCGGCGCCGCCAAATTTGATTTCTTCTAACGGTCATTTTTTAAGTTCTGACAGACCTTTCCTTCTTCGGCACAAGCAGTAGCTGTGGCTGCACCCTAATAAGGACATTCGACACCTCTGGACACCATCTGTGACATGGAGTCGAGCTTCTACCCATGACAAAATGTCATCCACGGCTTCAATGATTCCTTTTATTTCAAGGAACTTCATCAGAAATAAGTCCTGATACTCATGGAGAAGTTGGGTCGCTTTGCTTACCGTTTCTTCATCCCAATAATCTCCACTAGTATCATACTTAGGCTGGTTTTCTGATCCAATGTTGACTGTCCACGTCTTCAGGGGCTGATTCACTTCAGGGGTTCGACTGTTGGTCTGTGTACGTCGCAGTGTCCTTCTGACTCAGGAATATCAATATTGCACGGATCATCATCCTCATCAATTGCGAGGTTATAATATTCAACTGCATGAGCTTCTTGTGCTTTCCAATTAGGTCGGTATTCTACTACTTCTTGATCATCAAATACTTTAGTATGGATCAACCTAACAGCTGTGTCCAAAGGAGGAGAAAACTCATTAATAGAAAATATCAGCACAAAACTATCAACAAGACAATCCCAACTTACAGTACCGTGGAGAAGCTCGACCTCCGCATACCAGTTCTTTGCTATAGGTTCTAGGGTGTGCACAAACCTATGTACCCATTCTTCATGAGGTACATGCTTCCATGCCTCATAGCATTGCTCCAAATGTCCCTTAGGACTAGTCTTACCATTAAACCTGCTTCGCACCTCTTAAGGTTGGTCCCTGAATCTTAGGTAAAGGGACTTCTGGCACGCTTCCCAACTATGAATGTACTTTTTGTGACCATTCCACCATCTGGCTGCTGTGGCTCTGAATGCTGAATCCAGAGTCTCCATTTTCTATGATTCTAGTACCTACTCTGAGAATTGCAAAATAAACTCTTCTGGGTCTATCGAACCATCAAAAACAGGTAAGGTTCTTGTCTGTGAGCCAAGCCATTTGAGAGACTTGGTAATTCTGGAACATCGATGGCCATGTAGCTCATACAGTCTATTCTGCCAATTCTCTAGGCCATCATCTGAATCTGTCATGCAGGAGCTGTCACACTGCCAATCCATGATACCTTCGGCAGTAGGATCAACATAATCTTCTTCCTTCACTGTGATATTGTAGATGTGGTCCAAAACATCCTGGTCTTCATCTCTTACTGGCTCTATGTATCTCTCTCCTTGAGAAGGATCCAATGGGACTATGACTGTCAGTCCTTTCCCTTTGAAATTCATCTGTCTCTTCTTCAGGTTGATTACTGCATCATTATCTATTGCCCATTCAATGCCTAGTAGTGCTGGCTAGGGGTTGCTGTCATCCATTATTTCAATTACCTCAAAGTCTGCTAAGGTACTAACTCCATCAATATCTACTGATACACTAGGGAGTCTTCCTAGGGGCACAATCTTCTGCTGATTGGCTAATCTCAACTGTATAGGGGACCATTCCAGAGTAGGTTTTCCCATTTGTTCCCATGTCTGCTTAGTTAAGACATTTACCTCTGATCCTAGGTCCAAGATAACATCAATCATATCATACTCTCCTATCTGAGCATTCAATCTCATTTCCCTGCTAGTTCTCCTGACTCTATTAACTGCTTTTTCCTGACCAAAACTTTGTTGAGGTTCGCAGGAAGCAATAACTTTCTGCAACTCACTTAAAGCATTTTGATTTCTTAAGAGCTTCATACAACTCTATAAAAAGGAGGACAGTGTACTTACTTTATCCATCGAAGCTTCTTGCGGCTGCGACTGCTGCTGATGTTGTTGCGTAGGTGCTACTGATGTGCTAAGAGCAGCAAAATCTCTCTTGGCTTCCATGAATGTCTCTTTTTCTCTTTCAATATCAAATGCTGGGACTTTCTCTGGGGCCTTACGAACCCAAGCCTCATCAGGTTGTTTCTCTTTATTCTGTATGTGCGTCGTGGCTCCATTCCGGGTAACAACATTAATGGCTGGGGCAGGTCTTTGCTCGACGAAAATCATCTGAATATTCTTAGTAGGGGCACTGTTTCTTTCCTGAATCTTAGCTATCAACTGCGGGCACTGCTCGATCACATGATCTACTGATCGGCAATAATGACATGTCGTAGTTGGGTTTTGATAGTCTCTCACTAGATGCACGGCCTGGTTATAGTTGTAACACACAACCTGGCCTCTTCCTCTTCCGACCATACCACCAAGACCACGACCTCCAAAAGCACCTCTACCTGATGCACCACCACGGTAACCATAGCCATCATTGCTTTGTCCCTCATTTTGTACCCGATAGGTGTTGTAGGTGCGTTCCCTCATGAGGTCATAACTGTGACACTCATCTTCGTTATGTCCCACTGATTTACAGAACTTACAATAAGGGTTCTTAGGGACTTGCACATACCTCTGCAGAAGATAACAGTCTTCAGGTCGATGCTGGCCCGTTGTCCTACAAATCTTACAATATAGAACACTAGGGTTGAACGGGTTTGGTGCACCAGAATTCAGGAAATTTCTTACCGTAGGACACTGTTCCTTGTCGTGACCCTCTGTCTGACATCGTGTACACCAAACCTCTTCGCGACTAGCTTTCCCTTTTTTCATATCACGAAGCTCCAGAGCCATCGCTGCCAACTGCGCTTGTATTTGAACGATACCAGAATTATCTTCGACCGGGGTTATTTCAAGCTTCATAGCAATTTCCAAGGCCTCCTGCTGATCCGCAAACTTCTGCTGCATGAGTGGAGTCCTGATGTGTGGTAACAGAGCTACGATGAACCATTCCTTATGCTGCACTAGTCCAATAGTGAAACTGACTTGATCTAGTAGAACTTTGAACCTCTGATCAAAGTCCCACACTGATTCTCCTCACCTCTGCTGGATTTCCTTTAGTTCAGTGATACACTGCGACTCTGATTTAGGCTTCTTAAATTCCTTTATCATTGTTTCTTTTATATCATCCAAGACATGGTTCTGAGTGCTGGAAAACTTCATGAACTAGGTCAGAGCGCAATCTCTGAAAGAAGTAACTAGCTGTGCTCTTTTTGTATCTTGATCCGTAATGTTCTTAGCAGTCCACACTGCTTCGCATAAAAACCAGAACTGTTCTGGATCCTCTGATCCAGTTCCCTTGAAAACAGGGAGCTTAATGCCGTCATTCATATGGGCCATCGTGGGTCTAGGGGGGGAGGGAGGGGGACTGGTAGTAGGTGGGGGGGAACTAACTGGGGTAGACTGACCTACGACAGGAATACTCGAGCTAGGGTTACTTTCAGTCTGCAATGGATTCTCAGGGATAATAGGTCTTTGCTGCGGGGTTACTGAAGGGTTTCCAACAGAAGGGGTTTCTTCGGGCTCTGAGACTACTGGACTTACAGGGTTAGACTCAGTATTATGACCTAGGGTATAGGACTCAAAATTTCTCTTGTACCTTTTGCCACTTTGCAGCAAACCACTTTGCTCGTCGAAGGTACTTTCACTTGCAAACATAAGTTAGTAGTGCTAAATCTAATAGTCTGATTCAATGAGCAATATTCCTTTTTCATCCAATAGCATTTTAATTATCAAACTAAATGAATTCAAGTACTTACCCCTTGGTCCTTTGAATAACTGTCGTTCGGCTTTGCTGAAGGACGTACTTGTGTCAATGGCGAACTCCGTCACAAATACTTCAAGGGTTCTCGTTGTCCAGAAATCAATAGCACGGGATATCTCGTTGCTCACCCTTTTCAGTATATTAATTCTTGTGGGGGTCCAATAAGGAAACTGACATTCTTGGAAGTTCATCCTTCTCTCTGTTAACTTGGATAACCACTGGTGCAACTCTATGTGGATACTACCAAAGAAAATTTCATACACATCAAAAAAAAAATACCTTTGTAAAAAGTCATTTGCACTACGACGCGGATCGTTGTTCTCTTGTACAGCAAATTTCAGATAAGTCTCTTCAATCCAATCACCAATTTATTTCACTTAGGGTCTCCAAAACATAGCCCTCGAGGTACGACATAAACCCCTCTTGAGCAGATACTGAGTTCAACCGGCAACGGAACCAATTTGTTGGGCTATAGGGTAGACCCGGGCTTTATACCATTAACTTCGCACCAACAAAATACCCACAGTGTTGGCCCTTTCAGCAACAACCTGTGAGCAGGTTGCAGTCTCACCCGAAACAGCTATGGGGTGCCGCAGAATCAGGTTTCTGCAAGCAGAAGAGGGATATTACTGTACCTTTAGTTTCTAACACTTATAATCATACAATGCAGATCTTTAATAGTTACTAATTTAGCTTCGCAGTTAGATAAACAAACAGTGCCTTTCTTAACCATTTACTAGGAATTCCAGCGAAGTTAGTATTTAGCAGTGATCTTACTTATCAGTTATATATTTATCAATGCATAAAAGAACATAACAACAACACAACAAAAACCACAACACACGATATAACGTGGTTCACCCCCAGTTTAGGGGTTACGTCCACAGAACTGTGTTTTATTCAACTCTTTACAAAAACCACAGTTCTGATCTGCGCACTCACCTGCAGATCCCTTCAAGTCCTCAAAGTTGCGCACACAGCTGCGGGTCTCTACGCACATAGCTGTAGATTTCCTTAATCACCCAAAACCCTCTGTGCACACAGCTGCAGAGGTCATCCACACACACAGCTGGGACTTAACCTTCTTACAACAAGCCTTAGCTCTGCATCAATTCATCTTACATCAAAAGCCTAACCTGACTTCTTTACAAGAGTGCTTATTTATACATTGCACTTATTACAAAACCATGGGCACCCCGAACCCTAAACCCTGGACTTAAACCATGGGTTTATTACAAAAAGAGGACTTTGACTCAACCCCGACACCCCTAAGACTGTTTTGAGTCGTAACTCCACTTACAAACTTCCACAAAAACCACAGAGTTACCAAACTCAAGGGCTGTTTAGGTCGGAGCCCCAACACCTCACAATTAGCTGAACAAGCTGTGACCTACTCTGCTTCAGGTGTACTCAGTTCCACACAGGACTGCTTCCTGCTAAACCAAGAGATCACACCTCATCCCATACTGAAGCAACACCTTGAAGTGCTCTTCCTATCGATGGCACTTCTTGCCCAATCTAAATCAACATAACCCTCCAGGTTAATCTTCTCGCTCACCTCATACTTGAGCCCATAATCAACTGTACCCCTCAAGTACCTCAGACTATGCTTTGTAGCAATCAAGTGAACATGTCTCAGATTTGTCAAGAACAGGCTCAAGGTGTTCACAGCAAAGAAAATACTTGGTCTCGTGTTCATCAGGTACATCAAGGACCCAATCATTTGACGATATATCATAGTATCAACCGCTTATGATAAAGCATCACTCAATAGCTTCAGGTTTGATGCCATAGGTGTGGTCATGGCCTTGCAGTCCATAATCCTAAATCTCTTCAGGATCTCTACCATATATTTCCCTTGTCCTAGGGAAATTCCATCTACATTATGCCACACCTCCATGCCTATAAAATAATGCATCATACCCAATTCCTTCATTTCAAACTCGGCAGCAAGCTTCCTCTTCGTATTAGCAATCAACCCATCCATACCTGTTACAAACAGATCATCTACATATAGTAGGAGCATCATGGGGTTTCCATCTTCAACCTTGTAGTAAAGGTTGGAATCTACTTTACTCTTGGTAAAGCCCAAACTAGATAGAAAACTGTCAATTCTATCATACCATGTCCTAGGTGCTTGTTTCAAACCATACAGGGCTTTCTTCAATCTACACACATGAGTCTCCCTGTCATGTCTCTCAAAACCGAGTGGCTGCTCCACATACACTTCTTCTTCCACTACACCATTCAAGAAAGTAGTCTTGAAATCCATTTGGTGTATCTTCCATTTCATCACTGTAGCCAGAGAAAGTACTGATATGATGGAAGTGTATCTGGCTACAGGTGCAAAAGTTTCTTCATAATCTATTCCTTCTTTCTGGGAGAATCCACGAGCAACAAATCTTGCTTTATATTTTTCTATGCGGCGGTCTGCAGCATGCTTGATCTTGTAGATCCATTTGGAAGTTACAACCAACTTCCCTTCTGGTCTTGGGACAAGATCCCAAACAACATTCTTCATGATTGATTGATACTCTTTGATCATAGCATCCTTCCATTCTTTCCTTTCTGCCCCTTCTTCATAGTTGGAAGGTTCTTTATCGATGAAATCACATAATAATTCTACATATCTGGAGTAGGACCTGGTCCTCTTTCTTTCTCTATGATTCTCTTCTAGAGCCCCATATCTTTCTACACCTTGGATAGCTTCTCTTACCCAAGCAGGTTTCCTCTTATGAGGATTCTTCTCCTGAGGTGGATCTATAGGTTCTTGAGGTTCTTCAAAACATCAATCTTCTTCTTGAATTTCTTCATTCATGGTTGTGTCATGAATTATGGGTGCTTCTGTTTCTCCAGGTTCTTCAGCATGCCTCTTTCTAGATTTGGTGTAAGCTGAGTCTTTATCAAATGTTACATCCCTACTGATGTCCATCTTCTTGAATCCTGGGAAGTATATTTTGTAAGCCTTCGAGCTTTCAGAGTATCCCATAAATATACCCTTCTTTCCTGAAGGATCTAATTTTGTCCTCTTTTCTTTTGGAATGTGTATGTACACTAGGCAACTGAATATTCTGAGATGGTTGACTTCTGGTTTCTTACTAGAAAATACTTCTTCAGGTGTCTTGTTCTCGATTACTATGTGTGGAGTACGGTTCTGTACATACACCGTTGTTCTGGTAGCTTCTGCCCATAGATGCATGGGAATATCTTGATCATGAAGCATTGCTCTTGCAGCTTCCATGATAGTTCTATTCTTCCTTTTTGCAGCCCCATTCTGTTGTGGATTATATGGAGTGGATAACTCCCTCTTAATCCCTAAGTCTTTGCATAACTCTTTGAATTCATTTGATGTGAATTCTCCGCCATTATCTGATCGAAAAGTCTTGATCTTATTTTCAGTGTGGTTCTCAATCAAGGCTTTGAATTCCTTGAATTTGCTGAAAACTTCATCTTTGTTCTTCATGAAGTATATCCATGTCTTCCTAGAAAAATCATCAATAAAAAAAACATAGTATACATACCCGCTTACTATGAACTTGATGACATTAGACTGCATACATCGGAGTGGATGATTTCCAAGATTCCTTTTTCCTTGCTCTCACTACTTGGAAATGCCTTCTTTGTGTTATTTCCTTTTGCACATCCTTTGCAAACTCCATCGTGTTTTGCTTGAATTTCTAAAAGACCTCCAACAGCTTTGCTTGCAAGTGGTAGTGCTCTGTAATGCACATGTGCAATCCTTCTATGCCAAAGTTCATTTGGCTCTACTATGTCATGGACCAAGGCTTGTTCTAGATGGCCCTTCAATTTTTATAGACCTCCCTCTTGTTCCCCAATCACTACTGCATCATTAATAGTCTTTCCCTTTATCCACATAATAACTTAGCCATCTATAAATTCAACCCTCATGCCTTTTGCATCTAATGCAGATATGGAGAGGAGGTTCTTCTTTAGTCCTGGTACAAACAATACTTCCTTCATTGTCATAGACTTTCTAGAGTCTAGCTTATAGGAGGATTCCCCACTACCTTTTATTGGATATTGGTAGTCATCTCTAAGTTTCACCTTGTGTGGTGATTCATGTTCTGATAGTTTCACAAAGGATTCCTTGAATCCTGTCATATGTTTGGAAGCCCCACTATCTATAAGACAATCATTGCTTCCATGTGTAATGTTTCCCGTGAGAGTGGAAATCAAAACACGTTCTTCATCACTTGAGGAATCATCACTTTCATGTTTGATTCTCTTTGTGTAAGGTTCATCATCCTCTGTAGCATGAGCATGATGTCTTCTCTTATTTCCCTTCTTCTTGTGAGAGACAATTTTGTTTCTAGGAAATTCCCTAGCATAGTGTCCTTTCTCGTCACATGTATAACATCTAATTCTAGAAAAATATTTTCTAGTGTTATCTTTGTGAGAGTGCTTACCTCTGTGGTGATCAGAACTTCTTCTGGTTTTCTTGGAGTGTACCATGAGAGCTTGATCTTCACTTCCCATCTTTTCTTCTCAAGCTGCTATTTGAGCTTCTTCTTGAGAGCATTCTTCCCATAGTCTGCTAAACTTGACTAACTTCTTTATGGCACAGATTCCTTGAATAAAGGAGTCCCATGATCTAGGGAGACCATTCAAGGTTGTCATTACAATATCGGTATTCTCCACTTCTTCATCTACTGCTTCCAATTGTTCCTTGATCTGAGAGACCCTTGTAAAGTAAGACTGGATGGTCTCTACATTCTGGATCTTTACATTATTCAGTTGGTTTCTCAGATTCATCTTCTGGTTTATGTTCTTCCCTTCAAACAGTTTGGTTAGGACATCAAACATAGCTTTAGGTGTCTTTAGGGAGGACACCTGTGGTATGAGGTGATCCTTGATTAAATCAGCAATAATCCTCTTAGCCATAACCAACTTCTTCTTGTGTAAGGCCTTAGCCTCATCTCCCTCTGGAACTGGAACCTCCTCATTGATATAGGAGTCCAACTCATTTTTTTCCAGGACCAGGGAGATCCTATACTTCCAAGCTCATAAGTTATTAGCTCCCTCAAGCTTTTCATCAAGCTTGGTATGATGAGACATCTTAACTAAGAACCTCAAATGGAAATACAAAATATTTAGATCTTACCAGGTCAAGATGTTGGATCTGGATTTGGAGCTGAATTTCTAGAGTGTTGGTTCAGGAGCATATTAGGGTTTGACTTTTCTAGAGTTCTGTCGAACCAAATGCTTTGATATTGATCTCTAAACTTCAATTTTGAGGAGGAGATCAATCCAGGCCTAGGCTCACTCAAAAATTCCACTTCTATGGAAAGCCCTAATTTCTGGCAGTAGTGTCGGGTCAAAAACTGAAAATGCTCAGAATCAAATTCTGCTTTGACAGAAAGATGTTCCCTAGGGAGGAGTGTCAGCCCAACCTTCTTTTGCTGAAAATATGTGGAGAGAGATCCAAAAAATAGGAATCCCTAGTTCCCGCAACTGCACAGTGTCTTCTTCTCGGGTTAGCTTTGATACCATGTTATATTTTTAACATTAATCTAGTATTATATTAGGATCTCTAACTGAGAGAATAACAAGCACAAAAATCAAACACAAGAGACAATGAACACAGTGTTTTTCCTTGGGGAAACCATAAATGGAGAAAACCCCACAACTTCCACAGAGATAGAATCAGCACCAAAAGTAAAACCCCAAAATAGTTAGATGATCTCCCGATAGCAGTAGCCTCTTTCTCTACAGCATCTTCTTCTTCCTTAGCTATGCGCTACAACTGAATGTGAGTGAGTGTGTGATAAATAGAGACACTCACTCTCTATTTATAATAATTCCCAACTTGACATTAACTTACTAGGGCCGACTTCTCTAGGAGAGTCTAATAACCCTAGTGCCCCGAAACTGCAGGGAGTTTAACCCTTGATCAATAGGAGGGTTACCCACAATGACTTGACATGACTTGTTTACATTATAGAACCTATCGATAGGAACGTCGGAGCCTGACATGACTCAAATACATTACAGACACATCTCGGAATAAACATCGGGGTACAATACATAAGATATATGGATGAATACATTCTGAAGTTACAAATAAATTAACATATGGAAGATCCTTGGATTCTTCCTTCACCAAATCCTTCGAGTGGACCTATCAAAATGGATGTGTCGTTTTCTGCAATGATGGTAGCATATCAAGCAAAGCTTGATTAAGTTGCAAAGCCTATTCCTTCCTCTTCGTGGATAGAGGAGGAGGACTCGTATGTGCTACCTACATGGGAAGTTGATTCCTCTCATGCACATGATTGCCTTGATGATGTTTTTCCATTGGATGAAGCCATTATTAAGGCCACCTTGGGAAGAGCTACATCATCAATCATATTTTCTTCCTGAGCTCGACCATATGGAGCGTGATGAATTTAGGGAGATTCTTAGTGAGAAGATTAGTAGTCCTGTGCTTCCATTGAGCTCTCCTAGTCAGATGGCCGATGGGAACATGGCGAATTTATCACCTACTATTCCTATCAATATTTCTCACGATCCTAAAAAACTTGAGAATGTCTACATTGGGGCGAGTTGTTCCCATGATGAGATCAAGGAGTATACCAAGATATTTAAAGAGTTTCATGACATCTTTGCTTGGTCATATGAGGAAATTCCAGGTATTGACCCTCGTATTTTCAAACATGAGATCAAGACCTATCCAGATGCAAAGTTGGTTTGACAACGTTTGCATGCAGTGAATCCTAGAAAAGCACCCGCCATTAAGGAAGAGATAGAGAAACTGTGGAACGCTTGTTTTATATATCATGTTCCCTTAATGGAGTGGGTTTCAAATCCCATTCCAGTTTATAAGAAGCAGGGAGTGATCTGTATATGCACTGATTTCAATGATTTAAATCGTGCTTGTCCTAAGGATAATTTTCCCACACCATTTATCGATCATATTTTGGATGAGTTTTTGGGAAGCGAGGTATTCTCCTTCATGGATGGTTTTTTCAGATATAATCAAATACAGATCAAACCCAAGGATCAACATAAGACTGCATTTATTTTTCCTTGGGGTACTTTTCCATATCGGAAGATTCCTTTTAGCCTTAAAAATGCTAGAGCTACATTTCAGTGGGCTATGACCTTAATTTTTCATGATCTCAAAACGATTATCGAAGTGTATTTGGATGACCTTGCTGCTCATTCTCGTTTGAGAGTGCATCATCCATACCATTTAAGGTTAGTGTTTGAAAGATGTCACCATTACCAAGTTCAGTTAAATCCTCATAAGTACATATTTTGTGTGACTGTTGGTCGCTTTCTCAGGTTCATCATATCGAGGGAGGCTATAAGAGTCGATCCCTTAAAGGTTGAGGCAATAATTCAATTGTCTCCCTTGCGTAATATTATACATATTCAGTGTTTTCAAGGCATGGAAAATTTCTTGTGGAGATTCGTAGTTAATTTTGCCAACTTGACTAAAGGCTATATGCGTCTTTCAAAGAAGGACACTCCTTTTTTGTAGGATGAGCAAGCCCAGGTGTCCTTTGATGCTCTTAAGCAAGCCTTAGCATCGGCCCCCATGCTTAGTCCACCTGACTATAGCCGTGATTTCTTGATTTATGTGGCCATGTCCATGGAGACAGTTGGTATGGTTTTGGTTCAGGAGGATGAGGATCTCCACGAGCATGTCATATATTATTTGAGATGAAACCTTATTGATGCAGAAATCTGTTATTCTCATGTGGAGAAGCTTTCCTTGGCTGTCGTTCATGCGGTTCAAAGATTGAGACATTACATTCTCCTTCGCCAAACCTTGGTTGTAGCTCATATCAATCCATTTCAGTTCATCCTCACTAGAAGGATGATTGGGGGAAAATACAACAAATGGATTTTTATTTTGCAAGAGTTTGATCTCGAATTTGTTTTGGTGAAATTGAAGAAATCGATGATCTTTGTGGAGCTCATATCTGATTTTCCAAGTTTGGAGGAGGAGGAGGTTTATGAGGATACGTTTGTCGATGAACATATTTTCCTTATCTCATATTTGGACCCGTGGTATAGGGATATCATTGTATATTTGCAAATGTTGAAGGTCCCTACTCACCTTTCACGGGACGAACGATGACAATTACATCATGTAGCTAAGAACTACCTTATAGTGGATAACACTTTGTACTGTCGTGGGGTAGATTCCATTTTACGTCATTGTTTAACCCTTGATGAGGTTGAGGGTGTGCTGAATGATTGCCATGGAGGGGCATGTGGTGATCATTTATCTAGGCTTTCTACAGCCCAAAAAATCTTAAGAGCAGGATAATTTTGGTCGTCGATCTTCAAATATTGTGTTAATGCGGTCAAGAAGTGCCACCCTTGCCAGGTGTTTGCACACAATATGCACTCGCATCCAGCCCCATTATATCCTATTATCATCGTCAGTCCCTTCACCAAGTGGGTTCTTGAATTTATGGATTGCAACCCAGCTTCGACTGTGGGGCATCATCACATTATAGTGGCTGTTGATTATTTCATGAAATGGGCAGAGGCTATGCCCACTATTAAATCTGATGGTGAGACATCCATGCATTTCATTTTCAACCAAATTTTTACTCGGTTGGGCATTCCGAAAGAGCTTGTCACTGACCATGGTAGGCACTTTCAGAATAAAATGATGGAAGAGTGGGCTTCAAAGTTAGGGTATAAGCAGGAGCATTCCTCTTCTTATTACCCTCAGGCGAATGGACAGGTTGAAGCAATGAATAAATCACTTAAGTCCATTCTACAATGAACCATCACATAAATCAAGATGAATTGGCATATCATGTTATATCTTGCTTTGTGGGCCTATGTAACCGCGGTTAAGACTGCCACCAGTTTCTCTCCATATCAACTTGTGCATGGGGTGGAGTCTGTCTTATCGGTTGAATGTGAAATCCCTTCGTTGAAGTTAGATATAGAGCTTTTACTAGACACTTTGGCATTGGAGGAATGTTTGGTCCACTTAGAGTAGCTTGATGAGTAGCGCTGAGATGCCTTAGTGGCTCTAGAAGTAAATAAGCCTCGTGTTAAGGTCCAATATGATGAGTCTGTCCATCCAAGGAAGTTTAGTGAAGGTGATTTGGTCCTTTTGTGGGATCAAGCTAAAGAACCCTTGGGGGCAGGGAAGTTTAATCCCATGTGGAATGGTCCTTACGTGGTCAAACGTGTGTTAGAGAAGGGTGCCTATGAGCTAGTGGATTATGAAGGGACAGCCTTGGCGGAGCATAGAAATGGGATCTATCTTAAAAAATACTATGCATGATCTTCAGCCAGGGCTGATTGTTGTATATTAGTGTATAGTTTTTGAGTTGCATAGTTAGGTTTTCTTATGGTGATCAGGTTTGTTGATTAGCTTCCATTTCTTATGGTATATGTCGATAAAGTCTTCCGTTTACATAGGATTCACTGATAGTGCTAGTTGTCACACTCAAAACTTAGCTTCGGCTGCTTGGGTGATTTATACTCCTACGGTTTAAGTATTGTCTTCAAGAGATGTATTTTTATGGCCGTCTTCGAACAATGTTACTGAATATAATGTCGTTATTGATTTATTGCATGATGCCATTTCACATGGTGTTAGTGGTTTCATAGCTTAATGGCTCGTATCATATTAGGGATCCAACTTTATTACGAAGATTCTTACGTGTGAGATTGCTAGGACAGAAATTTGAGAATATAACATACATACATGTTTCAATAATTTTTAATCAAGTTGCTGACTCATATGCTAACTATGTGTTAGATTGGCATTTGTTTCATAGACCATAAGAATATCGCAAACATACATTTTTGCACACATGTAAATAAATAATTGATCCATTAGAGGAAATTTGAGGTCTAAAATGGGCCTCCTAAGGAAAATAATAAAATAATAGTTATTAATTTTGGAGGAAGATCCAATAGAATTCAAGAACCAATAGAATTTCAAAAAAATGAGTCAACAATAATGGTTGAATCGACATATTTTTCATAAAAGAAAACTACTTTTGTTGTTCATTTTTTCGACATATCTCCCTGTGTTTTTACTCAAATTCTAAGAGGGAGAGCTCATTGGATGTGGAATTTATTTCTACATCCAACGAGTACCAACACTGCATACTTTTGATGGACCCCGATACCCCAAAAACAATAAATCCCTAAAAAAATGTGATGATGATGTCATCATCACATTTTTTCAAGGATTTATTGTTTTTGGGGTAGTAGGGTCCATCAAAAGTATGCAGTGTGGGTACGCATTGGATGCGGAATTAAATTCCGCATCCAATGAGGTCTCTTGCTTGAAATTTGAGTAAAAACAAAGGGAGATATGTCGAAAATACAAACAACAAAAGTAGTTTTCTTTTATGACAAATATGTCGATTCAACCATTATTGTTGACTCATTTTATTGAAATTATATTGGTTCTTGAATTCCAACTCACAAAATATATTGTTGGCATTTTTTCTTATAAGGCCCATTTTAGACCCCAAAGTTTCTCTAATCATCATAAAAAAATTTCATTAACATCCAAAATGTGACGTCATAATACATAAATGTCATAATACAAAATTGGGGCTTCCAAGCAACCAAAATATAATACACGGTAGTACAAAAAGAAATACTCTCAGGTCTCTAAGCCTGAGGAGGAGGAGTGGGGTTTTGATCATGGTAACACACCACGGCTCTAGCTAGCCATCGAAATAATTGAACCAATGCCCGTGGTACACCAACCACCTAGCACTGCATGGCCTCAGTAAATTCCTCAACTTGCACCATGGGTACCCTGTGTGTCAAGCATATGAAGCTTGTGTGAATGATTTGGAGCATCCACACCCATGATGTCATCTCTTCTTCCCCTTTGTCTATGACGAGGGAATTCATCTAGTCATCGTAGTCCAACATCTGCATACAGATGACAGATTGTCAGTATGTGTTGTCACACCAAAACATGTCTTTTGAGTCAATATATCAAAAAACACAAAAAAAAATTAATAATTCAAAAAAATTAAAGTGGGTTTGGGATTCGTTACCTATGTCACCATATGTCGCTCCTGGTGGTAGGGGCATGTCCATATCTCCATGGAAATCTATCACTGCATAGGGATAGTCATCGATGGCTATGATCTGCCTCCGCCACCATGGAAAGAAGTCCATTGGGTAGGGGTTAGCCACCCTACCTCTTCCCAATCTGTGCATAACATTTTCCCAATGTTGTTGGGTCAGATCTCGAACTCCATGTGGAGGACTATCCACTCTAGGACTTAGCCCCGGTACATTCTCAAAGAATAACATGCTCAGTATGCTGCCAAAACCGAAGTTTCTCACCCTGCCCATCTTGCAATCACTGAGCTGCTACTTCATGTTGCTCAACAACGCAGTGCTCCAGTCATACACTCCACCGCATAGAACATTAGTGGCCGAGAGGCCTAGTTGAGTGAAGCTAAGTCAGCTATCCTATTGAGTGCCAATAGTATGGCCTTCAGTCCCAACACCTAGATCAAGTTTATCGGGATTTGACTCCCAACCTTTTCCTTGTCTAGAAAGCAGTACACTGCAATGTACTCATCAATAGTCAAGCGACCTCCTAGCCCACGATATTGGATATTTACCACCTCTCCTTGTCGGAATAATCCAGTGATAAAGTATATGTCCTTAATTTCTATACTGAGTGACATCCTGTCAATGTGAAAAGACTCAGAGTCTGGATTCCAATAATCCACTAGCATTTGCAGAAGTCGTGGTTTTTCCCTCAGGCTGACAAGACACCAAAACTTATACAAGCCACATGCTTGTTGGGCCATTAAGTCACCTTGTACTACCTCTTCTACATCACCCTATTCCCCCTCCCTCCATTCCAAAACCATCCTGCACAAAAAAAAGAGATTTCATCATTATTTACCCTTGAAATCCTCATCTGTGGCCTCATACGCGACTGTTTGCAAAATAGTCGTGTATGTACATGGGTTTGGATAGTTTTTCCGCGTATGGCCAACCCTATACATGGAAAAAGCCCCAATACCCACGTGGGTGGAAATGCATAGTTTAGGATGGCATAAAAAATGAAATGGACCATGAAAACTTAAAAAAATTGCATAAACTAGGAAGAGGATTACATGAGGAGTTACCTGGATCAAACAGTGTCCAATTTCTCCAGACGATGTTCCTGGAATTTGAGTTGGAAGTTTTGACCTCAAATGGGTAAAAATTTCAAATGATATGGAATTTTTAAATTTTTTACTATTTATAGAAAAAATTTGAAAATTTTTACCCACTTTTTATTGTTTTGACCGTTTCTGACCATTTTGGACCGTTTTGGACTAATTTGATGATGTAGGAGTTCGTTTTAAGCACAGTTTGACTGTGGTTTTGACTCGGTCATGCCAATTTCAGGTATTATGTCTAAACTAGCATATAGGTTATGTTTCACATCCATTTGCACTTTGCATGACCTTATGACCATTTCATTATAACCTTGGGTATGAACCATTCTATCTTGTCATGGAACATTCTTGCTGCTTTTAGAAGTGACATTATGTGAATGATAGAGCTTGACCATACATGGGTACCCTAGTTAGTTCTTGTTTTGCATTTGGTACCAATGCCGACATTTTTCCTTTAGGGTGTGGGAGTCCTTTGTATAGTATCGCCATGAATTTACGCAAGAGCCTCAAACTCCTCTTGATCTTTTTACTGGCCTTTTCCCCAGGACTCCCTTATGTCAAGTTGTAATTGCATTATCATGAGTTTTGCTTGCCTTATTGAGTCTTATGCCGGATTCCCTGAATTTGATTATTAGCCATATATCCTGAGCTTGTCTCATGTCTATCCACGTAGAGCCATTTTATATATCTTTTGCAGCTTGATTCCCCATTTTTTCTGGGAGGGGTCTTTCCCCCGAGTGTCGTTATCCTATACATGTTTCCTTGTATTGAGCATAGGTATGTTCCACTGCTTGGAACTATTTTTTTTTCCCCTTGACACTCATCTCCTCCTACTCTATAACTATAAATCACTTTTATTCTTTTTCAAGGTTTTCAAAATATTTGAAAAAGTAAAAAAAAAAAATCAAAAAACCAAAAAGTCAGACAGGAAAAGATCTTATCTTTGGCAGCAGTTAAGTCATGTCTCCTTCGAACAGAACACTATATATCACATCCATTGTTTGGGTTAATAGTTTGACTTTAGGAGCTGTACTCATTTCTCTGAGTTTATTTCCATCGACTGGTTAAGCTTCTAGTCCCCATGGAGCCTTGGTCGATTCCTCCTGTGTCGCAGAGATGTCCCAATTTTTGTATATTGAGTCTATGCTGCCTACATTCAGTCACCATTCACCTTTATGCTCTTGTTCGAAGGAATTTGAAGCCTGAGTCGTCCATTCCTTGGTTTTCTTGACTTTGCATGTCGGCCATTCCTGATACTTGTTGTGGTTCGTGCACATTATGATCGAGTCCTTCCACATTATACAGCTTTGATGAGTACCTCGTGTTGGATGATGGGGGATGCCTTAATTCCCTCCTTCCATTATATTTAATCCCATCGACTTCAGATCATTTATTCTAGGATAGGAGTCTAGAGTCATTTTGAGTGCCTTGAGACTTGCAGTCATCAGTGGCAGGTTCTCTCACCATCGATAGTTTTGGGAATACAACAATGTCACCTGATCGATGGATTCTTTCAAGTGTTTGACCTCAACACATTTATTCACACTTGTTAGTTTTCACTCTAGTACCCTGATTCCCATTTTCATTATCAATGGGTGAACTCGTGTCTATTAATGGTATACATCAATGACTGATAATTAGGCGATGGACTACTATGTTCGACCTCAACACCTATATTCACATAGTAGGACATGTACTCATAGCAGATTGTGTAGAATACTTTCCATATTGGTGGAATTTCTAATATGCTACCTACTTGATCATGCTAGTTTTCATGAGATTTCATCTCTCGTGACTTGATTCCAATGTATGTCAGATATCTTCAGCCATTATGGAGAACTTGATCCATTGTATATATTCAGCTTTCATGGAGATCATGATCCTTTGTACAGCTTCATCATGGAGATTATGATCTATCTATATTGTACGTGGTGATGACCACACATGTCATATTTTGTATCATGCCTATTCATGACCATTGTACTCTTATGTATCCAGGACTACTATATGTACTTGCAGTCATATGTAGAGATATTTGTACTGTATTGTTGGATGGCTGGTTCTTCCACCTAGATCTTCATCACTCCACTTCTGGGATGGACTTATAATGTATTTTGGCCATTGGATCACCCCTCTGACCTCACACATTAGGGGGCATCTATTACAGATGATTTTACCACACATGGTAGATCACATATTTATGGCCTTCCCTGTCCCTCTGCAGACTCTTTGGACCCCATGGACCATTTTTTTACCTTTAATGTTTCCAATATCATCCCTAAAAACATGCATTATTTTCCATACGTGACTTTTAAACCCATTCTCGCATATATACGCGGATATGACCCTTAAACCCGTGTACATCGGGATGTGTGCAAAAGGCCAAATAGTTTTGGAGTTTTCCTTGATGTGGATCCAAGTCACTTGTCTCTTGGCTTTCCATATGCCTTGAGATTGCTCAAATTTCACCTTCCATTACCCCATTGAAGCACTATATAAGGAACCCTTTGGATACATTGAAAGGAGAGGAATTGAAGAGCAAGAAACTATAGTCCGTTGTTTCCGAAGCTTGATTATACTTGAGTATGCATCCCTTTGTCCCTTGGAGCACTTTGTGTTCTTCCCAATCTTACCTTTTCTTGTGATCTTGCTATCGAGAGATGGAGTATTGAGGTGGTGGAGGCCCAGGTGGAGGACTCAACTTCTCCGATTCGCAGACATACCAACAGAGGTTGTCATTCTTGTAATCTCTGATTTATATTAATAGAAATATATTTTCCTATCCAATGATGTGTGTTAACCCAAAAAATCCCTCACTCAGCTCTACATGGCGTACACCACCCAAGGACACCCATGCATGACCCTCATTTCACCCCATTAGACCCCCACACCCTCAAAAAGGCTTAAGAATGAGCAAAAGGGCTTAAAAACCTGAAAAAGAGCCTAAATAGTTCTCCTAGGGGCTAAAGCCTCCAAAAGGGGGCTAAAACCCCAAAAGGAGCTAAAGATAAGGTGGAAGGGGCTAAAATCCCAAAAAAGGGGCTAAAGCCCCAACTAGGGGCTTAAAACCCTAATAAGCCCCAAAAAAGCTATAAATAGAGGGGGGGGGTCACTCTCAAAACAATTCTCCCTTGCATATTGTTATGTTTCCCAAGTGGATGCCTTGAGACCCTTTGTCTCTCAAGCCACCCACACTCCCTCTCCTCCATCTTCCATTGAGCCATAGCTCCCCCATCCAAGAGAGGTGCTTCTCCAAGATAGGGCATAGTGTCCCGTTCCATCAAGAGAAGGTATACCAGTGTTATTTTTTGTATTTGCTTCAGTATTTTATTTTCTTTCTAAACCATTGTTTGTTTACAGGTTTATTTCCTAACTTGTTTCTGCAGGTATTTTGGTTCTAACATTTGTTTGTAGGTAGATGGAGCTAAACCCTAATAGTGTTTGCAGAGGGGTTTCCAACCATCTTTTCTTCCTTTCTATTCTTTATTTCATCTCTATTTTTTTTTACTTCATTTCACCACCAAGAACCTACCCTTCCATCCTATAGACGGAAGGTAGCCATTCCTACCCTGTAGCAAGGGAGAAATCCCTGCTACAATGTGCATTTAAATGAATATTGAATCTACAGATTCTTTTAATTGCTTATACATTATTGATTGTATATGCTAGAGTAGGTCTGACATCATTATATAGCATGCTTGTCTTGTTTGCTGATTTTTGAGAGAGAAAATTGCTAACACAAGCGGGATTGGAAAAGCTCAACGGGGATCTACATCAACCATACGGAATAAGATATGTTTCAAGATCCTTTGGTGTTAGATGTTTTATTTCTCTTGCATATGGGAAGGGACTGATTTCTATGGTTACTCTATCTTTTGTGGTACCCCAAGCCATAGGAAGTTTTCTCCGTAACACTAAGCTCATACCGGGCACTCCTTTTCCATAAGTTTAGTCCCTCGGGTCCGGAAAAGTGATAAATCTATGCCTGAGAATACTCTTCTCAATTTCGTACAAAAGAGAGCAATCATTTCTCATGTTATTCCACATGGTTCAAGAGAGTGATAACCTACCACCAATATGGATGCCCATTCACATATTCTTAATGAGCCTGAATGGACAAGTTTACTCGGCAGTCAAGTCTATTTTGAGGAGTTAGACCTGGGCCTAAAGAAACTTCATAAGGGAGGGGAGCCTTATAAAGGGGATAGCTTGTGAAAAGAGATCAAAATGAGGCTCAATTTGGCGTAAAAATTAGCTAAGAAGGCTCCCCTAACCTATGACAAATGCGGCATGAGTACCAAAAGACAATAATGTGTTCGAAACTAGGGTACTCATGGAAGGAAAGCCCTATCCACAGAATAACAATGGTAAAGACAAGGTAATAATGGTTAAACACCATAGTCCATGGTCAAAGTAGTGATCCTAGGGTTAAATCGGATTAGGTATAAATGCAAAAATGCATACAAATGACCAAAATCCTAACCTATATGAGTGAATAACCACTTTTAAGTAACCTTGGACCTATTGCATTAGGAAAACATGACATGTTATTATTTTGATTTTTAATAGAAATTAAAACTATAGGTTAAAAAACCCACATTTTGATATTATTTCTATAAATAGTTCAAAAATAGAAATCAAAATCACCATTTCATATTTTTACCCAATATAGGCAATTTTTACCTCTAACTTCAATCTCTCGGTGTGGACAAACCAGTGGACGATTTTCAAATTCGCAAGTGCCAGGTAATTCAGCTCTTCATGCTCTTTCATTTCATCCAAGCAAATTTTTAATTTTTTAAGCCAATTTTAAATGGGTCATGTTGTATACGTGGGTATGCGACTTACACAGTCGTGTACATGCGTTTTATACGCGAATTGCCCAAAGGCAACCCCTGTATGATACACGACATGTCCAAAGTATAGTCGTGTATACTGCATGACATAGAAAAATATAATTAGGGCCAAAATCAAAGCTTTTTAATGATTTTTTATGTTTGAAAATGGCTTTATGGATAGGATAAAACATGGTGTTGGAGTGGAGGGAGAGGGAACATGAAAACATGGACCAAGATGCACTTCGAAGTGCCCCCATAGTGAATGCATTATGGAAAAGTGGGTTGATAAAATTCTTTTGTACTTTACCTATACGATCCAATGTTTGCTTGTTGGAGTTTTTGATAAACTACTGGGATCATGATATAGGTGCATTTGACCTACAAGGTGAGATTCTAGAAATTGCACTCGAAGACATCTATTTTACTACGGGTTTCTCACAATGGGGAGTGCCTGTCAACTTGGAAGGTACCAGTAGGGGCGGTGACATTCTAAGTGTTTAGAACTATATTGACACTTACTACACTCCCGGCACTCAAAAAAGGGGAACTTGCATCCCTATTACACATATTCATAGCTTGCCATTACAGGTGTTGGTAAGCACAGTACTAAGGTTTGTAGGATCGTCATCATTCCATCTTACAACTCGAAACCAAATGAGAATTACGGTGGAAAGCCTATAGGGAGATTTATTTGACTAGTGCTCAGGAGTAATCTTGATAATGAATAAGCAACTATCTAACTGCAAGAGAGGTCGACGTAAGAAATTTGGTTATTCTATTATATTAGTGGCCTTTTTCTTTGAGAGAGTTCCTTCCCTTAGCTCTATAGTACCTCTACCATCTTTCTCTCCCCGTTAGCCTAGACTGAGTAGGTGGGGAGAAATGTTTCTCCACTAGGGAGGCAATGGCTCGGTTCAAAGTGTCTACGATGATTACTTCTACTTATGGTGGGGACAGCAACTACCAGCATTGGAGCAGTTTCCATATATTGGGATGGATTTCCATGGTGACAATAACCTTTTCCTCCCTCCTAGAGGAGCATGGGGAGCATCAGGTATTTTGGTTTTTCAAGTTTTTAAATTTTTATGAATTTTTAATCATAAAAGATATATACATATGTATAAAAATTTTAATCCTTTTAATGTTTAAAATGAAAATATTCAACCAGTTTTCCCTAATGGGAATCCTTGTATTTATGTGTGACCAATGGAAGGGGGGGATCAAGGTTTGATCAGGGTTCTTGAGGGGAAGCTGGCTAGGCTTACCCAAAGAGTCCCTACTTTATGCAATGAGCAGATCCCTGCCGTTATGCAAGAACTAATGGTCGGTATCCCACCTACTTGGATACTCCTTATGAGGAGGGTATAAAGGGAAGAGCTTATTTACATAGAGGCCATGGAGGCTGCAACAGTTGAAGATGCTCGAGAACAGAACGACCAGGATGACCAAGGTGACTAGGGTGGTCAGGATGACCAAGGTGGTCAAGATTAGGTCTTAGGAGCATTTTATGGATTACAATCCACTTTTTGTACATTTTTGTATATCTACACGGTTATGACTGGATCTGAGGATCAAGAAACTTGACCTATCTATATGGACAGATATTCACACACACACACACACACACATATATATATATATATATATATATTGTCAGTTTATTTACATGTGTTTTGTAATGTTTCTATTGTATATTTCATGGAATGTGTGTCAAATGCCAATCTAAGATATAATTTGCATATGCATCAGTTAATGAATTTTGATTTCTTGGAATATGATTGAATGTAATAAATTCAAAATTTCTTTCCAATAACCTAACTTGTAAGAACTGACATAATAAAATAGGGTTTTGCACCTAATAAGCTCGATTGAGCTGGGAAACCACCAGTTGAGAGTCAAGTCTAACTTCCAACCATGTGATGCCACGTGACATGGCATCCCATAAAAGCTCAATGACAGCCCTGTATTCAGCCACATTATTGGTAGCAGGACCTAGGCAAGCGCCTCCAGAGGCAACTAGCTATCCTGAAGGTGAGTAAATGAAGACTAGCACCATCTGCAAAACCTATGAACCACTCGGAATACATGTGTAACAACCAGTAGATGATATAAGAACAAAAACTAGCTAGCTATTGTACATAAAGTTGCATACAAGAAAAATACAAGAAAAAGTACTAAGCCTAAGCATAGTACTTCTTCAGGTAGAACCCATTTTCAGGCTCAAGCAACTTATTCCCTTTGAAATTAGTTAATTCATATTCCCCTTTCTTTAATACTTTTGACACGACATATGGTCCTAACCACATAGACCTGAATTTCCCTACCCCCAGGGGTTCTTTGTCCTGGTCCCAAAGCAAGACAAGCTCCCCTTCAGAAAAAATCCTAGGTTTGACCGATTTATCATATTGATTTTTTACCCTATTTTTGTGAGCCTCGTTTGTAGTAACCGTATCTCTACAAAACTCATCTAAATGTTCCAAGTGTAGAAAATGTTCTTCTAGCTCAGTCATATCAAGTAACACGTGAATGGCAATTTTTAAAGATGGGATTTCACATTCAACCGGGGTTACTGCTTCCACTCCATGAACAAGTTGGAAAGGTAAGAACCCCGTGGTAGTTTTCACATTGGTTCGATAAGCCCAAAGTGCAGGATATAGCATGATGTGCCAATTTGACTGGGCTACGTTAATAGTATGCTTGAGAATAGTATTCAAGGTCTTATTGACTGCCTCGACTTGACCATTATCATGTGGGTAGAAAGAAGATGAATTTTCTTGTTTAAACCCTAGCATAGTAGCCAACTCGGTCATCATGTTGTTTTGGAAATGACTGCCATGGTCAGTGACAATCTATTTAGTTATACCAAAACGTGCAAGAATCTGGTTAAAAACAAAAAAAACTACAATTTCCCTGTCATCCTTATAGGTGGGCATTGCCTCTGCCCACTTTGTGAAGTAATCTACAGTGACAATGATATGTTTGTGCCCCCGGACAAAAACTGGGTTGCATGTCACATAATATATCCCCCACTTGGTGAAGGGGCCCACTGTGATGACAGGAAATAACGGAGCAGGATGTGACCGCATCTTTCTAGTGTAAATCTAACAAGAATGACAGTGCTTCACGGCTTTCACACAATATTTTAAGATCGTGGGATAGAAATAACTAGCACGTAAAATATTCTGGGTCATTGCTAACCCAGATAAATGATCCCCACATTCTCCACTATAGGCATCATTTAGGACAATCTCAGCCTCTTTGTGGGTGAGGCACCGACACAAAATAGAGTCTACCCCTCTTCTATACAAAGTATCTATGATGATGAGGTAGTTTTCCGCATGTGTGCATAACTTGCGTCATCCTTCCCGCAAAAAGATTGCAAGAAATTTCAGATTCTAGAGATAGATAAGTATATATCCATACCACGGTTTAGAGGTGGAAATCAAGAAAATGTGCTCATCTAGGAATGATTCTTCTTCAATTGCTATATATTCTTCAACTTAAAATTCTGCAATGAGATTTGCAAAAAATAAGGATTTGGCGGATTTGGTGGATTGAAAATCCAAGTCAAACTCCTAGAGAATGACTATCCATTTGTTAAATTTTCCTCCAGCTATGCGTTGAGACAAGACATATTGGAAAGGATTGACATCCACCACTACTACTGTGACATAACCTCTGAACAACATACACAACTGCTAAGGCCAACTTTTCGACATGGGAGTACCTAAGTTCAGGGCTGGCTAAAGCATGACTAAGGTAATAGATGACATGCTCTTAGAGCTTATCATCCTCCTGGACTAGCACTACCCCAATGATCGACTCGGATGCAGCCAGATACAATATAAAATCATGAGAGTAATCTAGCGGGTACAATAAAGGTGCCGACAACAAAGCTTTCTTTAATGCCTCGAACACAATTTGTGTGATCTCATCCCATATAAATCAGGTGTCCTGTTTCAATAGGTGCATGAAACCTTTGGTGATCTTGGCATAATTCATGATAAAACATCGAAGAAAGTTAGACTTCCCTTCAAAGCTCTGAAGTTGCCTAATGGAACAAGGAGGAGGCAGATTTACAATGGCCTCAACTTTCAAAGGATCCACCTGAATACCTTTGTTAGAAATAATGAACCTAAGAAGCCTACCTGACTCGACATAGAAAACACACTTGTGGGGATTCAAGCATATTTTATAATGGCTGCATCGTTCAAAAATTAAACACAAGTTATTTGGGTGATCGATCCTCTTACAAGAATGTGCTAGCAGATCATCAAGGTAGGGTTCAACAATAGACTTAATGTCATGAAAATCAAAATTCATTGCCCGATGAAAGGTAGCCCCTACATTTTTCAATTTAAAAGGCATTTTCTCGTACACAAATGTACCCCAAGGACAAATGAAACCATTTTATGTTGGTCTTTCGGCTTGATTTGAATTTGATTATACCTGGATAAATCATCCATAAACGAAAATACTTCACTCCCCACACATGCATCAATGATTTGATCTATGAATGGTGTGGGGTAGTTGTCCTTTGGAAAAGATTTGTTTAAATCACGAAAATCAGTACAAACAAGTATCATCCTTTTATTTTTATCAACGAGGATAGGATTGGATACCCATTCCGTTAAAGCTATCAAGTAAATAAAACCAGCTTTCAGCAGCTTTTCAACTTCAGCCTTGATGACTTCCGCTTTGCGCGGATTGACAGGTCTAAGTTTTTGTCAAACTGATTTGGCATCAGGATAGGTTTGTATTGCATGTTTGACTATCGATGGATCTATGCCTAGAATCTCATCATATGACCAGGAAAACACGTCGCGAAATTCCTTAAACAAGGCCATATAGATAGCAATCTCCTTGAGCAAATTGCACCAATATATACATTTTCCACAACGTTGGGGTTTGTAGAGATGTTGATAGGAATATTAACAGAAATGTTTTCCATATTCCCCTCGAAAAAGATTCCCTCCCTTGGTAAGGGTTTGATTGGTATATCAGCATCACCTGCCAGTCTCACATGAAACTCTTGATTTTCATTCCTGCTTAACTCTGGAAGGAAGTAGGATCTATGATGAATATATTTGGAGATCTTATCTCTCCCACTCATGGCTTCCGAAATGGCTTCATATGAAGGAAAAACCATGTCTAAGCAGTCGTCAGTATACAAAGAGTTCTCTGCCCAAGAAGGAAGATAGGCTTCTTCTGGCTCCTCTGAGACTGTAGGAGGAACCGAAATAGGATCAATAGTGGTATTAATGATAGCTTGATAGGATACTTCCACTGTCGATAAGGGAACTTCAAGTTCGTAATGGGAAGGAAGAACCCAAGGATGTGTTCTATCGCCAACCATTGCAATAGACTTCCCTACACTAGTAGAACCTAAGTAGTTAATCGAGGTTGGGATATCGAATGTGCCCATTAATGATTAATACATTCCATCCCCTAAGCTCTCTAAACCAGGTTTAACTTGATCAACCAATGGCACGGTGGACTTGTTAGTTTCCATGCGGCATTTCCGAGTGAAACTGAGTTGGTCTACTATAACCAACTTCCCTTTGTGTGGAAACACTACTACCCGGAGAACAGCCGATACAATAGAAAACATGGAATAAGTCCAACTTCTCCCTAGGAGCAAGTTATAATCCAACAGCACATCTATTACCTCTACTTAAACAGACACTGCCTTCCCTACCAACTTTATCTCGAAATATGGTAAGATACCATGTGGACAAAATGACCTTTCGTCGAAAGCAGTAAGTAGGGTATTCGATGGAACTAGTTTTGGGGATCCAAGAGCCTTCCAGCAAGACAAGGACATGACACATGTGGAATCACCCTCATTGACAATTGACCTTCCGATGGTTTTTTCTCCATGGATGAGATCTATCGACAAGGCCACATAATACGGTAGGCAAATTTTGACATTAGACAAATTAAACTTCGCCATGAGGCTCGATGAATCCATACTACCTAAGGCTGCTAAGAGTGCATCTCGTTGGGAGGGACAACTCTGTAACACCTCCAAAGTTGACATCGCACAAGGGGTTTGGGATAAATCTTCAACTACAGATTAATTGGCTGCAGCCCTAACATTAGGATTGTGCAATGCCTTCTTGAAGACACCTTTTGGTATATTAGGCATAGTTTCAATAGGTTTTTCAATTGTGAGAGGGTTTCAAATTTCACCTATAGACTTACCCTTCTCTGGAGCCTTTGTCTCATAGTTCTTGTTTCTAGTCTGGAGCAAAGTCTGGGATCGAACCATGTTGATATAGTTTTGGTCAGGGGCATTAGCAGTGCCCCCTACAACATTAGAAGCTGAATATGCATTCTATCCTTGGGGAAAAGGATCCTTTAGAACAGTTGGTTGTTGATTTTTTAGCAGCTTCTGAGCTTGATCCATAAGAAGGAATTGATGGGTCAGGTGATCTTCTTGGCACAACTTACAGGGAAATTTCACCTTCCTTTTCTCTTTTTTTCCCCCATCAACATTATTTGTGGGTTTTGGCTTGTTTTGGTGACCCTCACCTTTCTTCCCCTTTTTATTTTTCCCATTAGGCTGTTGATTTCCCTTTTGGGAGGATTGATAAAAAATGTTTGGGTTTTGGGATGAGGGGGCAGCCTTTTGCTTCCTCCTCTATATACTATTTAACAGACAACTCATGGAGTTGTTTCACCAAAGATTCTACCGTGGGAGATTTAACTAAACCAACCACACCATCGGCATGGGGTCTAGGCTTAGGTTTCTCGACACTATGTGTTGGCCTCAGTGCATCAGGGATGATTTCATATAGAATCCTAGACTGAGAATATATCAAATCTAAATATTGGGACCTGAGGATAGCCTCTTCCTCATTAGTTACTCCTGAAGTGGATACATCCTTAGATATATACGAAAATAAGGACTTAATGAACCATTCTAACAAAAACGCGGGAGGGATAGTGGCCTTAATGAGATTTTTCCGTCTTCGCCACTCTTCGATGTGATCCAAAATATGAGTAGCTTTGTTCTACCTAAAGGTGGATAATAAGTCTATTCCAGCATCATGTCAGACAGGAAATTGGAAATGGTTAAGGAACACATTAACTAAGTCCCAAAAACTATCAAATGTAGCAAAGGGTAGTTCAATGTACCACTTTGTTGCGGCACTAGTCAGAGTTCTTTGGAATAATCTCAACCGAACAGTGTCATCGTTCAGTGAGTTGGAAGAGAACCACAAGTGAAAGGTGGTGACATGAGCCCCTGGGTCTTCACCAACTTTGCCTTTGATTTTTGGGATATCCAAGGGTAACTTGGTAGGGACAGGCATCCAGGTGGTATCCTGTTTCACCAGGTCATTCATTAACTTGGACAACTCTAGCAAGTTTAAAGTTGCCAAGAAAGGAATTTTGGGCCTAACCGGAGCCTGAAAAGTATGTGCCTAGGAAGTAGAAGGACCTGCCCCCAAATTCCCAAATGTAAAAGTGGGGTTTCCCCCAGCTACCAGTTGTGAATTAGTTGGGCTACTTTGAAAAGGATTCCACCCATAAGCCAATGGATTGTTCATATGTGGTGCAGCATATCTGTTTCGAGCTGCTCCAGTTGAAACTAGAGTTTGAAAAATAGCAGCATGTATCCCTCCGCTAAAAAGAGAGAAAGGAGAGGTCGTGAAAGGAGCTGAAAATGGCATTTGAAAACCTTGACCATAAGAGTTAGTGTTTCCAAACTGCACCCCGGCATATGTAGGTGTGGGGCCTACATATGGAGTGGAGGGTGAATATGCCCACCATTCCAAGGAAAACCCTGGACAAATGAAGTGGATCCAACAGGACCACTCTGAGCAGCATCTGTAAAAGATGGTGAAGTAGAAGGTACACTAGGTATCCCAGTTCCACCCACCAAAATAACCTGCTACATTTGTGGAAGTAGGTGGTTGAACCACCTGACTAGCTGGAGTTAAGGGAGTAGCAGGTATGTTTTTTCTAGGAGTACCAACCGGGGGAGGCGGCACTCCTTTGTTGATGTAATTATAACTTTGGAATGTATTCACTTGTATATATATTATGTATTGTACCTTGATGTTTATTTTGGGATATGTCTATAATGTACTTGATTCATGTCATTCCCTGATGTTCCTATCAGGAGGTTCTATAATGTAAACAAGTCATGTCAAGTCATTATGGGTAACCCTCCTATTGATTAAGGGTTAAAGTCCCTGCAGTTCTAGGGCACTAGGGTTATTAGACCCTCCTAGAGAAGTTGGCCCTAGCAGGGTTTAGTCAAGTCAATAATTAGTATAAATAGAGAGCTAGCCTCTCTATTTATCACACACTCACTCACACTCAGTTGTAGCGCATAGTTGAGGAAGAAAAAGACACTAGGGATAGGAAGAAAGAGGTTACTACTATCGGGAGATCATCTTACTGTTTTAGGGTTTTACTTTTGCTGTTGATTCTATCTCTGAGGAAGTTGTAGGGTTTTCTCCATTTATGGTTTCCCTGAGGAAAAGCATTGTTTTCATTGTCTCTTGTGTTTTATTGCCATGCTTGTTATTCTCTTAGTTAAAGATCCTAACATAATGCTAGCTTAATGTTAAAAAATCTAACATGGTATTAGAGCTAACCTGAGAAGAAGACACTCTCCAGCTGCAAAAAATAGGGCTTCCTACTTTATGGATCTCTCTCCATAGATTTTCAGCAAAATAAGGTTGGATTAACTCTCCTCCCTAGGGCACATATTTCTGTTGAAGCAGAATCCAATTCTGAGGTTTTTTCAGTTTTGGACCCTACACTACTGCCAGAAATTAGAGATTTCCACAGAAGTGGATATTTTCAGTGAGCCTAGGCCTTGATTGATCTCCTCCTCAAAATTGAATTTTAGAGATCAAGATCAAAGCATTTGGTTGGACAGAACTCCGAAAAAGAAAAACCCTAATCTACTCCTGAACCAGCACTGCAGAATTTCAGCTCCAAATCTAGATCCGACATCTTGACCTGGTAAGATATAAATCTTTTGTATTTCCATTTGAGGTTCTCAGTTAAGATGTCTCATCATACCAAGCTTGATGAAAATATTGAGGGAGATGATAACTTCTGAGCCTAGATGTATAGGACCTCCCTGGTCCTGGAAGAAAATGAGTTGGACTCCTATATTAGTGAGGAGGTTCCAGTTCCAAAGGGAGATGAGGCTAAGGCCTTACACAAGAAGAAGTTGTTTATGGCAAAGAGAATTATTGATGATTCAATCAATCATCACCTTGTACCATAGGTTTCCTCCCTAAAGACACCTAAAGCTATGTTTTATGCCCTAACCAAATTGTTAGAAGGGAAGAACATAAACTGGAAGATGACTCTAAGAAACCAACTGAATAATGTAAAGATCTAGAATACAAAAACCATCCAGTATTACTTTACAAGGGTCTCTCAGATCAAGGAACAGCTGGAAGCAGTATATAAACAAGTGGAAAATGCAAAGATTGTAATGACCACCTTGAATGGTCTCCCTAGATCATGGGACTCCTTTATTCAAGGAATCTATGCCAGAAAGAAGTTAGTCAAGTTCAATAGACTATGGAAAGAATGCTCTCAAGAAGAAGCTCGGATAGCAGCTCGAGAAGAGAAGGTGGGAAGTGAAGATCAAGCTCTCACAGTTCACTCCAAAAAAAGCAGAAGAAACTCTCATCACTCCATAGGTAAGACCTTTCACCAGAAAGATAACATTAGAAAGGACTTATCTAAATTAAGATTCTATACATGTGATGAAAGAAGACACTTTACCAAAGACTGTCCTAGAAACAATATTAACTCCCATAAGAAGAAGGGAAACAAGAGATGACATCATGATCATGCTGTAGAGGATGATGAACCTTCCACAAAGAGAACCAGATATGAAAGTGAATATTCTTCAAGTCATGGAGAATATGTTTTGATTTCCACTCTCATAGGAAACATTACTCATGGAAGCAATGATTGGATTATAAACAGTGGGGCTTCCAAGCATATGACAAGATTCAAGGAATCCTTTGTGAAACTATCAGAACATGACTCACCTCAAAAGGTGAAACTTGGGGATGACTACCAGTATCCAATAAAAGGTAGTGGGGAATCCTCCTATAAGCTAGACTCTGGAAATTCTATGACAATGAAGGAAGTATTGTTTGTACCAGGACTAGAGAAGAACCTCCTCTCCATATCTACATTAGATGCAAAAGGAATGAGGATTACATTTATAGATGGCCAAGTCATCATGTGGCTAAAGGGAAAGACTATTAATGATGCAGTAGTGATTGGGGAACAAGAAGGAGGTCTATACAAATTGAAGGGCCATCCAGAACAAGCCTTGGTCCATGACACAATAGAGCCAAATGAACTTTGGCATAGAAGGATTGCACATGTGCATTACAGAGCACTACCACTTGCAAGCAAAGCTATTGAAGGTCTTCCAGAAATTCAAGCAAAACATGACAAAGTCTGCAAAGGATGTGCGAAAGGAAAGAACACAAAGAAGACATTTCCAAGTAACGAGAGAAAAGCAAAAGGAATCTTCAAAATCATCCACTCCGATGTATGCGGTCCAATGTCATCAAGTTCACTAAGCGGGTATGTATACTATGTTTCCTTTATTGATAACTTTTCTAGGAAGACATGGATTTACTTCATGAATAACAAAGATGAATTATTCAGCAAGTTCAAGGAATTCAAAGCCTTGATCAAGAATCACACTAAAAAGAAGATCAATACCTTTTGATCAGATAATGGCAGAGAATTCACATAAAATGAATTCAAAGAGTTATGCAAAGACTCGGGGATTAAGAGGGAGTTGTCCAGTCCATATAATACACAAAAGAATGGGATTACATAAAGGAAGAATAGAACTATCATGGAAGCTGCAAGAGCCATGCTTCATGATCAAGATCTTCCTATGCATTTATGGGCAGAAGCTTCCAGAACAGCGGTGTATGTACATAACCGTACTCCACATAGAGTAATCGAGAACAAGACACCTGAAGAAGTATTTTTCTGAAAGAAACCAAAAGTCAGCCATCTCATAATATTTGGCTTTCCAGTGTACATACACATTCCAAAAGAGAAGATAACTAAATTAGATCCTTCAGGAAAGAAGGGTATATTTGTGGGATACTCTGAAAGCTCAAAGGCTTACAGAATATACTTCCCATGATTCAAGAAGATTGACATCAACAGGGATTTGACATTTGATGAAGACCTAGCTTACAACAAATCCAGAAAGAGACCTACTAAAGAACCTGAAGAAGAAAAAGCACCTAGAATTCATGATACAACCATGAACGAAGAAACTCAAGAAGAAGATTGAGAATTTGAAGAACCAGAAGAACCTGTAGATCCACCTCAGGAGAATAATTCTCATAAGAGGCAACTTTTTTGGGTACGAGAAGCTATCCAAGGTGTAGAAAGATATGGGACTCCAGAAGAGAATCACAGAGAAATAAAGAGGACTAGATCCTACTCCGGGTATGTAGCATTATTATGTGATTTCGTCAATAAAGAACCTTCCAATTATGAAGAAGCAGCAGAACGGAAAGAATGGAAGGATGCTATGATCGAAGAGTATCAATCGATCATGAAGAATGATTTTTGGGATGTTGTCCCAAGACCAGAAGGGAAGTCAATTGTAACTTCCAAATGGATCTACAATATCAAGCATGTTCCAGATGGTAGCATTGAAAAATATAAAGCAATATTTGTTTCCCATGGTTTCTCCCAAAAAGAAGGAATAGACTATGAAGAAACTTTTGCATCTGTAGCCAGATACACTTCTATCAGATCAGTACTTGCTCTGATTGCAGTGATGAAATGGAAGATACACCAGATGGATGTCAAGACTGATTTCTTGAATGGTGTAATGGAATAGGAAGTATATGTGGAACAACCACTCCGTTTAGAGATACATGACAGGGAGTCTCATGTATGTAGATTGAAGAAATCCCTGTATGGTTTGAAACAGGAACCTAGGACATGGTACGGTAGAATTGATATCTTTTTATCCAGTTTAGGATTTAACAAGAGTAAAGCAGATTCCAACCTTTACTACAAGGTTGAAGATGGCAATCCAGTGATGCTCCTACTATATGCAGATGATCTGTTTGTAACATGTATGGATGGGTTGATTTCTGATACGAAGAGGAAGCTTGCTTCCAAATTCAAAATGAAGGACTTGGGTATGATGCATTATTTTCTAGGCATGTAGGTGTGGCAGAATGTCAATGGAATCTCCCTCGGACAAGGAAAGTATGCAGTAGAGATCCTGAAGAGGTTTGGGATGATGGACTGCAAGGCCATGACCACACCTATGGCATCGAACTTGAAGCTATTGAGTGATGCTTCATCAAAAGTGGTTGATGCTACGATGTATCATCATATGATTGGGTCCTTCATGTACCTAATGAACAAAAGACCAGATATTTTCTTTGCTATGAACACCTCAAGCCAGTTCTTGACAGATCCGGTACATGTTCACTTGATTGCTGCAAAGCATATTCTGAGGTACCTAAGGGGTATAGTTGATTATGGGCTCAATTATGAGGCAAATAAGAAGATTAACCTGGAGGGTTATGTTGATTCAGATTGGGTAAGCAGTGCCATCGATAGGAAGAGCACTTCAGGGTGTTGCTTTAGTATGGGATCAGGTGTGATCTCTTGGTTTAGCAAGAATAAATCCTGTGTGGCACTGAGTACAGCTGAAGTAGAGTATGTCGCAACTTGTTCAGTTAGTTGTGAGGCAGTATGGCTAAGGAAGCTACTATCTAATTTATTTCATCTCCAGTTAGATGCTACTTGTATATATTATGACAACCAAAGTTGTGTGAAGTTGTCAGAGAACCCAGTGTTCCATGACAAGTCGAATCATATTGAGATCAAATATCACTATATCAGGGATATGGTGCAGAGGGGAGCGGTGAAGCTCCAGTATGTTGCGAGGAACAAACAAATAGCTGATGTGTTGACAAAGCCATTAGTTAGAGTGAAGTTTGAGTACTTCAGGGAGAAGTTTGGTGTTCTCCAGATCGAGGTTTCTTCCAAGGGGAAGTGATGAGTCCGTGAGCCATTCTGACATGGTGAGAGGATTGGTTCCTTCCATGGTCAGATGTAAGGGCTGATCCATTCTATCATGGTGAGAGGATTGGTTCCTTCCATGTCAGATATGAGTGCTAATCCATTCTGATATGACTGTAGGATTGTTTCCTACATGATCAGATATAAGGGCTATTGCCATTCTTGGAATGGAGGTGCCTGGTTAGTTACAAGGAATACTCGGTCTAGGGCTGAGGGCCATTTTGATATGACTATCGGATGTGTTCCCACATGACCAGATATGAGTGCATGGTCATTCTGATGTGATTGAGGGATGTGTTCCCACTTGATCATATATAAGGGCTGATGCCATTCTCTTGGAAAATGGAGGCACCTGGTCAGTTACCAGGAACCCTCAACCTGGGGTTGAGAGCCTTTCCAGCAAGGTTACAGGATATGTTCCTACATGGCTGGATGTAAGTGAAAATCCCTTCCAGCAAGGTTGCAGGATGTGTTCCCTCATGGTTGGATGTAAGTGTAGGGAATTTCCAGCAAGGTTGCAGGATGTGTTCCCGCATGGTTGGATGTAAGTGCAGAGCATTTCTAGCAAGGTAGCAGGATGTGTTCCCACATGGCTAGATGTAAGTGTAGATCCTTTCTAGCATGGTTGTAGGATGTGTTCCCAAATGGCTAGAGATAGGTGCTAAGCCTTTCCGATAGGGTTGTGGGATGTGTTCCCGCATGATCAAATGTGAGTGTTGGGCCTGTTATAGTGGATTTTACCACTCTAGGTGAATCACACTTGTATGACCTTTCCCCTGTCCTGCTGCAGACTCTTTGGACCCCTTGGACCACTTTTTGTCCTTTGATGTTTCCCTGACCATCCCTAAAAACATGTGAAAAATGATACACGTGGCTTTTAAACCTATAATCGCGTATATACGCAGGTTTGACCACTAAAACCGCGTACATCAGGATGTGTACAAAATCCAAATCCTTTTGTAGTTTTCCTTGACATGGATCTGACTCACTTGACTCTTGGCCTTCCACATGCCTTGAGATCACTTGGATTCAACCTTTCATTACCCCTTTGAAAAGATATATAAGGAACTCTTTGGTACATTGAAGGCATAAGAGAGAATTGAGAGCAAAGAAACTATAGTCCATTGTTGTCAGAACTTATGCTTGAGTCTGCATCCCTTTGTCCCTTGGAGCACTTTTGTGTTCCTCCCAAGCTTGCCTTTTGCTAGTGAGCTTGCTATCGAGAGATGGAGGATTGATGTGGTGGAGGCCCAAGTGGGGGATTCAGTTTCTCCAATTCGCAAATGTGCCGACAGAGGTTGTATCTATTGTAATCTTTGATTTATATTAATAGAAATATATTTTCCTGTCCAATAATGTGTGTTTGAATGAATATGTTATCTATTGGATGATTTCAATTGTTTATACATTGTTGATTATATATGCTAGAATAGATCTAACACCGCGATATATAGTATGCTTGTATTGTTTACTTGTTGTTGAGGAAGTAATCTATCAATTCAAGCTGAAGTTGGAAAGCTCAACGAGGATCTAGTTCAACCGTCCGGAATAAGGTACGAGGTCTGATCCTCTAGTGTTAGACATTTAATTTCTATTGCATATTGGAAAGGATTGATTTCTGGAGTCAAGCTGTCTGTTGTGGTACCCCAAGCCATAGGAATTTCTCTCCATAACAGAATTGGTGACTCCACTGGGAGTTCCTAGTAGTTGTCCTTTGGGGGTTTTCTATCGGCATTCAATGACTTTGAATTGCTCTTGCTCTCTTGTTTATATGTCGAGTTTGGGGGCACATTTTCCTGGTAGTGTCTGAATGGTGTGGAGTTTGTCTCAGCTTCTCTGTTTGCCTTGATTTTTATGCACTTTTCTTCCTGTATGTGAGTTTCAAGCTCACAGTCGCATATACATGTGGGTTTCTCTACTATTTCTGCATATACACGTGGGTTTACTACAAACAGTCACGTATGCCCTTAGTTTTTCCTTCTAGTGGAAGTTAAGAGGTTGCTGGGTGAAGTTTGATGATTGCTGAGTATCTTTTACCTTAGTGCTTTGCTTGAGTGTTGCTTGATTGTGCTTGTAGAGTCTGGGGGTTGTAGAATCATCATTTTGCTTTTTGTATCTCATTTTATTTCGAAAAATCCAAAAATATTTGCTTTTCATCATGCATTGCATTTTTCATTTTGCATTGTAATTGCACTAGATTTGCTTTGGAGTATTAGTTAGGATTTCATATAGGAAAGCTTGCATTCATCATTTGAAGAAAAATTGTGCATTTCACGCAGTAGCATACCTGGTTTTCATGGACACAATGCATTTGCATTGATTGTTAGGTGTGCATTTTACTTCATGTTGTGTCATAACACCATTAGTTGCACAACCATATCCCTCTTTTGAGTAATAAATCCAATTAAAATCAATGCTTAATTAAAATGAACTACACTCTTTTCTTTTATAGGGTGCACCAACAAGCTTAGGTTTTAGGGTCTTGGAATAGTTCATTGTGAGTAAATTCTCCAAGAACACTAAACAACAACATGTATGTGTATCTCAAGGTGAGTGTGTGAAATCCTTGGTATAACCAGTGTTTCTCAGGATCCTCCTCTCAAAAGGGAGTTAAGCACGAGGCAGTGTGAGCGGTTATTGATTGGGATGACCCCTAGTCATAACTGAGTAGCACCAAAGATATTTCCAGGATTGTATTCATATCTGGGGGCTCTTTCAAGAGTTTCAGGCTTTGCTACCCTGCCCATACGGTCAATCCCTCCTGCGACTGTCCGCCTGAGCATTGATTATATTGAGGTGACCTTAGTGGCCTTACCTAGGATATCGATGGGGTACTTTGCAGGGGTTATTCTATGGATGTCTCAGCCAGGTTGGGGTCGGACAGCACAGTCACTTTACACATTGAAGCTGAGGGCCACAATAATTGGTTACGTACCTTCGCTTATTGTGTATGGGAGTCTCAAGCCTCTCCTAGGTGAGACATACCTGCTTCATTCGGGAGCTCAGTTATCCTACCCTTGATTGCTTGCATTTGGCTTTAGATTTTAATTGTGATTGCTCTGTGCACGATAGCTTTCCTAGGGTTTGCATAGATAGAGAGTCTTTTCTATTTTTTGAGTCATTGTGGATTCGGGTGTGGCTCCTCGCCATTCTCATCATTTAGCAGGGCTTCTGCCTTCTACATCTCCTCCTCCTTTGGGAGAGAGACATAGACAGTCAAGGCGGACTACTTCGCACATTGATTCACACACCATGGGAGACCATATAGAACGTATTCCTGAACCACCTTCTCCCATTCATGTGGAAGATGGGGAGTTTACTCCTACCTATGATCCTTCACTCGACTTGACTAAGTTAGGTCCTGTGATTTCTGAGATAGGAACCTTTCATGATAGACCTACTCACTCTAGGGTTGATTCCCCATTGACGCATTACTAGTATGGAATGCTGGAAGATGTCGAGACTCATTTTGAACCCGCGAGCACTAGTTATGGTAGCTATGGTATGTCTGGTTTTCTCGCACATGATTTGGCATTTCATGTCGAGTCTAAGTTTGAGCCTAACACTATGCCTGGAGGCACTCTCATTCCTTACCATGCAGAGAGGTTTGGGAGCACTAGTCACATTTCACCTTCCATCCCGGTGGTGGAAGCTACATCACATGTTCCTCCTACTTCTAGGGTTAGTGATCCTATTAGGATACCAGATCCAAGACGAGTGACTATAGGGAATAGTACATATATAATTACTCAGGTCCCTCAGCCCTCTGTCCCTAGTTCTTTGAATGTTCAACCTCCACCTCATTCACATGGTCCTTCGGGATGAAACGTTGCTACGAGTCATGTCCGTACTGCGGTTACTAGACCGATTGTGTCTCAGGTTTACATATCGCTCATTGCTTCGAGAGGTTATGTTCATACTTCTAGAGGTCATGTTACTACTTCCAGGGAGTATATCCCTACTTCTGGTATGTATATTCCTACTTCCGAAGCATATCTTCCTACCTACAGAGTGTCTCATGGGACATCGCATGCAATGACTTGTGGACCTTATTATGGGATGCAATATGGACAGGGTTCTTCACCTTATGGAGGCAGGTATCAACAACCTGCTTACTCTCCAAATTACAGCTTTGTAGCCCCGACTAGTCAAGGTCCACCACACTATGGTACTTCCATGCCACCCTATATGGGTCAAACGGGAGGAGGGAACTATGGCCAAGGCTATGGTGGTAATCAGACCTATGTGAATCAGAACTATCAGGGAGCGGTCCATCAACCTCATCATCCTACGCTCCCTTTCCTCGCAACACTGAATCTTCTTGACTTGTCGAGATTGATGAACAATCCTCTAGCTCATGACCCGGCTTGGCCGGTTGTCCCTACTAAGCTTCCCTCGGACATACCCAAGTTCGAGGGCAAACCGGGAGAGGATCCGACAAAACACACTACTGCTTTTCACCTATGGTACTCTTTGAATTCCTTACATCAGGACTCAATCCATTTGAGACTATTTCAATGCACCCTTACAGGGCCTTCCACGAAATGGTATATAGAGTTACCTAGGGGAGCTTTCGCTTTGTTCGATGACCTGGCGATGACTTTTCTTAACCACTTCCAGCTACCAGTGTGTTATTATGTTGGTACTGAACTCTTGTTGACATTTCAGCAGGATAAAGCCACACATATCTCACATCACATCCAAGAGTGGCGTAGATGGAAGAGGTTAATTAAAGCTTTTATACCGCCGAAATTCCTCCTCGAATGGTTCCTTAAGTCGTTATTGCCGTATATAGTGAAGGATGTTTCTACATCCAAAGTGTAGAATGAGGAACAAGTGATTTTTAGGGCATAGGAACTGGACTTGATTTATGCTCAATCTAGTTTGTTATATGAGATCATTCCCAACGCTCTGTGTTCTAGTTTCAACCCCAAAGTTAAACCTGGACCACATGTCGATGGCATTGTGGGTCGTGTGAGTGCTAAACCTATAGATTCAATTGCAAAACAAGTTATTCAATTGTCAATCAACCAATCTTCTTCGGGACAAGCTACGGATTCGTCTCAACCCACCCAAACGGTGAGTGTGCTTTCAGTACAATCATCAGACCAAAAGGGTAACCAGCATCCCAGATGGAATAGAAAGAAGGGTAAGAATAATCGTAAGGGTGGGAATAAGAATGAGAATGCTAATAATAATGGCAAGAACACCCATGATGCTAGGGGGGACAAGCAAGCTAAATGTAAGGTTAAATTCCCTTGCAAGTTATGTAAAGATGATCACCTCACTTACTTGTGACCCCGTATCGATGAAGCCTAGAAATTCTTGGCACAGGGCCCAGCTGTGCTAACTTACCTTTTACCTCACAATCAAAATATGAACTCGAGGACCCATGATCAATCTGGTGGTGATCAAGATCTGTCGGAGGGTAGTGGTCATGGTTGCATTATAATGGTACGTGCTATGAAAGTTGTGACTCATGCAAAGGACTATGGTTCGTCACAACCTAGCCCAGGAAAGGAACCTGATCCACCAGGGTCTCCTTTGCATATTGAGAAATCTGTGGATAAACCTGAAGCTACACCTCGCATTCCTAAGGGATTCCTTAAGCATTCAGGGCACAATCCTAATGCCTGAGCCACCCATACCTATTTAGTTGTCGAGAATTTGGGCCACACTCCTTGTGCGATGTCTGCATTGGAAGTGCTTCAGAGTTGTCCTTCACAGAGGAAGGATTTGATTTATTCCCTTGGTGTGAATGATGATGATTCTTCCTCCGTGATTAAATTTGATACCATAGGACTTCAGCCTCGCTTTCATTACTATGTGTCTCTTTTGATTCATGTAGAATGTATTAATATGACTATCAAGCGCACTGTGATTTATGACCGTCAAGTGCACTGTGATTGACGAAGGCGCTGCTGCTTTTTTGATGTCTTTATCATGTTGGAAGGGTTTAGGTTCCCCTGAGTTGTCTAAATCAGTGACCATGTTAACTGCGTTCGATGGGAGATCGTTTAGGCCACATGGCATCCTTCCTTCCCTTAAGGTCCATTTGGGAGGGAAGACCATTGCGATAGAGGTCAAGGTGGTTGATGCGCCCCTTGACTACAATCTCTTGTTGGGTAGGAATTGGATGTACATAATGCAAGCCATTGCTTCTTCCCTATTTCGCATTGTATGCTTTCCATTCAATACGAAGATAGTCACGACTAATCAAATGACATTCAAGAATCCCTCTGTTACTGCATCTTCAGGAGCTTCAATCCCAATCGTTGAACACTCTCAACTGGCAACTGTGAGTGTGGGTGTAGGCATGTATCCATCCCTCATGGGAAGATTTAGTTTTCCTGTACCGGTCCTTATGATAGGGTTTAGTTCCAATGAGGCTTTGACATCTATGAGGTCGGTGTCTTTTCGCACGAGTCATATCGAAGACCCTTGGGTTCTTCCTACACTGAGTACTCCAAGTGAGCCCATCCTGACGAACGTGTCGTTGCCTGCAATTATGATAGCTTATTAAGCCAATGTTGAGTCTGTTGCAGAGCCTAGTCCTTCCTCTTCACAGATAGAGGAGGAGGACCCTTATGTTCTTCCGGCATGGGAAATGTAGTATTCTCACGCACATGACTGCCTTGATACAATTTTTCCTTCAGATGAAGCGATTATTGAGGCCATGTCGGGAGTTGAGCCACCATGGGAGGAACTTCATCATAGATCTTACTTTCTTCCCGAGCTTGACTGCTTGGAGCATGAGGACTTTAGGGCAGTTCTTAGTGAGAGAATTGGTAGTCCTATGGTTCCATTAAGCTCTCTTGGTCCGATGGTTGATGGAAGCATGGATAACATATCTTCAACAATTCCTATCAATATCTCTCACGATCCTGGCATGATAGAGAATGTCTATATTGGGGCAGAATGTTCCCATGTTGAGATTCTAGAATATACCGAGCTAGTCAAATAATTTTATGATATCTTTGCTTGGTCTTACGACGAAATGCCAGGAATCAACTCTTGGATTGTCAAACACGATATTAAGACTTACCCCAACGCTAATATTGTTCGACAACGTTTACGTGCAGTGAATCCTAGGAAATCACCTGCCATTAAGGAAGAGATAGAGAAACTATTGAAAGCTGGTTTTATCTATCCCATTCCCTTGACGGAGTGGGTTTCAAATCTCGTTCTGGTGGATAAGAAGCAGGGAGCGATCCGCATATGTACTAATTTTCTTGATTTGAATCGTTCCTGTCCTAAGGACAATTTCCCCACACAATTTATTGATCAAATTTTGGATGAGTGTGCGGGTAGCGAGGTTCTTTCCTTTATGGATAGCTTTTTCGGATATAATCAGATACAAATTAAACCTGAGGAACAACATAATACTGCATTTATTTGTCCTTAGGGAACTTTTGCATATCGAAAAATGCCTTTCGGCCTTAAAAATGCTAGAGCTACTTTTCAGCAGGCAATGACCTTGATCTTCCATGATCTCAAGTCAATTATCGAAGTATTTTTGGATGACCTTACTGCTCATTCTCGTATGAGAATGCGTCATTCCTATCACTTGAGATTGGTATTCGAAAGATGCTAGTATTATTTGGTTAGGCTAAATCCTCACAAGTGCATCTTTTGTGTGAAGTCAGGTCGCTTGTTAGGATTCATCGTTTATAAAGAGGGTATAAGAGTCGACCCTTTGAAGGTTGAGGCAATACTTCAGTTGTATCCCCCGAAAAATATTCGTCATCTTCAATGTTTGCAAGGCATGGAAAACTTCTTACGAATATTTGTTGTCAACTTTGCCGATTTGACTAGAGGCTTCATGCATCTTTTAAAGAAGGACACCACCTTTTGTTGGGATGAGTGAGCCCAAGAGTCCTTTGATGCACTCATGCGAGCCCTAGCATTGGCCCTAGTGATTAGTCCCCCAGACTATAGCCGTGATTTTCTATTATATGTGGTTGCGTCTGTGGAGACAATTGGTATGGTTTTGGTTCAAGAGGATGAGGAGCTCCAAGAGCATGTCATATATTATCTGAGCCGAAACCTTATTGACATAGAGATTCATTATTCTCATGTCAAGAAGCTTGCTTTAGCTACCGTACATGCGGTTCAGTGGTTGAGACATTATATTCTCCTTCACCAGACCTTGGTTATATTCTCCTTCACCAGACATTATATTCGTCCTCACTCGAAGGATGATTGGGGGAAAATATAATAAATGGATTTTCATCCTCCAGGAATTCGATCTTGAATTTGTTTCGGAAAAATCAAAGAAATCGTTAATTTTTGCAGAGCTTATATCGAATTTCCCAAGCGAGGCCGAGGAGTTGGTTTGTGAAGATACGTTTGTCGATGAACACATCTTCTTAATCTCAACTTTGGACCCATGGTATGGGGATATCATAATATATTTACAAACATTGAAGGTCCCTACTCACCTCTCATGAGATGAACGATGACGATTACATCACGTGTCTAAGCACTACCTCATAGTGGATAACACTTTATACTGCCGTGGGGTAGATTCCATTTTAAGTCATTGTTTGACTCATGAAGAGGCTGAGGTAGTGTTGAATGATTTCCATGGAGGGGAATGTGGTGGTCATTTATCTGGGCTTTCTACAACTCAAAATATCTTAAGAGCAGGTTATTTCTAGCCGTTGATCTTTAAGGATTGTGTAGATGCAGTCAAGAGGTGTCACCCTTGCCAGGTGTTCGCACATAATATGCGCTCAAAACCTGCCCCATTACATCCCATCATCACCATTGGTCCCTTCACTAAGTGGGGGCTTGATTTTATGGATTGCAACCTAGCTTTGGCTGGGGGGCACCATCATATCATAGTGGCTGTTGATTACTTCACGAAATGGGCTAAGTCTATGCCTACACTTAAATCCAATGGTGAGATAGCTGCGCACTTCGTATTCAACCAAATTATTACTCGGTTCAAGATTCTAAAAGAGCTTGTCATTGACCATGGCTCGCACTTTCAGAATCGTATGATGGAATAGTTAGCATCAAAGTTAGGGTACAAGCAAGAGAATTCCTCCTCTTACTACCCTCAGGCGAATGGATAGGTGGAAGCAGTGAATAAATCACTCAAATCCATTCTCCAACAAACCATCACACAGAGCAAGAATAATTGGCACATCATGTTATATCCTACTTTGTGGGCATATAGAACTATTATTAAGACTGCCACGGGTTTTTCTCCATATCAACTTGTACATGGAGTGGAGTTGATATTGCCGGTTGAATGCAAGATTATTTCTTTGAAGCTATCCATAGAAATCTTACCAGACACTTCACCATTGGAGGAGCATTTGGTCCACCTTGAGCAACTTGATGAGCAATGTCGAGATGCCTTGGTAGCTCTAGAGGTAAATAAACATTGCGTAAAGGTCCAGTATGATAATTCTATCTATCCAAGGAGGTTTAGTGAGGGAGACTTGGTCCTTTTGTGGGATCAATCAAAAGAACCCTTGGGGCGGGAAAATTTAACCCCATGTGGCATGGTCCTTACGTCGTCAAACGTGTGTTAGACAAGGGTGCTTATGAGTTAGTGGATTATGAGGGAATGGCCTTGGTAGAGCCTAGAAATGGGCTCTATCTCAAGAAGTACTATGCATGATTTTCAGCCAAGGCTGGTTATTGTATATTATTGTACAGTTTTGTATAGTTAGGTCTTTTTCTTATCATGATCGGGTTTGTGATTAGTTTCTGTTTATTTTGGTAGATGTCAATGGAATCTTCCACCTACATAGGATTCGCGAATGGTGTGAGCCGTCACACTCAACACTCAGCCTCTACTGCTTGGGTGATTTATACTCCAATGGGTTAGGTACTGTCTTCAGGAGGTGTATGTCTATGGTCATCTTCCAACAATGTTGCTGAATATAGTGCCATTATCGAGCTTCTACGAGATGCCATTTCACATGGCATTCTCTCTCTTGAGGTACGCCTTGATTCGGAGTTGGTAGTGTCATAGCTAAATGGTTTGTACCATGTTAGAGATCTGACGTTATTTAGAAGATTATTATGTGTGAGATTATTAGAACGGCAGTTTGACAATATAACATACATACATATTCCAAGAATTAATAATCAAGTTGTTGACTCATGTGCTAACTACGTGTTAGATTGGCATTTGTTTCATACACAATAAATTCATCACAAACACAAATTTTTACACATGTAAATAAATAAAATGATCACCATAAAAAAAATTATATAATATCCAAAATGTGGTAATACATAGTGTCATGCTACAAAAATGGCCCCATTTTTATATAATATCCAAAACGTGGTAATACATAGTGTCATGATACAAAAATGGGGCTCTAGAGCCACCAGAATATAATACATGGTAATACAAAATGTGTCAATCCCTGGTCTCTAAGCCTGTGGAGTAGGAGGGGGGTTTTGATCATGGAAGGTCACTATGGCTCTAGCTAGCCATCGGAATAATCACACCCATGCTCGTGGTACACCTACCACCTGGCGCTGCATAGCCTCAGGAAATTCCTCGACTTGTGCCATGGGAACTCTGTGAGTAAGCCTAATGAAGTTGGTATGAATGCTCTGGAGTGTCTGCTCTCCATCCACACCCGTGATATCATCTCCTCTACCCCTCCGTCTATGATGAGGGAAGCCTTCATGCCGTCATGGTCCCACATCTGCATGCAAATGGTAGATGTCACTATATATTGTCACCCAAAAATATGTCTTTTGATTTCAGATAATCAGAAAACACAAAAAAAATTAATAACTCAAAAATTTTAAAAAGAGGGTCGAGATTCGTTACCTATATCTCCATATGCCGATCCTGGTGGTAGCGGCATATCCAGGTCTCCCCGGAAATCTATCCCCGCATAGGGGTAGTCATCGATGGCAACTATATGTCTTCACCACCATGGAAAGAAATCAGCTGGATAGGGGTTGACCACCCTACCTCCCCCCAGTCTGTGCATAGCATCTGCCCCACACCGTTGGGCCAGATCTCGAACCCCATGAAGAGGGACATCAACTCTAGGGATCAATCCTGGAACACACTCGAAGAAAAATGTGCTCAAAATGCTACTGAACCCAAAGTTCTGCACTTTTCCCGCCTTACACTCACTGAGCTGATGTTTCATGTTGCTCAGTAGTGTAGTGCTCCAGTCATAGACCGTGGGTCGCATGCACTCCACTGCATAGAACATTAGAGGTCGTGAGGCCTGGTGGAGTGAAGCCAAGCTCTCTATCCTACCCGATGTCAATAGTATGGCCTTTAGGCCCAGCACCTGTATAGCGTTGGTAGGGACCTGACTCCCCACCTTCTCTATGTCTGGATAGCAGTAAACCGCAATGTACTCATTGATAGTCAGGCCACCTCCGGGCCCACCACGAGAATGAAGGTTCACTACTTCCCCCCACTGGGAAAGTCCAGTAATAAAGTATATGTCCTCCACCTCTATGGTGAGGGGCATCCCATATATCTGGAAGGACTCAGAATCTGGATCCCAATAATCCACCAGCATCTGCAATATTCTTGGTTTGGCCCTCAAGCTGCCAAGACACCAAAACTTATAGAGTCTGTATGCACGTAGCGCTTGTTGAGCCATTAGATCGGCCCTTACTGCCTCCTCTACATCACCATGTTCATGCTCTCTCCACTCTAGGACCATCCTGCACAAAAAATTGCAAGTTTTCCCATTAAACTACTCAAAAAACCTTATGCGTGGCCACATACGTGTCTGTTTTACAAAGAGCCATGTATGTACGCGGGTTTTGGGGCATTTTCCGCGTATATCCAACCCTATACGCAGAAAAACCATTGATTTCCATGTGGGCCGCAGTGCCTTTTTTAATTTGGCCTAGAAACATTAAATGACCATGGAATTTGATAAAAATTACATTGAAATAGAAGAGAAGAGCATGGGTAAGTACCTGGAAGAAACGGTAGTGGATTCCGCCGGCTGGATCTCCTGGAATTCGCTATTGAAAATCTGAGCTCAATTGGGTAAAAATTTCAAATGTTTTATAATGTTTTGAAATATTTACTATTTATAGAAAATTTTCAAATTTTTGAAAAATTTTACCCCTTTTCCTATAGTTTGGACTATTTCTAATCATTTTGGATCGTTTTTGACCAAATTATTGATGTAGGAGACCTTTTCGAGTGTCGTTTCAGCCGTTGGATTGACCCGTTCATGCTGATTTTAGGTATCATGTCTAAACTGGCATATAGGTTAGGTTTCATCACCATTTTCATTTTGCATGACCTTATGACCATTTCATCATAACCTTAGGTATGAACCCACTCTATTATGTCACGGAACCTTCTTGTTGTTTTAGAAGTGGCATGATATGAGTGGTATAGCTTGACCTTACATGGGTACCCTAGTTAGCACCTTATTTGCATATGGTGCCCATACTGACGTTTTCTCCTTTAGGGTGTGGGAGTCCATTGTATAGTATTGCCATGACATTTCGCAAGAGCCTCATACTCCTCTTAGTCTTTTGCTGGACTATTTCGCTCGGGACACCTGTATGTCAAGTTGTAATTGCATTTTCATGAGCTTTGCCTACCTTATTGAGCTTTATGCTGGCTTCCCTAACATTGTGTTTCAGCCATATAGCCCGAGCTTGTCTCATGTCTAGCCATGCAGAGCCATTTTATATATCTTTTGCAGCTTGATTCCCTTTTTACCGAGAGGATATTTTCCCCCGAGTGTCGATATCCTACACATGTGTCCTTGCATTGAGAATAGGTATGTTCCACTACCTGGAACTAGTTTGTTTGCCCCTATGACACTCGTCTCCTCCTATTCTATAACTATAAAGCCATTTTATTCTTTTTCAAGCTTTTTAAATAATTGAAAAAGTCCAAAAAAATCAAAAAACCAAAAAGCCAGACAAGGAAAGATATTACCTTTGGCAGCTGTCGATTTGTGTCGCCTTCGAACAGAGCACGGTATATCACATCTATTGGTTGGGTTTATAGTTTGACTTTAGGAGCTATACTTGTTTATCTGAGTTTATCTCCATTGACTAGTTAAGCTTCCAGTCCCTATGGATCCTCTGTCGATGCCTCTTGTGTCGCTGAGATGTCCCAGTTTATATATCGAGTCTATGCTGCCTTTATTCAGTCACCATACGCCGTTATGCTCTTGTTCAAAGGAAGTTGAAACCTGAGTCAGCCATTACTCAGTTATCTTGACTTTGCATGTCGACCATTCCCGGTATAGTTACTGGTTCATGCACCTTATGATCGAGTCCTTCCACATCATACAGCTTTGCTGAGTACCTCGTGTTGGATGATGGGGGATGACTTAATGCCCTCCTTCCAGCGGATTTCATCCCATCAACTTCAGATCATTTATTATGGGATTGGAATCTAGAGTCATTTTGAGTGCCTTGAGACTTGCAGTCATCAATGGTAGGTTCTCTTGCCATCGACAGTCTTTGGGAATACATCAATGTCCCCTGATCAATGGATCCTCTCAAGTGTTTGACCTCAACACATTTATTCACACTTGTTAGTTTGCACTCTAGTACCTTGATTCCCATTTTCATTATCGGTGGGTGATCTCATTTCTATTAACGGTATACATTAATGACCGGTAATCAAATGATGGACTACTATGTTCAACCTCGACACCTATATTCACATAGTAGGGCATGTACTTGTAGCGGTTTGTGTAGAAGACCTTCCAGATTGGTGGCATCTCTTATATGCTACATACTTGATCATGCCAGTGTTCATGAGATTTCAGCTCTTGTGACTTGATTCCAGTATATGTCAGACATTTCCAGCCATCATGGAGATCTTGATCCATTATATATCTTCAACCATTATGGAGATCATGGTCCTTTGTATATCTTCATCATGGAGATTCTGATCTATGTATATTGTACGTGGCAATGACCACTTATGTGATATCTTGTATCATGCCTATTCATGGCCATTGTACTCTTATGTATCCGGGACTGCTATATGTATTTGCAATGATGCGCAGAGTTGTATCGGTGCACTATGTCGGTTGGGTGGCTGGTCTTCCATTTGGGATTCTTCATCACTCCACTTCTGGGATGGACTTATAATGTATTTTGGCCATCGTATGACCCCTCTAACCTCACACATTAGGGGGCATCTATTATAGCGGATTTTACCACTCTAGGTGAATCACACTTGTATGGCCTTTTACCTGTCCCACTGCAGACTCCTTGGACCCCTTGGACCACTTTTTGTCCTTTGATGTTTCCCTGACCATCCCTAAAAACATGTGAAAAATGATACATGTGAATTTTAAACCTATAATCCCATATATACGTGGGTTTGACCACTAAAACCGCATACATCAGGATGTGTACAAAATCCAAATCCTTTTGGAGTTTTGCTTGACATGGATCTGACTCACTTGACTCCTGGCCTTCCATATGCCTTGAGATCGCTCGGATTCAACCTTTCATTACCCCTTTGAAAAGTTATCTAAGGAACTCTTTGGTACATTAAAGGAATAAGAGAGAATTGAGAGCAAAGAAACTATAGTCCATTGTTGCTGAAACTTATGCTTGAGTCTGCATCCCTTTGTCCCTTGGAGCACTTTTTCGTTCTTCCCAAGCTTTCCTTTTTCTAGTGAGCTTGCTATCAAGAGATGGAGGATTGAAGTGGTGGAGGCCCAAGTGGGGGATTCAGTTTCTCCGATTCGTAGACGTTTCGACATAGGTTGTATCTATTGTAATCTCTGATTTATATTAATAGAAATATATTTTCCTATCCAATAATGTGTGTTTGAATGAATATGTTATCCATTGGATGATTTCAAATGTTTATACATTGTTGATTATATATGCTAAAATAGATCTAACACCGCGATATATAGTATGCTTGTATTGTTTACTTGTTGTTGAGGAAGTAATCTATCAATTCAAGCTGAAGTTGGAAAGCTCAATGGGGATCTACTTCAACCATCTGAAATAAGGTACGAGGTCTGATCCTCTAGTGTTAGACATTTAATTTCTATTGCATATTGGAAAGGATTGATTTATAGAGTCAAGCTGTCTGTTGTGGTACCCCAAGCCATAGGAATTTCTCTCCGTAACCATGATGAAGATATACAAAGGACCATAATCTCCATAATGGCTGAAGATATATAATGGATCAAGATCTCCATGATGGCTGGAAATGTCTGACATATACTGGAATCAAGTCACGAACACTAAAATCTCATGAACACAGGCACAATCAAGTAGGTATCATATAAGAGATGCCACCAATCTGGAAGGTCTTTTACACAAACCGCTATGAGTACATGTCCTACTATGCGAATAGAGGTGTCGAGGTCAAACATAGTAGTCCATTGTCTGATTACCAGTCATTAATGTTTATCGTTAACAGACGTGAGATCACCCACCGATAATGAAAATGGGATTCAAGGTACTAGAGTGAAAACTAACAAGTGTGAATAAATGTGTTGAGGTCAAACACTTGAGAGGGTCCATCGATCAAGGGACATTGATGTATTCCCAAAGACTGTCGATGGAGAGAGAACCTGCCACTGATGACTGCAAGTCTCAAGGCACTCAAAATGACTCTAGATTCCAATCCCAGAATAAATGATTTGAATTCGATGGGATGAAATCCGCTGGAAGGAAGGCATATGTTATAGTGGATTTTACCACTACAGGTGAATCACACTTGTATGGCCTTTACTCTGTCCCGCTGCAGACTCCTTGGACCCCTTGGACCTCTTTTTGTCCTTTGATGTTTCCCTGACTATCCCTAAAAACATGTGAAAAATGATACACGTGACTTTTAAACCTATAATTGCGTATATACACGGGTTTGACCACTAAAACTGCGTACATCGGGATGTGTACAAAATCCAAATCCTTTTGGAGCTTTCCTTGACATGGATCCGACTCACTTGACTCCTGGCCTTCCATATTCCTTGAGATCACTCGGATTCAACCTTTCATTACCCCTTTGAAAATCTATATAAGGAACTCTTTGCTACATTGAAAAAATAAGAGAGAATTGAGAGCAAAGAAACTATAGTCCATTGTTGCCGAAACTTATTCTTGAGTCTGCATCCCTTTGTCCCTTGGAGCACTTTTGTGTTCTTCCCAAGCTTGCCTTTTTCTAGTGAGCTTGCTATCGAGAGATGGAGGATTGAAGTGGTGGAGGCCCAAGTGGGGGATTCAGTTTCTTTGATTCACAGATGTGCCGACAGAGGTTGTATCTATTGTAATCTCTGATTTATATTAATAGAAATATCTGTTCCTGTCCAATAATGTGTGTTTGAATGAATATGTTATCCATTGGATGATTTCAAATGTTTATACATTGTTGATTATATATGCTAGAATAGATCTAACACCGTGATATAAAGTATGCTTGTATTGTTTACTTGTTGTTGAGGAAGTAATCTATCAATTCAAGCTGAATTTGGAAAGCTGAACGAGGATCTACTTCAACCATCCAGAATAAGGTACGAGGTATGATCCTCTAGTGTTAGACATTTAATTTCTATTGCATATTGGAAAGGATTGATTTCTGGAGTCAAGTTGTCTGTTGTGGTACCCCAAGCCATAGGAATTTCTCTCCGTAATAGAATTGGTGACTCTCTACATGGTCATATATAAGGGCTATTGCCATTATTGGAATGGAGGTGCCTGGTCAGTTACCAGGAATACTCGGTCTAGGACTGAGGGCCATTCTGATATGATTGTGGGATGTGTTCCCACATGACCAGATATGAGTGCATGGCCATTCTGATGTGATTGAGGGATGTGTTCCCACTTTATTAGATATAAGGGCTGATGCCATTCTCTTGGAAAATGGAGGCACCTGGTCAGTTACCAGGAACCCTCAACCTTGGGTTGAGAGCCTTTCTAGCAAGGTTATAGGATATGTTCCTGCATGGTTGGATGTAAGTGCAAAGCCCTTCCAGCAAGGTTGCAGGATGTGTTCCTGCATGGTTGGATGTAAGTGCAGAGCCTTTCTGGCAAGGTAGCAGGATGTGTTCCCGCATGGCTAGATGTAAGTGTAGATCCTTTCTAGCATGGTTGCAGGATGTGTTCCCAAATGGCTAGAGATAGGTTCCAAGCATTTTCGATAGGGTTGTGGGATGTGTTCCCACATGATCAGATGTGAGTGCTGGGCCTTTCTGATGGGGTTGTGGGATGTGTTCCCGCATGGTCAGATGTGAGAGTTGGGCGTGACTTTCTAACATGGTGTTGGATGTGTTCCTCTCATGGTCAGATGTAAGTGTTGGGTGAGCCATTCTAACTTAGTGTTAGATATAAGTGCTAAAGAAGACCTACATGGAAGCTAGGCCTACAACCAGCATGAAAAAGGGCTAGCTCTGTAGAAATTCCTGTGACGAGAAGAATCATGAGATAGCACCCGTGATGATGATCCAGTAGCGATGATCCAGATCGAGTGATGATCCAGATCCAGAGATGATGCTATAATGATGATCCAAATCCAAATATGATGCTCTAGTGATGATCTATATCCAGTGATGATCTAGATCCAGTGATGATATTCCAGTGATGATCCAGATCCAGTGATGATCTAGATCTAGTGATGATCTAGATCTAGTGATGATGATCCAGATCGAGTGATGATCTAGATTCTAATATGACTGTAGGATTGGTTCCTACATGATCAGATATAAGGGCTATTTCCATTCTTGGAATGGAGATGCCTAGTCAGTTACCAGGAATAATCGGTCTAGGACTAAGGTCCATTTTGATATGACTATCGGATGTGTTCCCACATGACCAAATATGAGTGCATGGTCATTCTGATGTGATTGAGGGATGTGTTCCCACTTGATCATATATAAAGGCTGATGCCATTCTCTTGGAAAATGGAGGCACCTGGTCAGTTACCAGGAACCGTCAACCTGGGGTTGAGAGCCTTTCCAGCAAGGTTACAGGATATGTTCCTGCATGGTTGGATGTAAGTGCAAAGCCCTTCCAGCAAGGTTGCAGGATGTGTTCCCGCATGGTTAGATGTACATGTAGGGATTTTCCATTAAGGTTGCAGGATGTGTTCCCGCATGGTTAGATGTAAGTGCAGAGCCTTTCTGGCAAGGTAGCAGGATGGGTTCCCGCATGGCTAGATGTAAGTGTAGATCCTTTGTAGCATGGTTGCAGGATGTGTTCCCAAATGGCTAGAGATAGGTGCCAAGCCTTTCCGATAGGGTTGTGGGATGTGTTCCCGCATGATCGGATGTGAGTGCTAGGCCTTTCTGATAGGGTTGTGGGATATGTTCCCGCATGGTCAGATGTGAGTGCTGGGCATGCCTTTCTGACATGGTGTTGGATGTGTTCCTCTCATGGTCAGATGTAAGTGTTGGGTGAGCCATTCTAACTTGGTGTTAGATATAAGCACTGAAGAAGACCTACATAGAGGCTAGGCCTACAACTAGCATGAAAAAGGGTTGGCTCTGTAGAACTTCCTGTGATGAGAAGAATCATGAGATAGCACCCGTGATGATGATCCAGTGATGATGATCTAGCAGTGATGATCTAGATCGAGTGATGATCCAAATACATATATGATGCTCTAATGATGATCCAAATCCAAATATGATGCTCTAGTGATGATCTAGATCCAGTGATGATATTCCAGTGATGATCCAGATCCAGTGATGATCCAGATCCAGTGATTATATTCTAGTGATGATCCAAATCGAGTGATGATCCAGATCCAGTGATGATGATCCAGATCCAGTGATGATCCAAATCCAAAGATGAAGATGACTTGAAGATGAATATGACTTGAATATGACGAGGACTCGATGATGATCCAGATGATACATAGAAGAAGACTTGTGCTGATAAATTCTGTCGAGAGAATACCTTCCTAGTTAAGAGGGAGTGTTGATGTAATTGTAACTTCAGAATGTATTCACTTGTATATCTTATGTATTGTACCCCGATGTTTATTCCGGGATGTGTTTGTAATGTACTGGAGTCATGGCATGCCCCAATGTTCCTATCGGGAGGTTCTATAATGTAAACAAGTCATGTCAATTCATTATGGGTAACCCTCCTATTGATCAAGGGTTAAATCCCCTGCAGTTTCGAAGCACTAGGGTTATTAGACTCTCCTAGAGAAGTCAGCCCTAGTAGGGTTTAGTGAAGTCAGGAATTAGTATAAATAAAGAGCTAGCCTCTCTATTTATCACACACTCACTCACACTCAGTTGTAGCGCATAGCTGAGGAAGAAGAAGACACTGAGGCTAGGAAGAAAGAGGTTACTACTGTCAGGAGATCATCTTATTGTTTTGGGGTTTTAATTTTGGTGTTGATTCTATCTTTGAGGAAGTTGATGGGTTTTCTCCATTTATCGTTTCCTCGAGGAAAAACACTATGTTCATTGTCTCTTGTGTTTGATTGTTGTGGTTGTTATTCTCTCGGTTAAAGATCCTAACATAATGCTATCTTAATGCTAAAAAATATAACATCCTTCAGCCAAAACAGTTGGGATGGGGGTAGATGGACTTTCTCCTGCACTAGCCATGAGTTTTCCCACAGGAACACCAATCACAGGTAAATTGAAAGGACAAACCTGGACTATCACAAGATCATTTACATCAGTAAGAGGTGAATTAAAATTTCTTGCAAACTTGTCAACTTGCAAGTCTTTTATCTCTATTGTGGTTGTATCAACCTGGTTTCTCTTAAGTACCGGTTCACCCGAAACTTCACTAATTCCTACTAACCGTTTGTGTCTAATATCCTCCTTTGAGGGGGTGGTGGAGGCTCCACTGTAGTAAGCGGAGGAATTTTTTGCAACCTTCTTGACATTCTGAGAGGTTGGTCCTCCATTATTGAAAATTTGACTCTTCACACCCTAAGGTCGGATAAACACAAACAAACCACAGAGCAATCACTACAAAATTTCTGAAAGACACAACAAATACAAGGGGTATAAGATATGCTTTACAGAATAAAGCTGAGAGATAGTTACTTGGCATCCTTGAATATTTTCTTAGGCACAAACGGAGGAATCACCCACCGCCCTCCCACACTTTCCACAAGGGTTACCTTCCAAGCCTATCCAAGGTCAACCAGAAACAGCCTTCTGGTGTACCTGTGTATAAACCCTATATGTCAAAAGAGACTAAAGGATACCACAACTATAGTGACAGTCGGGGGGACAGTCGTAGGCCTGGTTCATACACATGGGCAGGGTAGCAAAGCCCAAAACCCTGTCTAAGATAGAATCCCCAAATGCACAAAAACCTTGGTCTATGCTTTGACAAGGAATCGAAGGGTTATCTCCTCAGTCCAAACCTCCATGCAACCTCATGCTTAGCTCCCATTTGAGAGGAGCTTCCCAAATACAATCAACATAGAAGAGGGTTTACTTAACGATTTCCCAACTACGTCTGAATTTAAACACTTGTGGAGAGTTGAACTCCTATTCAACAAGTCTATCCTAAGCTAGTTGTTGTATGAGCCTATAACATAAAACTTACTAATAATTTTTAAATTATATCGTTCATTTTAAGTGTTGTTCTTAGTCAGAAGGTAAATGGCATGAAATACTATGATGTTATAGACTCGATAAGAAAAATTAAAATGATGTATAAAGAAAATTGCAACTACTTAAAGCAAAATTCTTTTCTTTTTTGCAAATGTAAGCTAATGAAATTGAAACTAAGTGCTAGAAAAATACGACTTCTTTTTATAATTTTTGAAATTTTATTTGAAAAAATACTGAAAAGAAAATGACTAAGTGCAACTAAATGCAAAAGTATAAGATGTTTTTCTTCACTTTTTCAAATTCTTCAAAAACTACAATGCAACTAAATGCAAATTTTTTGAGAAAATTTGAATAATCAGAGCATATAATAAGTAAAATGAAGTATAAAGGACCCAAAATAACTAGCTTCAAACAAACAAGAAGAAGACTCGAAAAAACCGACTTGGAGAGACTATTGAACCCCAAAAATCCACTAGACTCATAAAAGGACAAATGCCACCCTGACACTACAAAATCCAGTACATAATATAAAGTATCCAAAGCCCTGATCATTGGATTAGACACAAAGCACTGAACTCGTCAACCACGTAGGAGGACCAACTTCAAATTACGAGATGAAAGAAAATTCAAACCAAGAAATCTCAAAGGCTTGAAAACAAGCACAAGGTGTGACACACAAGACATTTAGACTCACAGAGTCATGCCAGAATTAGAAGACCCCCAATCAAGCAAAAATCAAACAGGACACGGACAAGCAAACCCTAACAAAAAATTATGCTACTATAGGATATACATGACTGTGTATGAAGGCAACCTGCGTACCATACGCGACTGTATTATAGATAAACCCACGTATAGAAGTTGTTATATGTGACTGTGTATAACAGCAACCCATGTATACAACAACAAAAATTTCCAAAAAAGAAAAAAAATAAAGGCTTCTAGGCATACTACACTATGAATTAAATTCAAGATAAAAAGACCACACTCAGAATCGGAAACAAAGCAAACACTGGCAAATAACCTACACGATAAACCCACAGCAGGCTGGGCTCCCCAGTGGAGTCGCCAGTTCTGTTGTTTAGGACATTTCACCCTTGTAACCTAAGGTCTGGGGTTACCAACTTACTACTATACTTGCAAACAACCAGATCTTATAGAAACTAGAATGAGAATAGGAAGAATTCTTGGCTTAATCCAAGCTTTGTCTTCTCTCACTCCAATCCTCTCCAAAGCTTCCAGGGATGCTTGTCTTCACCTACAAAGAGCCAATTCTTCAAGTAATATCTCATTAATATATAAATCAAAGGTTAGATGAAAAGGATATTAATAACATCATTGAACATATTCATTAAACCAATATACATGAGATAAGCACAATGCAATATTGGAAGAAGAATTCTCTTTATGAACAAAAGGTGAATAGGTAAGAATACAACCCAGCTTCTGACACAAGGACACCTCTACAACTAAGGAATCTGAGTTCTGCTACTCCAAGACTCTGAAGATATACCACTAGCATAACTTTGCTCTCCAAAAAATTGATTGATTAGCCCCACCCCAAGACCTCTATTTATACTTTGGGAAATATAGTGGTTTTGAAATTTGGGATGGTTGAGACAGTTAGGATAGTTATGGATTAGGGCCCAACTAATCTCATCTAATATTGATTTATATTTTTTAATGTTGAATTAAAGTATACGTGGGTATTAATATAGGCAACTCACGTATGACACGCATGTTTCTCAAAGGGAACTCGTGTATGCAAGGTATACACGGGTTGCAATGCAAATAGTCATGTATGACATGCGAGTTGCAATGCACATAGTCGTGTATGCATACCAAAACTCATAATAAAAATATATAAGGTTGGTCTAAAGATAATGCATCAAAGTCCATGCACATGTATAGTGTTTTGGCCACTTCAATCCAAAATTGTCCTTTTGTGTATCGACATGATGAATGTCAGCACTCAGACAGAGAAGTGCCATTTTAGCTAATAACACCTTGGGTGGGTGGAAAATTGCTTCTGGAATGGTCTTTTCAATGTGAAGATTGTTACTAGGAGGAGGTGTGGAAGTTGAAGGTTTTTCAGGTGGAACTTCATCGGATTTATTTTCCAAAGGAGGGTCATAGCTATGTGATCTTGTCTTTAAGTTAACTGTTTTGCTAGACATCATTCTAACTTCATCAGTAGACAAAGATGACCCATTCAATGATTGATGATCAATTAATTGATCTTGGGTGCAAAAAGGATCTTTAAGAACCGCAGGGGTGGGTGAAGTTTTCAAAAATTTACTAACTTCCTCGCGATGAGGACATTCCTTAGTGAAATGATCCCCCCCACAGATTAAATAAGGATATTTTACCTTTCTTTTATTTTTTGAATCAAAATCTGAATTTTGTGGTTTATTACCCTCCTGTTAGTTATCAGGTTTTTTCGATTTATTCTTTCCTTTCTTATTTCCATCGGAAGATTCAACGGATTGTACTGCATTTACTTCAGCATAAACAACAGGAGAGGGTGCAGTTTTGGAAGGTGGACTTGTTGGTGAGGCGGTTTGGTTTTTCTTCTTAGAAGTTTTTGTTGTCATTTGTGTCTGAATTTAACCAATTATGCCATCAGTGGGGGGTTCAGTTGTGGGTCTTGATGGATCAGTTGTGGGGCGAGGGGCATGAGGAATCAAATCATACAAAGTGCTTGATTGGGAATAAATTAAATCAAGGTATTGAGTGTGGCTAATAGCTTGATCCTCAGTAACAGCGCCTCACATGGTGGTATCTCTAGCAATGGGCGGAAGTAAATACTTTGTAAACCAATCATCCAATAACTGATCAGGAATGGTGGGATTAATTAACCTAAGTCTTCTTCTCCATTCATTGATATGATCGGAGATGTGGGTTGACGTGGTATATCGAAGCGAGGTCGAAAGGTCTGTACCTGTTTCATACCAGATGGGTAAATGAAAGTGTGTTAAGAAAGCCATACCTAGAGCATTAAAATCCCAAAGAGAGTGTTGTGGTAGCTTTATATACCATTTGGCAACAATGCCTATGAGAGTTCTTTGGAATAGTCGAAGACGGATCGAACCATCCATCAAAGAATTGGATGAACACCATAGATTAAAAGTCATCACATGGTTCTTAGGCTCTTCACTCGGGTTTACCATCTAATTTAGGTATATCTGAAGGTAATTTGACCAAAATAGCAGGCCAAGAGGGGTCGTGATGAATTGGGTCATTAATCAATCTAGACAAATTTGGAAAATCTAATGTTGCCAAAAATGGCAATTATTGATTGGGTTGTGGATACTGGTAGTACTAATATGGCATTTACTGACCAGTAGGACTGTAAGCAGATTGATAAATAGGTATAGATGATGACCCCGAGGCTTGTTGATTAGGTTGTTGGTTGTTCGAAGGTCCCCTAGATGAAGGGTTACCCGAAGGAGGTGGTCCTCTAGGGGGTGGTCCTCTAGATGCTCTGGAACCTCCAAATCTGTTGGGTCCTCCAGGTCCACCAGGTGATGTTCCACCAAATCCTTCGGGTCCACCGGGTGGTGGTCCACCGGATCCACCAGATCCTCTGGGTCCACCAAGTGCTAGTCCACCAAATCCACTGAATCCACTGGGTCCACTAGGTGGTGGTCCACCTGATCCACCAGGTCCACCAGGTGGTGATCCACCAGATCCACCAAGTCCACTAGGTCCTCTAGGTCCTCTAGGAGGTCCTCCGGTCCAGGGTCCTCCAGGTGGAGGCCCATATTCTCCAGCAGTAGGGACATAATCTCCTCCATAAGATGGAACATTGGACCAATTCGGTTGTCCCCATGGTACAAAGGAATTTCGAGGGTAGGGAACTTCGATATATGTTCCCCCCAGGGGAATAGATTGAAAATATGATTGAGGTGGGGGGGTTGGTTTCCGAGGTATGTGTATCCCCAATAAAGTAGAGTAAAGGTAGGTGGGACCCATGAGGGCCCTCCCTGACCAGAAGGAAGAACAACCGTAGTGGAACTGGGAGGAGGGTATTTTGATGTTGGTGGTCTAGTAGGTAAGTTTTCCCCCATGCTATAAATAGTCCCTCTAGCAGACAATGAAATATGAACTGGGGGTTGCCCCCGAGGTGCAGAATTTTTTGGATAGTTTGGAATAGATGGGGAATTATGAATGGGAGAGGGTGTCTGAATTGGATTATGACCAAGAGATGGGGTGGAAACCGGGCTCTGCGTAACCAAATTTTGAATTGGTAATTTCAGAAGTTGAGCTACATGTGGTGATGAAAGGGAACGAGATCTACGAGGGGTAGTTCTTGAAGGGTTGGGATGAGGGGAAGTACCTCTGTTTTTAAGTTCTTCGGCCTGTGCATTCCTTTTGTTCTTACACTCAAAATATTCACGAGAAAAATCTTGGTTCGACGGAGTATTTTAAAATCTCGTTATTAAAGGAGCAAGTATATCAGGATCCGATTCAGTGGTAGCAATTCCATATCCAGCAATATTTTCTCCTAGGGATGTTCACCAGAAAAGACCATTTGGGCCATATTCTACCC
>LPNX010039808.1:44177-63179 GCA_001517045.1 Pseudotsuga menziesii | reverse complement strand
CGGGTATGGTTCATCGCCTAGTCGGCTCCAGAGTGTGATGTCGCCAGCTCTTAGTCGAAGGTCATCTTCAATAATAGTTTGTATTCTGGTACGCGGACTTACTGCGGAAAGGGTCACTCCTTCGTCGGGAACAATTAGTTGGAGAGCTTCTGGCTGCTCTATCCATATTTCATCATCTTCAGGGGACGCCGCTTCTTCTTCTTCGCCTTCTCTACGTCGGTCATGACCCGACTCTGGCGGTACTTCATCATGGTCGGTCTTCCTAGGGTTTTGCTGCAGCTCTGCGGCCCTTTCTCGTCTGGCTTCCCTCTTCTTCTGTCTTTCATCCCTTTTGATTCTCTTAATGTCCGACATACTGTAGTACAATACTATGCCTTCAGTTCCTCTTCGGTCGATTATGCATTACTGGCGATGACGACTCTGGTCGACTAGGATCCACTATGCTCTAGGTCCGACACACGACCAGCTACCCCCCCATGGCCTACCCGACGCTTTTTAGAAAGCTCGGATAGTGTCTACTTACTCAGGAAGTATTCCCACTCCCTTTCAGCAATGAATTTTTCCCACTGCTTCTGCTTCTCCGCCCAGTTAGTATTTGAGGGTGGGTCTAGTAATAGAGGTCGAGGTTCAACAATGTGCCCTGCTCCTTTCTCTATTAAAAACTTGAACAGTAAAGCTGGAAAGGAACACAAGAATTGATCAGTAAATTCTGTGAAAAATTTCTGTCGGACGGTTTCCACAGAAGTCCTGTCTTCGACTGCTTTTTCCTCGCAGAAGTCGTCGGCTATCTTTTCGAACCACTCCGAGAGATTTGTACATCCTCCTCGGATCAGTTTCTGGAGTAACTGTGCTTCTTTAGTCTTGTCCGGCTTTCTCATCCAAAATCTGCTTCAGTAGGTGGGGCACGGATTTGACAAATTTTTCGTGAGTTTCAGTGAAAAATCGGCCTTTTGCTTCTGTGACTGTCAGTCTGTTCCTTCTCGCGTAATTTTGTAGATAGTTAGCAATTTTTCGCTCCCACCAGTCCTTGATCTCCTGCTCTGGTATCATATGTGAGCATATATTCCAATTATGTACTACCGGCAACGGAACCAATGTTGTAATCTCACAGATCACATAAGGTTACCAATAATACATACAAAAATATACACAGATGCAAGAGACAAGAACTGATAACATGAACAGATTATATTATTCTCAATAGATCATACAAAGCCAAGAACTGAACTGTGTTCTTGTGTGGCTCAATAGCCTAATATACAGGTTACAAACAGTTACAATCATAACTACCTGTCGGTTCATCGAACCGACACGACTATCAGTTAACAGACTAACTACTGTGTTTACTCAGCCGACCGACGTAGTCGGTCTCTCGACTTAGTCGGCTGATCGACTAAGTCGGTCTTCATTCAAGTCGACTTATGTCGACTTGCTCCTTCTACACCCCCATAGTTTCATCAGGAGGATGATTTCCAATCCATTCAAATGAGCTAGGTTGACACTCCATTGGAAAGTGGAAGGATGTGTTAGCTTCTCTAGGTTCAGTAGCTGGAGTGGTTTCTATACGAGATTCAACCGAAGCTGGTCGTTCCATGGTTACCTCTTCTTGTCCTTCCATGGTTGCAGGAGAGTCAAGTGGTAAACCCTACAATCTGCGGGATTGATGTCTCACAATTTGCTCATCCATGGTGGTGGCCCAAAGTCTTCTAATCTAGGTCAAAAAGGGAGGAAAAATTCACACAAACAAACCTACACAGAGCTAAAGGTCACAAGCAGTCTTAAGTGATAGGACAGTTTCAGAGTAGTCGATCTCTCACCAGGATTGTCAAGAAGGTGCAACTCGCGATATACCTCAAGGGCATGTGCGTAGTAATCTCTCCGAATGTTTTTTTGATGTATTGCTCCAAACAAGATGGCCAAAGGGTTTTTCTCAGTTGGATAAGGAATCCTAGTGGGGTCTCCCGATATACGCAAGGTACGTGGAAGCTCAAATTGGTAGTAGTGATGTCTAATGCACAATCGTTCACAAGGGGCCTTCTGATATACAATCAAGTACGTGAAGTACCTTTCTATATACCTCAAGGGTACGTGAAAGGTCGTTCGATGTACCGACAGTACGTGGAAGAACCGCGTGAGTCTCGGGTTGTAGTGCAGACAAATTAATGATGGATGCTACATTTTACAACACCTGAACACGTCATTAACCTATCACTCAACTTTCTATACAATTTTAACCTAAAGCTACCGTTAGTTTTATCTGAATGATTAGGTGAATGTCTGTGAGGTGTTCTCTCCAATAATGCAAATTAACTCTATATGAAAAAGCATGTCTTTGACTTCAATGAGACCTAATTACGGGAAGGAAGAGACCTTTTCTTTTCTTTCAAAAACACACCAAAAAATGTCACTTTCAGCGGTCACAACAAGATCTTAATCAAGAGATACAAAACAGAATTCTTTCAAACAAAAATATTTTTCAAACAAGCACTCAAAAAGTCTCTGAAATTATTGGGTGTATTATAATGTCTAAATTAATCCACCTATTATTTAATTATCAACCGAGGTTGGTAAGCTTAGAGTTGACACAAAATACATGCGAAGGTAGAGGGTGTCATGTAAATATTTTTACAAACAAAAGATCGAAAGATCTTTCAAAATGAGAAACTGAGTCAAACTCCTAAAAATGCAATTATTGAAGTGATTAAACCGAGACAGAATAATAAACTATATAATTGGTAATAAAATTTAAACTGAAATACAATCAACAATTAACTATTCAAATGGAAAACTAGGGTACAAGGAGAACTTAACTTATAAGGAACTAGAAAACTTAATAAGAGAAGCAAGTAGAAAACTTAATAAAGAAAACTTGATAAAATAAGAAAGTAGAAAACATATTAAAAGAAATATCTTTAGGTTCTGTCCTACAAGTTCTTTCAACAATAACACAACATAAAAGAGACAACCTGAAAACATACTAAAGGAAACACATATAACACTCAATCTCACATGCAAACAAATAAATCAATCTAAAGAGCATAAACACAAAATAATACAGTATTAAAACAAAATCAGCAATAACATTCAAGAAACAAAAACAACTTGACACACATCCAAGCAAAAAGAAATAAAGAAAACAATAAACCTTTAATAAATAACCTAAAACAACTAAACTTTAACTTTAATGTTAAACAAAACTAACAACTAAATATGACAGTCAAAACATAATTCAGACATTAACAAAACTAAACTAAAAACAATCTCAAAATACATAAAAAACACTAAAAACAGAACTAAGGGCTGAATGACAAACTAAACTATGGGTCTGAAAGGGGTGGCTGAGTAACAGACTGAACAAGTTGTCCGAATGATAGGATGCACAGTTAAAATGGTAAAAACTAACCTAAATGAACTAATCTTCAGTTGTAGCCATGCAGATGTAATTCTAATTCATAAAGCAATAAACAAACCTACTTACTAAGCAAATATAACAGTAAAATAAACTTAAGCAAATTCATAAACATAAGCACAAAGAAACCATTGCATATTAATAAACTGAAATGTAAATTGCATAAACTGATAATTAACAAAAATGAAATAGACAGAATTAAAACTACTTAATTTGATAAACAACAATATATTTTATCTAACTTGCAAATAAATTGAACAATAGACTGAAAATGAAATGACTGAAAGAAAAGATGGAAACAAACTATGCATGCAGTTAACTATCTAATTCAGAAATCAAATTGCATTACCGAAATAAAATAGACTGTGAATTAAACTAGCTACAACAAAAAATGAAAGAAATAAACAAGAAAAGAAACCTTTGGTTGATGAGGGGCCCTCTCAGCAGTCAGGGGTGATGCTTGGCTAACTTCTACTTAAACGCAATCTTCAACAGCAACACATACAGCTCTTTATTCAGATGGTGGAATAGAAATACAATGTTCAAGAGTAAATCACAGCATGAACTCTTCTCCTAACTCTGCTAACTGGCTGATTTTTCTAGCTAACTCCATCTCTCTCACAAAGGCTACTATATATAATGATTTACAGGTATGATAAATTTGACCCTTTAGTGGTCGATTGCTCTCTAAATTTAGTCAATCTTAAGGGCATTTAACTAGTCACAGGCCAATGGACAGGAATCTTCCTTCTTTAGCACGGACGGTCTTCAGAGGTGGTGCACAGGCTTCTCTTCAGCGTGAAGGATCTGCAGAGGTGGCGCACAGGTTCCTTCCTGAGTGCAGCGGGTGACTGATGGCGAACAGAGTAGAGCATAGTGGAGAATCTTCTAGAGCATGGGTTGAATGCATAAATCCAGTGCGTGGATGGTTGATGTGGTGGCGAGCAAAGGAGAATGCAGGCTAGCAAACATCTAGAACACAGCTTCATCATCCAGATGCATGGATAACAGTTCATTTGCAATTGTTTCACATTTTAAATGCCCAGAATTAATTCTCAGCAACGCGCATTCTAATGGGCGATCTGGATGAAGAGTTGAATGGGAGGCTAGGCCATGAGCTGGATACGATGGGCGTCAATCTAGAGAGAACAGAATGTATGTATGTTGGCGCACTTCAAGGCTACAGTCTACAACAACACATTTCAACATCTGGCAAACCACCAACGAGTTTCACGCAATGGGCTGGATGACGAGTTGGACGTCGAGCTGGACATGATGTACGAAAGGCAGGTTGAATGTGTTTTGTTTATTAATTTAACCCAAAAAGATTATAAAGTATGCAAACAAATATATAAATCAATTAATATATCAAATGCACTTTAATAATGTTATTTTTAATTAATAAAACCATAAAAATGGTAAATAAAAAGATTTCATATAAACCTTAAATACACTCATACCTAAGGCTGAATAATGATCTAAGTGTCATAAAATATACAAAACATAATAAAGTATGTGTTTAAATGAATAATTTCATTGCCAAAAATGATAACAAATCTAGGATCAACATTTCCCCAAACCGGAGAAATGACAGGTCACACTAAGCAAAAAGAAAGAAAAACAATTTAGGAAGAAGGGGAACTAGCAGCCACCTTCAACTTGGCAGATAAAGAAGGTAATTTAAACTTCACTCTTTTAACCTGTAAAATAGAATATCTTTCATGTCACACATTGTATGAAAATTAAAAATTACTTTATTGGGTTTTCAACAGTTCTTAATTTAACAGTTCTCAGGTTCAAAATAATTTTATCATTTATAAGGTTTAAAATTAATTCAACCATGTCCAAAGTAAAACTTTGGGCAGGTTGAACATATAACACAAAAACATAGATTGCATTTTAAATAACAAAAAGATTGATCATTTTTATGCATGTCTGGGTAAGAGAATAGAATTATTAACAATGAAATGGAAGTAAAAACTATCTTCCCAAAAACAAAATTTAGTTTGCAAATTTAATCATAAGTGCTATAATATCACTATTTTTACCAGATCGCTATTTGGTATTTCATTTTCCTTCATTCAATTCTTCATATGGTAAGACAATATTGAATTTTGTTGTAAAATATGCTTCAGGCTATAACCAAATTCCACTGTTTACATTTCTGAAAATACTTATTATTTGTTAGAGATAAATAGATTTGTCATAAAATAAAAATAATCTAATTTTTTACAAGTCAAATCCATCTTCCCCCAAACCAAAGAGATGGTGCTTCTTCAAGCCATACAAAGAGAAGAATTGATTGTTCCAGAAAAATAGAAAGAGTGCGAGCATGTTGTTAATTTTTTTTTTTTTTTAAACTAACTAGTAAATGGAAATGGTTCAAAAATGTATATTTATGAAAAATAAAACAGTGCTTAGAAAGACCATGTAAATGAGAATATTATAATCAAAAGAATATCATAGGAAAAACTAGCCATCCATGCCTCATTGTAAAGATATCCTGTCATCGTCAAGTATTTTAAGTGTACCTCGGAGTGTGTGAGATTTACAGCTATGGGTCCCATTTCTAAGATAATGACATCTTAGATATATGCGGAATGAGATAGTCGGGGCAAAGTCAACTTAGAGGCATTTTCAAATGACATTATAAACAATTGGCCATGACATAATTTTTGAAGAATTTTTCATATATTATCACTATTTTACGAACTATGTGCATAGTGATGTATTAACCAGATCTCATTTACCATATATTGCCCCGCTGCCAGGAGGCTTATTCAGTACCCCAGTGGGTTTATCTTGGTACCATGCAAACATAGCCTCGCTGCCAGTGAGCCTATTCAGTACCTTGACGGGTTTACTTGTATTTATTGAGCTTCCTGTTGTAAGGTTTTTACTTAGCATTGACCCGCTGCCAACAATCCTGTTCAGTACCCTGACGGGTTTTCCTTGTATAATGATATTAAATATATGGAAGATTATTGGTACTAGAGCGTGTTAAATCCTGCTAAACACATAATTCAATCGTTTTCAAAATAAATTTATAAGTAATTTCATAATGGCCAGACTCATAAAACATGTCAAAAGAGAATAACTAAAAGTTGTTCTTTAACCTAATAGTCCTTCTTCTTTATAAAAGAAAAGTAATGTTCCCCACAGACAAAAATTCCACTTACTATCGAGGAAGGAGAAGACACTGGGGCTAGACAAAAAGAAGATTACTGCTGTGAGGGAGTGCATCTTACTATTTTGGGGTTTTACATCTTGTGCTAATTCTATCTCTGAGGAAGTTGCGGGGTTATCTCCATTTATGGTTTCCCTGATGAAAAACACTGTGTTCATTGTATCTTGTGTTTGATTGTTCTACTTGCTATTCTCTCAGTAAAGATCCTAACATAATGCTAGCTTAATGTTGAAAAACTAGCATGGTATTAGAGCTAACCTAAGAAGAAGACATTGTGCAATTGCGTGAACTAGGGCTTCCTAGTTTGTGGATATTCCTCCACATATTTTCAGCAAAAGTAAGGTGGAATAACTCTCCTCCTTAGGGTGCATCTTTCTATCGAACCAGAATCCAATTCTGAGTTTTTTCGGTTTTGGACCCAACACTGCTGCCGGAAATTAGGGCTTTTCACAGAAGAGGAATTTTTCAGTGAGCCCAAGCCTGGATTGATCTCCTCCCCAAAATCGAAGTTAGGGACAAATTTCAAGGCATTTGGGTGGACAAATCTCCGAAAAAGTAAAACCCTAATTTTCTCCTGAACCAGCTCTACAGGATTTCAGCTCAAGTTTCAAATCCCACATCTTGAACCTGGTAAGATCTAAAATCTTTTGTATTTCCATTTGAGGTTCTCAAATAAGATGTCTCATCATACCAAGCTTGATGAAAAGCTTGAGGGAGCTGATAACTTTCAAGCCTGGAAGTATAGGATCTCCCTGGTCCTGGAAGAGAATGAATTAGACTCCTACATTCATGAGGAGGTTCCAATTCCAGAGGGAGATGAGGCAAAGGCCTTACATAAGAAGAATATGGTTATGGAAAAGAGGATCATTGTTGATTCTATCAAGGATCGCCTTATCCCACAGTTGTCCTCTCTCAAGACACCTAAAGCTATGTTTGATTCCCTAACCAAATTGTTTGAAGGGAAGAACATAAAGCGGAAGATGACTCTAAGGAATCAGCTGAAGAATGTGAAGATTTAGAATGTAGAAACAATCTAGTATTACTTCACAAGAGTTTCTCAGATCAAGGAACAACTAGAAGTTGTTGATGAAGAAGTGGAAAATGCAGAGATTGTGATGACTACTTTGAATGGCCTCCATAGGTCATGGGATTCTTTCATCCAAGGAATCTGTGCTAGAAAGAATTTAGTCAAGTTCAGCAGACTATGGGAAGAATGCTCTCAAGAAGAAGCCTGAATAGCATCTCAAGAAGAGAATATGGAAAGTGAAGATCGGGCTCTCACGGTACACTCCAAGTCTCACTCCAAGACATCCAAAAGAATATCTCATTTCCAGAGAGGTAAATCCTATCACAAAAGGGATTTATCTAGAGTCATATGTTATACATGTGATGAAGTAGGACATTATGCAAAGAACTGTCCTAAGAAACCAAACCCAACAAAGAAGAGCAAAAAAAAAGACATCATGCTCATGCTGCAGAGGATGATGAACCATCCAAGAAGAGAACCAGATATGAAAGTGAAGATTCTTCAAGCGAGGATGAATATGTTCTGATTTTCGCTCTCACGGGAAACATTACTCATGGAAGTGATGATTGGCTCATCGATAGTGGGGCTTCCAAACATATGATAGGGTTCAAGGAATATTTTGTAAGACTATCAGAACATGAATCACCTCACAAGGTGAAGCTAGGAGATGACTACCAATATCCAATAAAAGGTAGTGGGGAATCTTCATATAAACTAGACTTTGGTAAGTCTCTAACAATGAAAGAAGTATTGTTTGTGACAGGACTCAAGAAGAACCTTCTCTCCATATCAGCATTAGATGCAAAAGGAATACGGTTTGCATTCATAGATGGTCAAGTCATCATGTGGCCAAAAGGAAAGACTATCAATGATGCGGTTTTGAATGGAGAACAAGAAGAAGGCTTGTACAAATTGAAGGGCCATCCAGAACAAGCCTTGGTCCATGACACAGTAGATCCAAATGAGCTTTGGCATAGAAGGCTTGCACATGTGCATTACAGATCACTACCTATTGCAAGCAAAGCTATCGAAGGTCTTCCAAAAATCCAAGCAAAACATGATGGGGTCTGCAAAGGATGTGCAAAAGGGAAGAATACAAAGAAGACATTTCCAAGTAGTGAAAGCAAAGCAAAAGGAATATTGGAAATCATCCACTCCGATGTATGCGGTTCGATGTCATCAAACTCACTAAGAGGGTATGCATATTATGTTTATTTTATTGATGATTTTTATAGGAAGACATGGGTTTACTTCATGAAGAACAAGGACAAAGTATTCAGTAAGTTCAAGGAATTCAAAGCATTGATCGAGAATCATACTGAAAATAAGATCAAGACCATTCGATTAGATAATGGCGAATAATTCACTTCAAATGAATTCAAAGAGCTATGCAAAGAATCAAGAATTAAGAGGGAGCTGTCCACTCCTTACAATCCACAACAGAATGGGATTGCAGAGAGGAAGAATAGAACTATCATGGAAGCTGCAAGAGCAATGCTTCATGATCAAGACCTTCCTATGCATATTTGGGCGGAAGCTACCAGAACAGCGGTGTATGTACAGAACCATACTCCACATCGAGTACTCAAAAACAAGACTCCTGAAGAAGTCCTCTCTGGCAAGAAACCAGAAGTCAGCCATCTCAGAATATTTGGTTGTCCTGTGTACATCCACATTCCAAAAGAGAAGAGGACTAAATTAGATCCTTCAGGAAAGAAGGGTATATTTGTGGGATACTCTAAAAGCTCGAAGGCTTATGGAATATATTTCCCTAAATACAAGAAGATTGACATCAGCAGGGATGTAACATTTGATGAAGACACAGCTTACAACAAATCCAGAAAGAGACCTTCTGAAGAACCTGAAGAATCAGAAGCACCCAGAATTCATGATACAACCATGAATGAAGAAACTCAAGAAGAAGATCGAGAATTTGAAGAACCACAAAGACCTGTAGATCCACCGCTAGAGAAGAATCCTCATAACAGGAAACCTGCTTGGGTATGAGAATTTATCCAAGGTGTGGAAAGATATGGGGCTCTAGAAGAGAATCACAGAGAAATAAAGAGGACTAGATCATGCTTCGGGTATGTAGCTTTACTGTGTGATTTCATTGATAAAGAACCTTCTAGTTATGAAGAAGCAGCAGAATGGAAAGAATGGAAGGATGCTATGATCGAAGAATACCAATCGATCATGAGGAATGATGTTTGGAATGTTGTCCCAAGACCAAAAGGGAAGTCAGCTGTAACTTCCAAATGGAGCTACAAGATAAAACATGCTATAGACGGTAGCATTGAAAAATATAAGGCAATATTTGTGGCTCGAGGCTTCTCTCAGAAAGAAGCAATAGATTATGAAGAAACCTTTGCTCCTGTAGCTAGATACAGTTCCATCAGATTAGTACTTGCTCTGACTACAGTAATGAAATGGAAGATACACCAGATGGATGTCAAGACTGCTTTCTTGAATGGTGTAGTGGAAGAGGAAGTGTATGTAGAACAGACACTTGGTTTTGAGACACATGACAGGGAGTCTCATGTGTGTAGATTGAAGAAAGCCCTGTATGGTTTGAAATAGGCACCCAGGACATGGTACGGAAGAATTGATAGCTTTCTATATAGTTTGGGCTTTACCAAGAGTAAATAATATTCCAACCTTTACTACAAGGTTGAAGATGGCAACCTAGTGATGCTTCTACTATATGTAGATGATCTGTTTGTGACAGGTATGGATGGGTTGATTGCTGATACGAAGAGAAAGATTGCTGCCGAGTTCGAGATGAAGGACTTGGGTATGATGCATTACTTTCTAGGTATGGAGGTGTGGCAGAGTGTGGATGGAATCTTCCTTGGACAAGGGAAGTATGCAATAGAGATCCTGAAGAGGTTTGGGATGATGGACTGCAAGACTATGGCCACACCTATGGCATCGAACCTAAAGCTATTGAGTGATGCTTCATCAAAGTCGGTTGATGCTACAATGTATCATCAGATGATTGGGTCATTGATGTACCTGACGAACATGAGACCAGAAATTTGCTTTGCTGTGAACACCTTGAGCCAGTTCTTGAGAGATCTGAGAAATGTTCACTTGATTGCTGCAAAGCATATTCTGAGGTACCTGAGAGGTATAGTTGATTATGGGCTCAAGTACGATGTGAATCATAAGATTAACCTGGAGGGTTATGTTGATTCATATTGGGCAGGAAGTGCCATCGATAGGAAGAGCACTTCAGGGTGTTTCTTCAGTATGGGATCAGGTGTGATCTCTTGGTTTAGTAGGAATAAATCCTATGTGGCACTGAGTACAGCTGAAGCAGAGTATGTCACGGCCTGTTCAGCTAGTTGTGGGGTAGTATGGGTGAGGAAGCTACTGTCTGATTTATTTGATCTCCAGTTGGATGCTACTTGTATACATTGTGACAACCAGAGTTGCGTGAAGTTGTTAGAGAATCTAGTGTTCCATGACAAGTCGAAGCATATCGAGATCAAGTATCACTATATCAGGTATATGGTGTAGAGGGAAGCAGTGAAGCTCCAGTATGTTGCGACGGAGGAACAGATAGCTGATGTGTTGATGAATCCATTGGCTAGGGTGAAGTTTGAGTACTTCAGGGAGAAGCTTGGTGTTCTCCAGATAGAGATTTCCTCCAAGGGAAAGTGATGAGTCCCATAGCCATTCTGACGAGCAGTTCAGATATAAGGGCTGATCCATTATGTCATGGTGAGAGGATTGGTTCCTTCCTTGACAGATATGAGTACTAAGATCCATAGCCATTCTGATGAGTAGGTCAGATATAAGGGTTGAGCCATTCTATTCATGGCTAAAGGATTAAGCTCCTCCCATGGTAGATGTGAGAGTTGGCCATTCTGATGAGTAGGTCAATTGTAAGGGCTACCGCCATTCTGACAAGTAGGTTAGATGTAAGGGAAATGCCATTATGTTCATGGCTAAAGGATTAAGTTCCTTCCATGTCAGATGTGAGCGTCAGTCATTCTGAAGAGTAGGTCAGATGTAAGGGCTACCGCCATTCTGATGAGTAGGTTAGATGTAAGGGCAGTGCCATTCTGTTCATGGCTAAACGATTAAGTTCCTTCCATGTTAGATGTGAGTGCCAGCCATTCTGATGAGTAGGTTAGATGTAAGGGCTACCACTATTCTGACGAGTAGGTCAGATGTAAGGTCAATGCCATTATATTCATGGCTAATGGATTAAGTTCCTTCCATGTCAAATGTGAGTGCCAGCCATTCTAATGAGTAGGTCAGATGTAAGGGCTATCGCCATTATGACGAGTAGGTCAGATGTAAGGGCTACCGCCATTCGGATGAGTAGGTTAGATGTAAGGGCTACCGCCATTCTGACGAGTAGGTCAAATATAAGGGCTACCAAAGACCTATGAGGAGGTAGGAATACACCCAGCATGAAAGAAGGCTGGCTCTGTAGAACTTCCTATGATGAGAAGAATCATGAGATAGCACATATGATGATGACCAGATGAGATCTGGATCGAGCTATGATCCAGATCCAGTTATGATGACTCTGAGAGATCCAGATTGAGTGATGATCCAGATCAAGTGATGATATAGATCCAGCAGTGATGATCCAGATCCAGCCATGATGATCCAGATCGAGAGATGATCTAGATCTAGTGATGATGTTCCATGATGATCCAAATTGAGAGATGATCCAGATCCAGTGATGATGTCCCATGATGATCCAGATTGAGAGATGATCCAGATTCGAAGAATGAATATGACTTGAAGATGAAGATGACTTGAAGACTCAGAAGACTTGAGATGCAGATGATCCAGTTAATACAGAGAAGAAGACTAGTGCTGAAAATTGTGTCGAAAGAATACCTTCCTAATTAAGAGGGAGTTTTGATGTATTTGTAACTTCGAAATGTATTCATCTATGTATCTTATGTATTGTAACCCGATGTTTATTCCAGGATGTATCTATTATGTAATTGAGTCATGTTGTCATGCCCTGATGTTCCGATCAGGAGACTCAATAATGTAAACAAGTCATGTCAAGTCATAGTGGGTATCCCTCCAATTGTCTAAACGTTAAAGTCCCCGCAGTTCCAGGGCACTAGGGTTATTAGACTCTCCTAGTGGAGGTCGTCCCTAGTAGGTTTTTAGTCATGTCAGGATTAGTATAAATAGAGAGCTGGGGTCTCTATTTAGCACACATCACTCACACACTCAAGTGTAGCACATAGTTGAGGAAGGAGAAGAAACTGAGGCTAGACAAGAAGAAGATTACTGCTGTCAGGGAGTGCATCTTACTATTTTGGGGTTTTACATCTTGTGTTGATTCTATCTCTGAGGAAGTTACGGGGTTTTCTCCATTTATGGTTTCCCTGATGAAAAACACTGTGTTCATTGTATCTTGTGTTTGATTGTTGTACTTGTTGTTCTCTCAGTAAAGATCCTAACATAATGCTAGCTTAATGTTGAAAAACTAACAATTATGTATTAACATCATTCTTTGTAGTGCATCTTGTCTAATTTCATCTAACTCGTTAATCTGTAATATTCATTGTTTCTGTGCTTCATCCAAATTCATGCCTAATTGTGTTGCCATATGAAAAGTTTTAATTTGAAATTCAATAGGTAAAAGGACTTGTTTTCCATACACTAACTCATAGGGGGTATGTCCAATAGTGTTTCTCCATGTTATCCTATAGGCCCATAAATCCTCTGGGAGTCTATGTGCCCAATCCTTATGATGTAAGTGAATGGTCTTAGTTAAAATGGCTTCTAATACTTTATTAGTTGATTCTACCTGACCATTAGCCTAAGGGTGATAAGGTGAATATTTACAATGTCGGATGCCATATTTCGTAGTAAGTTCTTTCATTAATTTAGAAGTAAACTGAGTACCTTGATCTATGAAAATTTCTCTAGGTACACCAAACCAGGTGAATATTTCTTCATATATAAATTCTACCACCGATTTCTCTGTGGCTCTAAATAAAGCTTTAGCTTCTACCCACTTGGTCATAGTCCGTACAAACTAAGATATATTTCTTTTTATGAGACATGGGAGAAATTGGTACTACAAAATCAAGAGCCCATTTCTCGAAAGGTTCAATCATAACTTGGGGTTGTAAAGGCATTTGATCAGATGATGTAGGTCTACCCATTCTTTGGAAACTATCGTATCCTTTAACATATATGGTAGCATCCTTAAAAATACTTGGCCAATAATAACCAGAATGTAATACTTTATATGTCGTCCTCTTATCAGAAAAATTTCCTCCACATGGTCCATCATGGCATGCATGGAGGATGTCTATCATTTCATCCTCCTGCACACATCGTCAAATAATAAGATCTGGACCAGTGTGGAAGAGATAGTTATCAACCCAAGAATAATTAGAACTATGAACTACAATATGACTCTTCTCATGTGGAGACAAATGGTTTGGTATTTTCCCAGTTCTAAATAATTGGCAATATCTGTGAACCAAGGGGTTTGAACAGATATAGCAAATAGATGTTCATCAGGAAAAGTGTCGTCAACTGGTTTAGTACCATCTTCTTGTTGAATACAGGAAAGGAAATCTTCTACGAGATTTTATTTACCAGGTCGGTCAATGATGATAATGTTAAATTCTTGTAATAAAAGAAGCCATCGAGTCACTCTACCATTGGTAATTGGTTTATTCATTAGAAATCTAATGGCAAAATGATCGGTATGCAAAAAAACTTCATAATCTGTGATATAATGACGAAATTTATTAATAGAATAAACTACTGCCAAAAATTCTTTTTCAGTAACGGTATAATTTAATTCGAAAGGGGTCAAATTTTTGCTAATAAAATAAATGGCATAAGGTGCCTGTCCTTCTTTTTGGCCGAGGACTCCTCCTATGGCTGTATCAGAGGCATCGATAGATATGTGAAAAGGGAGGGACCAATCAGGAACCCTAAGTATTGGTGCCACCGATAGTTTATCTTTTAGTATTTCAAAAGCATTTTGACAAGATTCTGTCCACTGGAATTCTGAGTCCTTTGTAAGCAAATTAAACATTGGTGCAGCTATTTTAGTGAAATTTTCAATAAAACGACGATAATAGCCTGCATGACCAATGAGGCTTCTTACCTTTTTCTGAGTTTTGGGAGAGGGAAGGCCAACAATTAATTTGATCTTTGTAGGGTCTACCTTAATTTCTTGGGAAGAAACATGTTGTCCCAAAACTATACCTTCTGTCAGTAACATTTTATATTTTTCGTGACTAAGATATAAATTTGTTTCTTGACATCGGATCAAGACCTTCTTGAGATTGTCAAAGGCTTATTAGAAAGTATTATCATAGGCCATAAGTTCATCCATGTATACCTCCACACAGTCATGTATATGATCCATATGGATATCAGTGGCCAACCACCTATTCCACTGGCTCAAAACAATTGTCCATTGTGGCAGTTTCCTAGTTATTTTTCTACGGTTTTTCGGGTCCCAAACTTTCAAGGCCGTTTTGAGGCCCTAAATGACATTTTTTTAGCGATTCAAGGGCCAAATGGTTTCCATTGACATACATTTGGTCAATCAAAGTTTGTAAATATTATATATACCTTTCCAACGAGCTATCGAATTCCCAAATCAGAGATCGTATGCAAAAGTTATGACCCCGGGAAGTTGATTGTTCAACTTACCACCTTGGGGTCGCAAAATTTATGACGGTTCATCTTCTAGGGTTACCTTTTGGACTTTTGGGATTCTCATCCTCATTATTATTATAAATAGGCCCCTTTGGCCTCATTTTGTATTCAGCTTGGCATGGATGAGCGTAGCAGCCACATCTCTTCTCAGAGATAGCTACCACCATTCTAGCAATTGTATTACAGTCTGTTCTATTTTCGCAATTTAATAGAATATGTGTTTACTGTATCTTTGTTATCTTTGCAAAATGTCTATTATTATCACTCTATATCTATTCTTTCATTTCGTTCACACATAAATCTGGATCAGTGGTATCAGAGCAATCTGTTCTTTGATTATTTCTCAGTGCATGTCCCCGATGAGGTCCAAGTATAGAGAGCTTGGTCTCGAACTAGTTTCACTTCATCATTCTCACTGTCCCAAAGGACATCCCACAGCAGAAAAAAAGAGAGATGACGGAGCAAGAGATCCTATCAAATTACTTCTAGAGGAATCCCTCAAGCAACAGAGGAACGAGATGATGGATAGTTTTTCCCAAATCCTTCTACAAATGCCATCAGCGACAAGTGCATCTTCAATGAGCAGCTGGTTTGGGGATGCAACTACCTTCAAGGTACAAGTTAACTTTGATATTCCTTTATTTGAAGTCAAAATCGATGCAGATGCACTAAATAATTGGTTGAATTTTCTAGAAGGGTATTTCTCTATCCATAATTTTTTCGACAGGGAAAAGATCACGTTTGCACTCCTTAAGGAAGTCCCCCATGTCCAAAATTGGTGGGGTACTTATTGTGAGAAAAACTCATCAGATGAGTCTGGAATGTTTGAAACAAATCCCACTTGGGGCTCTTTCATAGATGTTGTCAAGGAACAATATTACCCTGTGGAAAACTATGATGACCAGTACACAAAATGGACCATTCTGCATCAAGAAAGGGACCAGATGGTGTCGAAGTACACCAACAACTTTCATACCTTGCACACAAAGCTGGGTATCAAGGACTACGAGTGGCACCTAATTCTGAAATATCACAGTGGTCTACATCGGTACAACCTAACTAAGATGGACTTCCTCGACATCTCTTCACTTGGATCTGCCTATCAGTATGTTGTCAAAATTGAGGAGAAATTTTGACAAAAGAACAATCAAGACTCTAGACCTACGAATCCACCGCAAAAGCAAGGCAAGGGAAACCCTGGCCCGCAGAACACAGCAAAAGGAAATGATAACCAGTCCCCACCTCAAGCAAAGAAGGGGGATGGAAAGACAAAGAACGACACCGGTAAGTGGTGCGAATTTCAGAATAATCCCTTGGCACAACATTGATGAATGTCTCTTAAAGTAGTGATTAGTGGCCGAGGTCAAATCTTCAAAATCAGATCCTGATTTTGATTCCAAACCCAATGCCACAGCCACATACAATGGGAGGCAGATCATTGATGCAAACCCCACTTCCACTGTTGCTACTGCACAGATTCAACTAGAGGATGTTGAAGAGTTAGAGGCAGAGGAGAACCTCTTCCACTCACAAATGTGGGTGAAGGGAATGCCTCTACATTTTGTTGTTGACAACGGAAGCCAAAAGAACCTAATATCAGCAAAATTTGTCAAGAGATTGGAGCTTTCGACAACACCACACCCACAACCCTACAGCATCGATTGGCTAAGCCAAGGATGAGGTATCCGCATTAATCAACAATGCCTCCTACCATATGGAATCAAGCCTTTCAAAGACAAGGTACTGTGTGATGTGGCCCCACTTGAAGTATGTGATGTTCTTTTAGGACAACCATATATGTGGAAGCATCATGTTGTATATGAGTCACGGCCTCGCAGCATCATTGTTATTTTGTGAGGAAAACTCTATCGAAAACCAAAGACCATTGCACCTAACAAAGTCTCGCAAGATAGGAAGATAAGCTCCCACATTAGAAAATTATTCCTCTTAATAATTGTGTCTGAAGGAGAACATAAGATCACAGAGACCTCCACACCCTGTGCACAGGGTGTCTCTGCTCATCAGACATAAGAAAAAGACAGAGCCATTGTTTCCTCATTTATCTGAGTACCCCTATGATGCAAGACCACGCATTCAAGGTGGTCATCTAGAAACAAATCATCCATACAACAATTACATCCCTCTCAGGATGTCAAAGAAAGGAAGCCTCTTCACTTCAGCAAATGTCGCACCAGGACATCAACTCAACACACAGTTCGAGATATGATACAGGATTCGACGCAATGGAGAACATTGCTTCCTAAGGATGGAGGATTGATCCATATGGATATCGATGGCCACCCACCTATTCCACTGGCTCAAAACAATTGCCCATTGTGGCAGTTTCCTAGTTATTTTTCTACGGTTTTTCGGGTCCCAAACTTTTGGGGCTGTTTTGAGGCCCTAAACAACATTTTTTGGCCATTCAAGGGACAAATGGTTGCCATCGGCATGCATTTATTTAATCAAATATTATAAATCTTAGATAAATCTTTCCAAAAATCTATTGAACGCACAAATCGGAGATCGTATGCAAAAGTTATGACCCCAGCAAGTTGATTGTTCAACTTACCACCTTGGGGCCGCAAAATTTATGACGGTTCATCTTCTAGGGTTACATTTTGGACTTTTGGGTTTCTCACACTCATTATTATTATAAATAGGTCCCTTTGACCTCATTTTGTATTCATATTGGCATGGATGAGCGTAGCAGCAACATCTCTTCTCAGAGATAGCTACCACTATTCTAGCAATTATATTACAGTCTGTTCTATTTTCGCAATTTAATAGAATATGTGTTTATTGTATCTCTATTATCTTTGCAAAATGTCTATTATTATGACTCTGTATCTGTTCTTTCATTTTGTTCACACATAAATCCAGATCAGTATAAGATTGGAAAATATTCCTAATACTACTCGTTGGAAAGTGGCAGGTGCATTACATAAGCCAAATGGAAAAACTCGATAAGCATATGTTCCCCAAGGGCATGTAAAAGTGGTTTTGTCTTGATCTTCTGGTGCTATTAAAATCTGGTTGTAACCACTATACCCGTAAATAAAGGAAAAATATTCTTTACCTGACAGAGTATCTACTACTTGATCGATAAAATGTAAATGAAAGTAGCCTTTAAGTGTATCTTTTTTAAAATCAACACAAATACACCATTTCTCTATGACTTTCTTTGGAACTACTACTAAACGAGATACCCATTTACTGTCGGAAATAGGATAGATGAAATGAGCAGTGAAGACTTTTTGTAATTCTTCTTTTACTATATCCTTTAGAGCAGGATTCATCCTCCTCTATGGCTTCCTTATAGGTGACATGCTTGGATCCATATAAATATGGTGAATACAGGTATCAAGGTGTATACATTTAATATTGGTGTATTCCTGTGCAAATTCTCCAGCTTGTTTCTTAAGAAATTTAAGCAGTTGTGCTTGTTGGTTTTCACTTAATCCTATGTTTATATGTAATAATTTTTCAAGGCCAACCTCACAGGGTATGGTATATGGTCATGTATGCTCTTCAATTGTGAAGACACAAGGTGTTTCTGTAAACATTGAGAGAGCCATATTCTCTTGAAACTCATCTCCAAAAATCTGATCGAATTGAGCAAAGGACTGAGGGAAATCTGTACATGTTGTCAAAGAAATAAACTGGTTTAATACATTCTCAGTGGTCTGCTCGTGAAGTGCT
>LPNX010039808.1:0-44133 GCA_001517045.1 Pseudotsuga menziesii | reverse complement strand
CTTTGTGTGGACAACCCATTGGAAATAGTCATCTCTCCATCCCTACACCCTATAAAAGCATTTGCGGTAGCTAACCATGGTATTCCCAAGATAATAGGATGTCCTTTATAAGGATCCTTTGATTCTACGACCATAAAGTCAACATGGTATTCCCATGAAGCTACTGATACAACAATGTCATCCAGGACTCCAACGGGTTTTACTGTAGTGCGATATGCTAGTTCTAGGATGGAAGAAGTAGGTCGAAGAAATTGTCCTAACTGTAAAACTTCTAAAACTATGGTGGTCATAATGTTGATAGTGGATTCTAAATCAATTAATGTATTTTCTATGACGATGTTGTTTATAATTATAGTCAATACTGGGGCTCCTGGATTTGTATATTTTGCAATCCGGGACTGACCTGTCATATATTCATACTTTTCTCCTATAACATGAATTGTAAGAGGGTCCTTTTGCTTCTTTCCTAGGAATTTAATACATAGCTCCTTTATTACCTTACTATAGATTGGTATATATTTTATAGCTTGTAATAGATGGATTTTAATACAAATGTTCTTTGGTTCATTCAAAATGTTATACTCTGGATGAACTACAGGTTTTTCTATTACAAGTCTCTCTGGAAATGGAGGAATTCTTTGCTCCTGAATAGTTTCTTGTGGAGGATGGGTGTGTACTGGAACCTTTGGAATGTTCACATCCTCTAAAATAGCATCATTCATGGGTTCACTTGAATCTTCTTCTTCTTCATTTGGTTCCTGAATGATGACTGGTGACTTAGGTTTATTATTCACAACTCTTCGCGGTCGTAATAGAATTCAATGTATAGGTACAGTCGAAATAAGGTATGATGGAAGAGTTTTCAACTCAATGTTTTTAAGAGCTTGAGTTGGTTTATTATTAGGGTTAGGTATCGGTTGTGCAGGTAATAATGCCAGTCAAGGAGGATTTGCATTCTGAAAGTGATGAGGTTGTTGTGTGATAAAAGGAACTGGAGGTACAAATCCATGCGACATTTGCTGGAAATTTGTTTGATTCTAGGGATAAGGATGATTAGGTGTAGGGATAGGTTGTGGTTGAGGATATGGTTGTCCTCTCCATCCTTGTGACCAATATTGCTGTTGTGGAAATTGAGGAGGAGGATACTAAGGTGGCCAATTCTTCCAGCTGGACTTGTTCCATTGTTGAGGTGGTTGATACGGAGGATAATAGAGTGGACGTTGTGGTGGAAAGTTTGGATATGTTGGTTGGTCTCTAGGTTTCCAAGGAGGCCTCCTAGATGTTTCAGCTACATCCCCACTTTTAATACATGGCTTGCAATCTAGGCAAGGACGAGAAATTATCTGTTGGATGCTCTTCTGTACAGATGTGAGATACAGAGATGTTGTTTAATGGACATTCCCTTTGGGGATGTTTAGTTCTACATCTTGGGAAAAAGATACTCATTGATGCTCTTTCTTCATCCTGCATCTTCTTGGCTTGTAAATCATCTAGTTGAGAACCCATTGCTCCTAATATATCAGTCTTAAAATTCTCCAACAGGTTTCCTATCTCTACCTTTATAATTCCTCCTGAACTAGGAACATTTCCTCTTATATTTCTACTAAAAGGCTCTCGAAAAATTTTCGTAACTTTCCCCCTACTCCTAGAATAATTTTTACACATCTCATAGATCTATGCAAAAGTTTTATGAGAAATATCTCCAGCTGCCATGATATTAACACTTTCTAACAAGTCCTCGGAGATCTCCTTAAGGAAAAGTGTATGTACTGCATCTTCTCGGAGGTCATTATATTTAGACTTATGTAATGTATAAATGAACCTCTCGAGATAGTCCTCCAAAATCTCATCTTCAAGTTGTTGTATCCCAAATATATCATGTCGAGAGTCCTTAGGTTTGCAGTATTCTTGATATTTTTGCAAGAATGAGATTTTCATATCATCCCAAGTCCTGATAGTAGATTCTCCTAATCCCATGAACGATCTCAAGGCGGAATCCTTTAGTGTAGAGAGAAATATTTTTAGTTTGTTAGCGTCTTGTAGATAATTGTAACTCCTACAAAGGATATCGAGCTAGAACAGGAATGTGTCCGGGTCCTCGTTGCTTTTTCCATAGAAAGTAGGTACGGAGGAAGGAGGGATGTTTTTCATAATTACATCCTGCATTGTATCTAAGATAGGGAGCCCAAAGGTAGCCTCGGTTCGATTTTCCCCTTCTCCTTATTCATTTCTAACTTCATCATGGTCTTCATTTTCTCCCCATCTCTCCATATAAGTTGGATTCTTAACATAAATATATTTAGGAGGCTCCTTTCGAGGTGATAATGGAGCATCCCAACGTTTTTTTTCGGGAGAGATCTTCCTCTGATCAACCGTATTTTTATGCAATCCTAGAGGGATAGTAGGTTCTACTGTAGGAGTTTCAATTTGTGAAATAACAGGATCTACTGAGGTTCCAAAGAGAGATTTTACTTGAGCAGGATCAACAAAATTAACAAAATTGGGATCTCCTACTAGTGAAAAAGTTGTGTTAATTGGATTCGAAACTAGTGGAGGGCTGGAGGTTTATAATGGTCTATCCTCTTGAACTTCCTCAGGAACGGCATCCTTAGGACCTTCTGCCAAGGTTCCTTCTCCTTCTATGGCTTCTCCAGTAAGATATTCTAAGAGAGACTCCTTAGGTTTCAGGGTATAACTACTTCCTTTAGGTGTCTTTCGATACCTTTCTGGTGAGTTAGTAGTTGGGGAATTACGTCCCCTACGGTAGTTAGTAGAGACTTCAATAACTTTTCCGGTCTTGACAAATCTGCCCTAAGGATCTCTAATTCTACTCATGAAATACTTTTAAACTAAAGAAAACCTATGCTACTACTATTGTTGGATTTGGGGGCAACTGTTATAAGAGATGTGCAGGTTCTTACCTCTCGTCTTACCACTCCCCCGCTACCAACCTATTACTAAACTTCATAAAGAATTCTACTCTACCTTATAGAAAAACTCCCCGGCAATGGCGCCAAAAGTGTTGGGTGTATTATAATGTCTAAATTAATCCACCTATTATTTAATTATCAACCGAGGTTGGTGTTGGCAGGGCTTTTGGTAAGTGAGTTGCGTAGCGTCACGACAGTTGCGCAATCTCACGCGGTACCGTGCAATGTTATATCAGCGCGATGGGTAGAAGAATAACTGCTTTGAATATTTTATATATTATTTGACCAAGTTTTGTCGCAATAGTTCATTAATGGTTATAATCTAGTTAGAAGTGGACCCTCAATGTAAAGGCACAAGCCTATTTATAGATCTAGTTTTGCAATTAAAGAGAGGATATAGAGGAGAATCGCATCAGAGGATAATTATCACATGAGGTCTAGTGTGATCTAGTTTTTTCAAAGAATTTCTTGTTGTATCTACGATCTATCTGGGTTTTTCCTAATGTATTCAGCCTCATGTTATGGAGAAGAGTTGTGTTTTTTGGCTCCTTTGCATAAGATTAATATGACAGGACAGTTGTTGCACAAATCTTACCTATTATTACTAATAAAAACTAATCTATTATGATGTCGTGACCTGTTTGTTATGATGTTGCTGTGATCTATTCCCTTTCTTCTATATTGATGCGATTTATTTTAAAGTCTGTTACATTGTGTTGCATTATGAGTTGAGATGTGTTATGAACAATGTTGTGGCATTAGCGATATTGTGACAAATGTATGATGATGTGGAAATGAATCAATGATGACTACAATGGTTATGTTTTCTCCCCGTCTGATCCCCATATCCTCCGTCCTCACTGCCGAAAACTCAGTTCCAACAGCTCTCCCTTGAACATCTCGGGTGAGACTTCATCCGCTCCGCGGATGTTGCTAGGTAGGGTAAAACCTGTTAGGGCCGATGCTCAGGGATATCGCACTGGATGGGAATTGATAGAGTGAGAACCCTTGTCAGTGAGGCTTTGTTGGTGGGTTTTTCCAAAAAATGGTTCTGTTGTCGGGACTGAGTTGCGATTAAAAGGAGGATATGTTTTGGCATCCGACTCAACTGGGGATCGAGGGGTGGTTCGATTTAAAGTTGGGAGAATTTGCTGAAGCCGAAAATCGAAATCTGAAACTGTCGACAAACCATTGGTTGGATAGATATATCCACGACGGTCCTCATGAATGGTTCTTCTGTGAGTTTCCTATCCTCTTGCATGAATGGCTGGAAAATTTCACTACTAAGAAAACAAAATTCCAAGGAGGAGAGCCGACATATTGGACTACTAAGTTGATCTAGGAATTATATGAAACAGACAATAAGGCATCATGGGTTGTTGAGGTGTGGTTGGACAGCATCCTGGAGAACTACATTACCAAGTTTGTTGTTGATACCAATAAGTCGTTCATCGAAGTAGAAAGGGAATTTTTTAGCGGACCGTGAGGTAGATTCGTGTTGTCTCTGCAACTGTCAATTAAATAGTTGGTCCGTGAAAAAGGTATTCTGAAGATGGAACAAGAGTAGTGGAATTATGGTGTGTGGAGGCTGTTGACACCATGACGGAAGGGGGGAGACGCATGGAAAGGTAAGGGCTAGATGGGCATGAGTTCTGGTGAGAATATAAAGGTCACCGAGGAAACAAGTGGTTGTACAAGGGGAGGAACAAGGTTTTGAGAGAAGAGGCAGAGGACGAGAGAAGGTCCTATTGCAATCAAAGTGTGAAGCCATGAGGACCAACCACACGGGACAAATCAACCTTTTAGTGATTATGGGGACAACTAGACCCAGGCTACGCCTAGAAGAACGATAGGATCAAACCCTAGCAGTAACGTGTCTAAACCTCTGTGCACTACTCCACCACAAGGAAGAACCACACATTATGCGTCGACTTGCCCAATGTGCCAGCAGTATATAAGTAGAATACCAATAGGAGGAAGAAGGCCTAGAATGGTGGGTGAGGAGATGAAGCTACCTATGTTTCATGGAAACGATACTAATGACCCAGAGCAATATTGGTTCCTATGCGAGGCGATATGGACCACCTGACAGACTATAGATGATTATGTTAAGAAAATCTAGATGGGAGCCACCCTTAGGGCCTCGTGCTAGAATGGTTCATGAGATTCACGCGGGTTCCTCAAGGAGGTGCCACGAAAACATTAGATGAGATACGTATGAGGCTATTCGAAGAATTCAAGAAGTCAAAGTCTGAGGCTCAGTACATTACCGAGTTGAAAGAAATCAAGAAGTTCCCCAATGAGACAATTTGTGATTTTGATCAGCAATTTAAGATGTTGATGGATTGAGTCAGCTTCCAAATGAGCGATGTCCAGCACAAGGATTGGTTCATTTCCATGCTTGTCCCCCATATCAGACAACCACCAATGCAGCAAAAGATTGCGACATAGAGCGAGGCTTTGGAAACTAGGATGAAATTAGAGGCATCGTCGGTAGGAGAAACCGTCGTTGGGATGAACCAAATTCAAGCATAGTTGGCCAATATGATGCTCCAACTGCAAGATATCAAGAAGGCCAAGGAAGATCGCGCCAACCTTTGTTGCACGCGGTGTCATGAAGGAGGACATACCAAAGACACATACCCAACGTTCTAAAACTCTTTGCTTTCGGGAGCTCTAAATTTGTTGAGTTTCGCTAGTATACCATGGTGCCGCATATATGAGGTCTATGGGAATCAACATGAGAACTGTGAATATATGCAAAAAATGGTTACCAAGACAGAGAATCTATACTATCAGTTGGACATGATGATAAAAATTGTCGAGCTTACGATTTACTCCATGAAAGGACGTACGATTCATACTTTTTAAAGGGTGAGGACCCCCAGGAAATACAAGCACAGCCACAGATGGTACAATAAGCAGCGCAGGTGCAGTATACACCACCACCCCAGATGCAGTTTGTCTCACTACAACCGCAACAACAGTTTATCCCATCACAACTGTAGCCATGGTTTGTAGCACAACTACAGGTTGTGCCACGATCGCAGTATAATCAGGTACCATTCATTCAACCTTAGTAGCAATATGTTCAAGTTTTGCACTATGTACAATAGAATCCAAACCCATCACAGTAGCAAATGGCCCAACCATAGTTTCAGCAAGGAGGAGTCTGAGGAGGATTCTGTGGAGGATTCATAGGACAAGGAGGAGGAAGAGGTCAAGGAGAAGGAAGAGGTCGTGAATCAATCCAATGTTATACCTATGGATTATTTGGGCACTGTCAGAGGGAGTGCCCTCATGCGCAGTGTACATACTGTGTGGCCAGTGAACATAATGCTGAAAAATGCCCTCAGTTGATTGCAAAATCGTAGGCTGGAAACATTATGTAGTTGCAGACTGTGCAGAATCAGAATCAGCCTATGTTCCAAGTATAGAACCAACCGATAATGCAAAATCAGATCCCACTATAGGTTCAGACTCAGAACCCACCCTAGACTCATAATCAGCCAATGAATCATCCGATGAATCAGAACCGACCATTGAACTTGAAACAAGGATCGACGATTGCGATGATTCACGTCGAACCACGATTGAAGGCTGTCGACATTGGGATTGTCACTCGCATTGATGCGACAACTGGAGATGATGGACCGCATCAGCATGTTTGGCTTTCTAGCAAGAAAAAAGTTACATTTGATATTAAGAGGGAGAAAGACACCTTTTTCAGGTCAAAACATGCAATCAGGAGAAATCCGGGTAAGTTGCCATTTATTGACATGCCATTTTATTTTGATCTGTCTACAGAGGCAGGACCATCGCGGCAGCATGGTACCTTGCGACAATTCTTTGAAAGTTGTTTATCACTGGCAAGGTACCTTGATTCCCTTGTTGAGCTTAAGATGTTATTGTACCACCCAAATAAGGTAGTGAAGGATTCTACAGTAAACTCCTTGCAAAAGAGGAAGACAGGTAAAGAGATGAGGATGAATATCCAAATTGGAGATTATGAGGTTGAATCGATTATTCTGGATCTTGGATCAGATGTAAACATTTAGACCAAGAAAACCTAGAAATTGATGGGAAAGCTAGCACTGGGATGGTCTTCGGTGTAGTTGCGACTAGCCAATCATGTAAAAGTTTATCCCATTGGTCATGTCTCAGGATGTTAACCCAGAGGTATGTAATGCTTTACACATATTCCGTGACATTGTACTAAAAGTCATCCCTGTCGCATACCCTATTGATCCACATGCGCACTTCTCCATCCAATCCATGATGACATGCTATAACTTGTTTGAGAAACCTGAAGATGACGATGAGTTGCAGAATGTTAATATTCGAGAGTCAGAAGGAAGTCACGGTGTCATAGCCCTAGACATACTAATGGACTCGATGAGTCAGCCCCTGAGGATCCAGAAAGTCAACATTAGGTCGAAAGAGAACCTAAAATTTTCCAATGTCGGGGACTACTGGGACAAGGGGACCATGGCCAAAATCATGGACCTGCTACATGAATTCTAGGACCTTTTTCCAACACGATTTTTAGAAATGAAGGGGATTTTAAGAGACCTAGGGGAGATGAAAATAACGTTGAAACTAGATGCCAAACTAGTGTGACAGAGGCCGTATCCACTGAATCCACAATACAAGGACCGTGTGAATGCTGAGATTGACCGGATGCTGGATGCTAGGATCATCAAGCCTGTAGAAGAGTCAAAGTGGATAAGCCCTATGGTGGTCCAGGATAAAAAGACCATTGAAATCTGCATTTGTGTCGACCTAAGGAGGTTGAATGATGCATGTGTGCATGATCTGTTCCTGACCCCATTTACAGATGAAGTTCATGAAGGAGTAAGTAGCTAGGACATGTATTCCTTCATAGATGGTTTCTCGGGATACCACTAGATCCGAATTGCAAAGGAGGATTTCCATAAGACCACATTTGTCAATGAATGGGGTTGTTTTCAATATACGGTCATGCCTTTTGGGCTTAAGAATGCATCATCAGTATTCTCTTGGATAGTTGTCGTTGTTTTTAAATACTTTATTCAAAAGTTTATGTAGGTGTATATGGATGATTGGACTATCTATGGACTAATTAGGGACCATCTCGACAACTTGTGACTAATGCTAGAAAGGTGTTGACAGCATCATATTGCATTAAATTCTAAGAAGTGTATTTTTTGTGCACCGTTTAGCATACTACTTGGGCACATAGTATGCAAGGTAGGTCTCTTGATCGATCCGATGAAGATCACGCTAATCCTCAGTTTACCGCCACCGACAAATGTGAAGATGCTTTGGGAAACGCTGGGGAATATAGGGTACTATCACAAGTTTATCAAAGGATACACTGCGATTACTGCCCCTATGGAGAAGCTACTGAAGAAAGATGTTGAATTTGAATGGAACTAAGAATTCCAAGGAAGTTTGGACACATTGAAGGCCAAGATGGCCTCTGCGCCTATACTGATTTTCCCAAATTGGAATAAGGAGTTCCATGTGCACATTGATGCCTCTTCGATTGCGCTAGGGGTTGTTCTTGCACAACCAGGAGAGGGAGACCTGGATCACCCAATCACATATGCTAGTAGAAAGTTGTCATTTCCTGAACGAAATTATACAACGACGGAAAGGGAAGGATTGGCGATGGTTTATGCCTTGCAAAAGTTCAAGCACTATTTGTTGGGTTGACATTTCAAGATGTTCACTGATCATTCTGCTTTGCAATACCTGGTAAATAATCCTGTGTTGGGGGGGAAGATCTATCGATGGCTTATACTCTTCCAGGAGTTTGATTTTGAAATAGTTCTAAATCTAGGACGGTTGAACGTTGTTTCAGATCATCTATATTGCATTGATAATGGTGAAGAACCAACCAATATCGATGACGGTTTTCTAGATGCGCACTGGACTATGGTGGCATACGTTGCATAACGATGCTGCAGAATATACGAGGAGTTGTGACGTCTTCCAGCATGTTGGTAAACCTTTGAGGTGGGATGAGATGCCGCTGGTACCGTAGGTAACTCTCCAACCTTTTGATAAGTGGGCAGTGGATTTTTTGGTTCCTATTAATCCACCAGGGAAGAGGACTGGTGCACTATACATTATTAATGCAACTGACTATCTGACTAGGTGGGTGGAAGCTACACTAATTGTAGATTGTGACCTCTACAATAGCAGCGTGGTTCATCTTTGAAAACATAGTGACACGGTTTGGTTGTCACCAGATTTTGATGAGTGACCAGGGTAGTCACTTCGTCAACTAGACTGTGAAAGCACTAACTAAGGAGTTGCAAGTATAAGAAGAGTACACCATACAATCCACAGGTGAATGGGACTGTCGAAGCATTCAACAAAATCATGGAAATAGCATTGACTAAGGAATGTAATGCTAACCATGATGACTGGGACCTGAAAATTCCCGCAGTGCTATGGTCCTATCGCAATACTTGCAAGCGACTAATAGGCCAGACACCATTCAAACTAGTCTATGGGAAAGAGGCAGTCATGCCCATGGAGTACATTGTTCCTAGTTTGCACATTGCCGAAGCACAGTTTCCATACCTCGTCCCTATATGCCTTTAGTCTGACAATTTTTGCTTGAAAGATGTTGTTGATCTGCTGTATAATAAGGTCTGCATCTCCAAATATTCTCATGCACATGATCCCCATTTCCCTAGCATCTTTAACTCCTAGAAGCAAGGCTTCATATTCTGCTATATTGTTAGTGGTTTTAAAATCAATCTTATAAGATAGATGAATATTCTCTTTGGATGGAGACATCAATACTACACTTGCACCTGCTGAGTTTTGAGTGCTAGCCCCATCAAAATACATGTTCTAGACTACTATGGTCACTTCCTCGGGCTGCTAACAGGTGGGCTTGGTAAGTTGGACTGGTGTTTTCTGAGAATCATCTATTTGCATAATGCATGACCCAAAATCAGTGTCTACTACATAGATGGGGTGGTTCACTGAATTCCTTTCATTGCTTATGATGTAGGCAAGTTGATTCTCTCTGTAAAGCCTCTTGGTCTCTCCTCCAAACATTGGGATTCTAGCATATGTAAGGTCCATTTGAAGGGTGCCACCTATCCTTTTACTCCATGATCGAGATAGCAAGAGACCAAATTTGGGAGGGATATCAGCCACTACAATTTCCATCAAGATGCTTTTTGAAGGTAACTGAGATAGTTTTACCACAAGGTATTTGATGAGGCCCAAGCAATTGACCTTTCTGGATTCAAAGGAGAACAAATCATGGTAGTGTTTTGTAATGTTGAGACCAAGCTCATCCATCACAGCCTTTGGCATTAGGTTATGGGAAGCTCCTGAGTCCAGCAGATAGTTATGAAGGAATTTATCATGGATATTCAACGATATGTAGAAAGGTGGGAATGAATCCTTTAGGTATTCGATCATAGGGCCTAGGGTTACAATAGGCTTATCGTCTTGCAAATTTACAAAGTCAGTATCAATATGTATCTTTGGTTGAAGAGAATTCAGTATGGAAGATTTGAATGCATCATTTTTCATTAGCTCGATTAATGGGAAAGGGATCTTCAATTTCTAAATCTCTTACTCAAGGTTGAAAGAATAATGTAGTCTATCAGGAAACCTTAACTCATGTACTGGATCTTTGATTTGGACTTGATTAGGGCTTGATGAAGGTGTTGGTTTTTGCAATGGTTTGGAAATGACAACCATTTTCTTTGCTAAAATAATAGCCTTTTTAGCGGGTGCAGTAGGTTGTTTGGCAGGAACAGCATTCTTCTTAAGGGGAGAAACCAGCCTGGACCTCAGATTATACCCTCCTTGACCATTGGCCTAATATACTGCTTCTTCATTGATCTGCTCATCAATTAGGGCTTCCTCATATTCTACTCGTGTCAGAAAAGAATAGTCAACTTCATCTTCCATGTAGTGGACATTGTCTTCAACCTCTCCTTCTTCCTCAATGAACTCTGGTTCTTCTTCTAGTATAGCATTCTGAAAAGGAGCTCTAATTCTCTGATCTTCCCCTTGATTCCTTTCCCTTATGAGGATCTGAACTAGGGGGTTGCCTCTTCTGTAAGGGACAAAATTAGGGTTTCGAGGAACAAAATCACTTGGCCCTTTACCTCTCACATGTATCTGTCCTTGGTCCTTTAGCTTAGACATTTCTGTAGTCAAGTTATCTAACAATTTGGTCATTTTGTCAATATTGTTCTCTAATGAAGAATCCCTAAGAGGGTCTGCTGGTTGCTTCTTCCTATCTATATTTCCTTTGACCTTCTGAGATGACACAATGTTAGATTCTACCTCTAGGGCAGCAACCTGCATGAGTTATAAGGAGGTAGACCTCATTTCTCTGAGAAGCAGGCAGAAACCAGAGTTAAAGGAATTTGCATAAGTTATCCTGTCCAAGGTACTAGTGGGCTTGATTTCAGTGGGGATCTTACTATACATATTGTTGAACCTCTTGGTGAAGTTGGAGACAGACTCCCCGTTCTCTCTTTTCAAGTTTCTAAACTTGGTGATATAATAGAGGTGGTCTCTCCTCTCTCCCCAATGCTTTAGAAAATTGTCATCTAGGGCTTCAATGCCTACTACTGATCTAGAAAGAAGTTCTTCGAACCATTTCCTAGCCTGACCATATAGGATCTATACAAACACCCTAGTCCACACATCTTCATGTTCTATATTAATGTTATCAGCATAACTGTAAAGTGCCTCTAGATGTTCTTCGGCTATGAAATCTCCCTCTCCTATGAATTTATGCATATACTTGAGATAGTCTCCAGTGGGCATGGCCGAGAGTGGGTTAGGAAAATTTAGGGGGGCATACCTAGCTACCAAGATCCTTTCTATTTTGGTCAGAGGGTGAGCCATATTGGAAATGGGTATGGAAAGGGTGGGGGAAGGTATTACTGATGTAGGTAGTAGCTGAAAAGGTGATGGTGCTAAACTTATCCCAGTGGAGTCACCAAGGATTGGATCTTCACAAGCAGCAGTGCTTGAAGATGCCCAAACCCTAAAATTTTATGATGTATTTATAAATTCCTGAGAATTAAGTGTTTCAGCAGAAGAAATAATAGCAGAAATATTTCTTGAAATACCTGATGTAGCTTCCTTTGCAGCACTATTGGTCTGCCTTAGTTAAGCCCTAGCTCTTCTCAGAATCTATTCTGGATCTGAAACCGGTGTTGCTGGTGGCCCTTGAGGGTTTGCTCTGGTACTTGGTCTTCTTGAAGCCACCTTATTTCAATGGAGTCACCAGATATATGATTACAACCAGAATAGTGTCCAAACTTTGTACATCATCAAAGCAAGGATCTATGTCATCTCCCAGGGAAGCTAAGCTTCAGTCTCCTCTCCTTGACAATGGCTCCAATTCGTTATCACTCCAGGAAACTCCTCTAGGTTGCAGCTCGAGGATGCCTGGTAACTTAAATGTTTTTATGGTTTTCTAAGTTGATCAAGTCATGTGACCTATAGGACCTCACACTCTCAAGACATGCATGAAACTCAAGCAAGGATAAGGCTTCTACTTACCATTGTTCAGAGGTTGACAATATGGTGCAGAGATGGAGAACTTATCCTACTGGCAAATTCATACATAAAATAGATATATATAAATGGCTAATCATGACAAGGAAAGCACTTATAATTAAAATCATCAATATGCCAATAGGATGACAGCTATCAGACATCAATTAACCTGAATAAAACATGAATAAAACATTCAAGCATAAGCATAGAATAGACAGAAAATGGAAGCTTAACATATGATAACAAAAGAGCTTATATTAGGTCATCAGCAATATGAGAAGCTTGAAAATAGCAATGGTCTACAAGTCCCCAAAGTCGAACCCTTTTAATAAAATAAGTCTTAGGATTTATAGCCTTTACAAAAATATTCAGATCCTGAAAAATTGGATCTGATTTACTAAAAATAGACAAAATATTTGTTTTTGCATAATTAGGTCAAAAAACCCTAATTTAACTACTAGTCTAACTAACTATAGAATTCGTTCACTGTTTGAACCTTCTAATAACTAAATTAAGTACTAGAAATAACTACCACTGATCTTCTGTTGGTTAAGTCATTGTTTCACTTAGACAGTTAAGTGTTGGTGACCTTTTCTTCCTTTATGTCACACCAAAAGTGAAGGATACCTTCCCTGATGTTTTCTTTAGCGTCCTTCATCTTTATACTTTGTCCGTGAGCTATTCAAGTTCGCCCAAAACTGGTCCTTCATGTCAAAATTTGATCTTATGCCTCTTTCTGCTTTCGATGGTTAAGAATCCAAAATATCAGAATTGTTAGCTGCTGAAAGTGGTGCTTTTGGTGGCTAACAAACTGCCTCAGCATCCGCCTAAGCCACCGAAATCCCTGCTCTTCAAAAAATTTTAAGCCACCTCCAAAATCGTTCTTTCAAGTTTCTCTTCTTGTCTTTCTTATTCAGCGGGCTCTATGTTAGGAAGGTTGACAGCAGCCTGCCTTGATTCTAGAGGTTGAAGGCTTACTGCAGCTTCAGCTAGGGTTTCCAATGTGAGGTGGGTGCTAGGGTTTAGCTTGGCCTCCTTCATCTATAGTCTCTGAATCCTAATCATTCTAAACAGCCTTGTGTTGTCTTTTAGGTATCTTTTATTTAGTCTTTTTAGGAAAACATACCTTTCTCTCAGCTCTAGGTAAGAGTTATGCAGCAACTTGTTCCTACTGGTCAATGTAGTATTGTTTTTCTTTATCTCCCTTTCTAAAATCTCCATCTCATACACTTGCCTCAGCAACTGATTTATCCTTTGAGTCTTGGGCTTGTTAGAGGAATCCTTCTCTACTGGTTCATCTTGCTCTTTTGGTGTAGGTGATGGGAGTTCTTCAATCTCTGCTACAACTTGCAATGCTAGGTCTGTACCTTCCTCTTTTTCCTCTTCTGAATCTGAGTAGGGTAGGTTCAAGATGTTCCCACTATGTGTTGTAACTTCCTGGCCCTTTTCATTGAAATCCAAGTTTCTTTTGAACTTCTTGGCTTTGGAAGAGGAAGGAGGTTGTTCTGCTATTGCTGGGGATATAGCCCTTCTCTTCTTTTTCCCACTCCTTGGTGTGCTAGAATTTTTAGCAAGATACTTCCCCTTTTCTTCTGGCTGCAAGCCTATTTCAAAACCATTCCAAAATAATAAATAATCCCATTCCATATATCTCCTCTTTAGCAATTCTTGGATCAGGAGTTGGATAAGACCATGATGAGACAATCTTCCAGCAATATTGGTTGGCTGAGCCTTCACCTGGTGTGCCATTTTTTCCAAGCTCCTGTGCAAGTAGAAAGGTAAATTCAATGGGATTTTCCCTGTGAAGTGGTTCATCAATTTAAAATGGTAGATCATGGCCCTGATGTATCTCCCTTCACAAGTTATGTAGACCACAATGGCCTTCAGCAGTTGCTTCCACCTCTCTTCTAGCCAGGAGGATGGTATACTCTTCTTCCACACCACCCCTCTATGTTCAGGATTCATATAAGATCTGAACTCTACATCCTTTGGTATGGTGGTTTTAAACCACTTCTCTCCTATGCTAGGGAGTTTAGTCACTTTAGTAATTAGGGTTTCATCTATCAGAAATTATTCTTTACCTATGACTGCCTTGGAGCCATCAAAAGAGAGAGCAAATGCCTTAGCCACCTGCTGGTGTGAACCTTGAATCTTCTCACAAAACCTATAGCAGCTAGCATCCTTGAAAAAATGACAGACTTCTGGATGTACCTCCAGGTAGTTGATGTCTCCCAACTCTTTCCTGAGAGCAGGTCCTCCCTTCTTCATTTGCTGAATGTCACTCCTCGATACCTACAACAATCATTTCAAGTTCTGTGGGATAGTGTTTTTAGCAGGCTGCTTCTGAGAGATGGTTTTTTGTTGGTGAGAAATGCTAAATTCAAAGGTGGAGTGTACTAGACAATGGGAACTGATTATGAGGGCTTTTGAATGCATGATTGATGCTTAGGTCAAAGGGTGATGGATTCAGTTGATCTTTTCGAGACCCTTTTCCCATCAATCATGTTAAAATCAACCTGGATACCCAGTGGGATTTTCTGCAGTTCTTTGGACAGATGGAGGGAGAAGGATGGTTTCAAATCACATCAGTCCTTTATCAGTTTAACAACAACCTCCTCACTCATTTCCTCACACCTTGATGCAGCCTCGTTTCCTTTCAGTGGTTTATCACGCCCTTTAATGATCGTTGTTTTGTTGATGGGCTCTGATTTGATAGGTTTCTAACTGTTTCTTTCTTTTTACCTTTTTGGTGGTTAAAGGTCTTCAGGAATTTGTCTGTTGGATGCCGAAAACAATGCTTTCAGTGGCTAATAAAATGCTACCCTATTCACCCAAGCCACCGAAATCATTTTCCAATTGGCGCTATAAAACTTGGCTTTCAGCGGATAATGGTTTCTCCGGATATCCCTCTTAACCGCTGAAAGGCCGGCCTTTCGGTGGCTAATGAGACATCAAAAATTTCACCTAAGCCATTGAAACCGCTTTTTCCCCAGTACTTTTTACCTACTTTCGGTGGTTAATGCCCTTCTTGGACTGTTCACTAAGCTGCCGAAACCAACACTTTTCAGTGGCTAATGAGCTATTTGAAGTCTCGCCTAAGCCACCAAAAGTGCTTTTACCATTTACTCAATCGGGCCTGCTTTCGGTGGTTAGCATTTATCCTGCGTTAAACTATTAGCTATCGAAACAAAGCCTTTTGGTGGCAAATGAGCTATTAAGGACCCCGCCTAAGCCATCGAAAGCTAAAACTTCCAATTCCTTCAACCATAGCAAAACCAGAGACCCTCAATTTGTTAGTCATCTTTAAATCTTTCATAACATGACTCGAATTCTTCATAGTATCAAAATAAATTTATTTTGGGAGATAACACGGTTTTTTTTTTTAGCCCAAAAAGATTATAAAGTCTCCAAACAAATATATAAATCAGTTAATATATCAAATGCACTTTAATAATGTTATTTTTAATTAATAAAACCATAAAAAATGATAAATAAAAAGATTTCATATAAACCTTAAATACACTCATACCTGAGGCTGAATAATGATCTACATGTCATAAAATATACAAAAGATAATAAAATATGTGTTGAAATGAATAATTTACCTGCCAAAAATGATAACAAATCTAGGATCAACAGAAATGCAAGAAAGAAAACTGAGCCTCTAACGTGCATGCAAAATTAATTTTTGCTACAATGTCAAAAAGACCTATTCTTCTAAATCACTCATGCAAATGAAAATGAAATTTTCTTAAGCATAACCAAGAGGAAAATAACATGATTCTTTTTGTATTTTTCTGGAAAATATGAGGCACACAAAGCAATTTTTTAAAGGAAAACTAACTCTAGAAGGAGGCCATAGGTTTTCTTTTCAAAATAAAAACTTTTCGGACACTTCTCAAAAAAGACAAAACTAAACTATTTTCTACCTTCCTTTATGAAAATGAAGAAGATAACGGCTTTGGAACTGAGCTCAAAAAGAGAATCATATTCGGAAAAACCAGTAAACTCAGATAGCAAGCAAACAAGCAGAACACTGCAAAATCTTCAGAGAAACAAGCAGTCTAAACAAGTTTGAAAAATAACTTTTTCAAGCAAAATTAAAAATTTTACAAACAGTTTTGAAGGCCTACCTCAGCGCACTAAAGAGGTTTGCACCAGAGCGTCATAAGTTGAACCGGTGCTTTCTACCTTCTACACATCGGCACCGTCGGCACTCTATCAAGGTGAAATCGGTGCACTTGGGAAAAAGACAAAAGGCGCCCGAAGGAGATTGGCGCTTTGTCCATCAAAGAGAGGTGTGTCATCCGAACAATAGAATGAAAATCCAAAAGTCTACAGGAGAAACCAGAAAAGACTAAGTTGGACTGAAAAAGGGGTAAAAAACACTTAGAAAAAAGGAAATAATCATAAAAGTAAGATGAATGGATTACCTTGTTAACTGAAATGACTAAAAGGAGAGAGAATAACCTTCATAGATGGAATGGTTACCGAAGTTTGTAGATCTGGCTGGATCTGCACCAGATCTGACTGGATCTTCCCCAGATCTGACTGGACTAAGCGTCCCCAGTATGGTCGTCAATTTTGTTATTGGGAATTCTCAATTAGTGCGGACACTATTTGTTCCTCTGCACTGTAAATCACAAGCACAAAACAAAAATACAGCAACATATCATTCCCTTAAATAATCAAATTAAATAACATGAAACACAATATACCTCAACCCTATATCTCTTTGTCTTTTCTCCAAAAGCCCTTCCAATGGTTCAATACCTGCAAATAGATCAAAAGACAAGCGAACAAGATGAGAACATAATGATAGATTGATTATTTATATCAGTGATCAAGGAGTCTAATAATATCTACTTAATATCAATACATCAAATATAGGAAAGGGGAATGTCTTTGTATTAATTATGAAAGAGATAGAAGTACAACCAAAAATCCTTGGTGTCGATGGCTTCGATCTCTACAAGAATTTCTATAATCTTCTATGACTATGAAGCTCTCTCCACACACAAGCTAGCTCTACTTTGCCTCCAACTCAGACTTCAATCCAATAGCATAAGGGTACTTTTCTTGGCCTCCTTCACTCACATCATGAAGGCTTCATTTATAGGCCCAAAACCATGAGATTGACTTGGAGAAATGGATAAAATGTGAACCCTATAGGTGAGGGAAGCGAATTCCACCTCTCCCAAGCATGTAGGAACTAACTCCATGGAGGTTATAGCATGGAAGCTTCTAAAAAACTTCTTTTTTCCTACTTTTTACCATCGGCACTCTTGGTAGAAAGGACAGGTGCGTCGACCTAGGGTTTATCAAGGAAAAATGGAAACAGTGCTCTTTACTCCACTGTGAAAAGCACCGTCGGTCCTCTGTGTAAAAAAAGGAAAGGCATCGGGGCAGCAGGGGGGGCGAAGTTTTCTTCAATCCGGATGGACCTCTAGATATTAGGTTCACTTGGGGGCTTGGCGATGACACAAAAAATATGGCTGGAGCCTTAGCTTTATGGAAAGGGATAAGGATAGCCAAGACGCTGGGAATTTCCAAGTTAACTGTTATTGGAGACTCTAGAATTGTTATTTGTGCTCTAGCTGAAAATCTTATGCCTAACCAAATGACCCTGCGGTAGCTAATCCACAAAATCGTGGCGCAAGTCTCCTCCTTCAAAAAAATCGAATTCTTCCATGTTTTGAGTAAAAACAACTCTAAGGTGGACTATGAGACTAATAAAGGATCCCCCCTTAGCCCTGGGGAGCTTATTCTCAATGGACAGGGTTCTTTCTGCTCGCCCCCATAGGACCGGGGTCTTCTTGTGGGTTTCCCCTATGTGGGTCCCAGTCTGAAGGTCCGCTCTATGTCGGTTGGATGCAAGGATAGATGGCGTAATCAGTTCATGTCGCTCGACGTCGGTTGATGGGGCGAGACTAAATGCTTGGCCTGGGCAGTCTTTTGGACCGGTGTGAAGGCATGTGTCTCAGCTTAGATCCATTTCACGCCTTAAGGTTTTTAGGATAGGTGACCTCATGTCTACACATGGTTTGGCATCGAGTGGAATGGATGGTTTAATGGCTTACCCTATTGCAGTCTTCTCATCTGGGGAAAAATCTACAGGAGTCCTGTCGAAGCTGTCTGATCCAAATGTTATCATGGCAGTCTTTACTAATCGCACATTTGAAGTTCCGATGACGTCTGGTGAGAAGGTGAGAGGATTCACATCAAACCTAGATAACTCAAGCATTTTCATTATTGCCCGTGCACTAGAAATTAAGGTGATTCCAGGCCCCCTGGGTCTCATGGATTTAAAGGGTTGGTATGCTAAGAACGGAAGCATACAGAATGTGGTTTTTCTTGGCATTCTCCAAGAGCTCTGTCAACTTGCTACTGCTAATAATTTTCTGATAATTAAGATGGATGTAGAGTCCTCGTCCGCCATTGCACCTGTCAATCCAAACCCTATGGAGATGAAAGTAAGAGAGTTGAAGCACGATCTTAAGAATTTGTAGAATCAGGTCAATGTTATTCATTATGAAGGAGGAAGGAGGTTGGAACATGTGAGTAAAGATCTAGATTTCCTGTGCAAGAAGATTAAGTGGAAGGTAAGGCAGACAGAAAATTCATTAACCAGGCAGATAGTCAAACTGGAAATAGAGGTAAACAAGCTTGCTCTTAAACTTGTCAAACATGAAGCTCTTGGTACTGGTATGTCCTCCAGCTCGGATGGGTAGAAGTCGTCTGGAAGTGCTCTTTCTCGTCGTCTTGCATGTACATGCCTCTCTGTTAATTTGCATAGTTGTAGTTTCTCAGTAATTTACTATGTTTATGAATGGGTTTAATGGTCTCAGACTGCTTAAGTTGTTGCTACCACAAGGGCGTTTTGGTGGCTTTAAAGCCCGTTGTCACTCCCATAAGGGTACCTTTGACTCCTCATGTATCTAATTCTTATGTTTTGTTTGTTGTTGCTTCCATGAGGGTATTTTGTAAACTAGAGCCTTTTTGGTGGTTACACCACCTCCTAATATAATATAACCACTTCTGTCTATAAAAAAAAAGAGGAAAGGCGCCAACCCTTTAAGGTATGGGAAAAAAGACATCCAAGTTATATCATGTCAAGTTTCACAAAAGGCAAATGATCAATGAGGAATTTCCAAATAGGCTAATGGGAAGTGTGGAATTTCCAGGTGCAACAATTTAAATTTCAGTTTATTTCTTAATGATTGCTTTATGTTTATGAATTTGTTTAAGTTTATTCCACTGTCAAAATTGATTAATAAGTAGGGTTATTTATTGCCTCTGTGCATTGTATCTACATGTGCATAAATTTAGCTAAAGATTAGATCATTTAGGTTATTTTCTGTTATTTTAATTGTGCATACTATCATTCGGACAGCTTGGTTTAACTATGATTCATTCACCCCTTTCAGACCTGCAGTTCAGTCCATCATTCAGCCCGTTGTTTCGTTTTTAGTGTTTTTAATGTGTCTTGAAATTGTTTTAAGTTCTGTTTCTTTAGTATTTGAAGTATGATTTGACTGTAATAGTTATATGATATTTCTATTTAACATTAAAGTTAAAATTGGATTGTTTTAGGTTATTTATTAAAAATTTTATCATTATTCCTACCTTCTTTTCACCTTGAACATGTTTTGAGCTATGTTGTGTTTTGTTTCTTGATTCCGTTTACTGTTGTATTGTTTTGTGCTCATGCATTTTGATTGATTTATCCATTTGAATGTAAAATTTAGTATTAGATGTGTTATCCTTAGGAAAATATACAAGTACATTTTAGGTTGTTCCTTTCTCATTGTGTGATTACTGAAAGAGACTTGTAGGACAGAATCCCTATTAAGTTTTCTACTTGTTTCTTTTGTTAAGTTTTCTTTGTTAAGTTTTCTACTTGTTTCTTTTATTAAGTTTTCTTTATTAAGTTTTCTACTTATTTATGAATTAAGCCTTCCTTGCATCCTAGTTTCCCATTTGAAAAGTTAGTTGTTGATAGTATCTTTTTCAGTTTAACGTTATTTGCTTATGAAATAAATTATGAATTATTTAGTTTAGTATTATGTTCCGGTCCAATTACCTTAATAGTTGAATTCTTAGGATTTTGACTCAGTTTTTCATTTTGAAAGATCTTTCGATCTTTCGTTTGTTAAAATATTTCCACAACACCATAGGAGTCCCTCTACCTTCGCATATATTTTGTGTCAACTCTAAGCCTACCAACCCCGGTAGATAATTAAATAATAGGTGAATTACTCTAGACAATATAACACCCAATAGCAATTGTGGACCAAGCACAATCTTGTTCACTAGATTATCCCAATTCATTGGTGTCCTACACCTCCTGTCATACAAAGCTTCATATGGACTCATCCCCAAGGATGCTTGTTTTCCATTGTTATATGCAAATTCTACCAAGTGTAAATAATATTCCCACTTTGTTGGTTTGTTCATCACATACATGCGAAGCATGTCTTCAAGCACCTGATTCACTCTCTTTTTCTGCCCATCAATATGAGGATGGTAGGTAGTGTTGAATTTCAACTTTGTACCCAAATCTGCAAACAAGCCCTTCCAGAAATTGGAATTGAACTTGGCATCTCTGTCAGAGACTATTGCCTTAGGCAATCTGTGCAATTTGAAAATATCCTTCATGAATTTTTTTCAATGTCATCAGTCTTATGTGTGGGCTTAACCGGTATGAAATGTGTTTCTTTTGTCAACTTTTCCACCACAACCATGATGGAATCATTTTGTCTCCAAGTCATTGGCAATCCTATAATAAAATCCATGGAAATAAATTCCCATTTCCATTCTAGAATTGGAAAAGGTTGTGACAAACCTGTTGGGTGTTCATGCTCAACCTTTACCTGCTGACATTTCATGCACCTTGAAATGTACTCAGCCATGTCCTTTTTCATTCCTTACCAAAAATACTTCTTTTGGCTATAGAAATTGTATTTTGATATCGTAGGTGACCAGAATATGGAGTGTGATGGATCTCACCCATAACAACCCTCCTCAAATATGCTACATTTGGGACATAAATCATGTTCTTATAGGTAAGAATTCTATATTCTTCCAATTTATATCCCTCATACTTCTTTTCAAGGATTTGTTTTTGTAACATGTCCTTGACATGCGCATACAATTCATCTTCAGCGGCATGATTAACAATCTGTTGCCTGAAATATTATTGGAAAATACTAAGAGATTCCACATGCATTTCCTGCACCTTCCTGCTGAGTGCATCAACTACTTTATTCTCTTTTCCTTTTATGTGTTTGATTTAAAAATCAAACTCACATAAAAACTCCAACCATCTCGCTTGCCTAGCATTTATAGTAGGCTGATCAAACAAATACTTCAGACCACAGTGGTCTGTCCTTAACTCAAACTTTCTACCCAATAAGTAATGCTTCCACATCTTGAGAGAATGTACTATAGCTGCAAGATCTAGATCATGAGTGGCATAGTTCTTCTCATGATCCTTCAACTTTATTGACTCATAACATATCATGTGGTTGTCTTGCATAAGGAATCCTCCAATCCCTTGACCTCATGCATCAGTACACACCACAAAATATTTTTTTGGTTCTGCAATCTTCAATACTAGTGCACTTGTGAGAAGATTCTTCAACTACTGGAAGATTTCTTCACACCTTGGTGTCCATTCAAACTTTATTCTCTTATTTTGGAAATAAGTGATTGGATGTGCAACCTTGGAGAATCCTTCAATGAATCTCCTGTAATATCTTGCAAGTCCCATAAAATATCTGACATCTATCACATTTCTTGGAGTAGGCCAATTCATAATTGCTTCAATATTCTCATGGTCTATAGATATGCCCTCATCTGAGATAATGTGACCCAAATAATGAAACCTATCTTTATAGAAGTCACACTTTCTCAACATTGCGTACAGCTTATGCTCCCTGAGCAATTGCAATATCAATATCAGATGTTCTTCATGCTCTTCCTCATTCTTATAATAAATAAGAATGTCATCAAGGAAAACAAGAACAAACTTATCCAAATACCATCTGAAGACACTATTCATAAGGCGCATAAATGTAGCTAGTGCATTTGTGAGACCAAATGGTACCACTACAAACTCATAATGTCCATACCTTGTTCTAAAAGTTGTCTTATGAATATATTCATCCTTTATTCTTACCTAATGGTAACCAGACCTCAAGTCAATCTTGGAAAATACCTTTTCTCCTCTCATTTGATCAAAGAGCTCATCAATCCTACACAAAGGGTATTTATTCTTCACAGTGACTTTTTTCAACTATTTGTAATCAATACACAACCTGAGTGTACCATCTTTCTTCTTCACAAACAGAAATGGTGCCCCCAAGGAGACACACTCGGCCTGATAAACTTCTTCTCCAACAACTCTTGCAGTTGCATTTTTAACTCTATCATTTCTGGTGTACTCATCCTGTAGGGTGTCTTGGACACCGGTGCTGCTCCTACCAAAAGTTCAATTGTGAAATCAATGTACCTCTTTGGAGGAAGCCCCAGAATCTCATCAGGAAACACATCCTAGAATTCCTGCAACACATGAAAGTCCTCCAACTTAGGGGTATCATTCTCTGCTACCTCCAAAACATGGCTGCATACAACTGTAAACCTTTCCTACAAAACTTCTTCAGCTACATTGCTGAAATTTACCACTTCACTAACATTTTTCTTAGTTCCAGTGGCTATCTGAAATAACCATGATTTACTATGCATTAACTTATTAAAAGCACAAATCTCAACTACTCTAGGAGTAATGTAACTGTGAGTCGATCCAGGGTCAATTAAAATATAAATGGATTGCTCAGTAATATTACCTGCAACTTCAACCACAGTTGACTGGTGGTCTTTTTTATGGTCCTCCAGTGCTGCATAAATCCTAGGGACAACCCTTGCTACCTGACCCAGTGTTTTAGCTTCCTGAACATTGTAAGTTGGCCTTGCATTCTCATTTTCAAGTGAACAATTCTTGCGCATGTGGGGTCCTCCAGATTTCCAAGATTGGAGTGGTTCTATGTTCTATTGTGGTTCTCTTGGCTTTTCTCCCACCACTCTAGCTGGCTGCTTCTCAACTTGGGATGGTTGCTTCTGCTGATTCCTACAGTTAGAAGGTTTGAAAGCTTTCTTCCTTTGGTGAGACTTCTCATTCTTTTTGTCCTTCCATGTATTATGATAATCAGGTTTTCATTTTCTTTGCTCATAGCAATACTTAGCTTTCCTTATTGCTTCTTCCAGAGTTCTAGGTTCATAAAACTCAATTCTGTCTTTGTAATACTGAGATAATCCACTCAAGAAATGATAGATTTCCACTTTTTCATCTTTGATGTACCTGACATACCTCAACAACTCCAATAACTTGTTTGCATACTCTTCCATGGTCTGATGTCCCAATCTCAACTCATGGAACTCTTTAATATTATCATCATAGTACCTGTCGGAAAGGTACTTATGCTTGAAATACTTCTAGAACTATTTCCACACAATCTTCCTTTCATTAATCTTCTTCACTTTCCTGAAGTGCTCCCACCATATGAGTGCTCTTCCAGTCAAATTGAAGATGGCTACCCTAGCCTTCATATTTCCTAAATAGTCTTGGACTTGGAAATATTTTCTCATTCCCAAAATCCAAGCTTTAGCTTCTTGGTCATTCTTTACCTTACCATTGAAGGTAGGCAGCCTTGCCTTCTTAAATTCATCACGTGAGTGGTTCTCATAGCACCTCTTTTTCTTATTCTTGTGAGAAGAAGAAATTGAACCGCCAGCGGATCCTTCAGAGTCAGATGACCCACCAGGAGATCTATTTCTTCTTCTGGCAGTGATTTTACTTCCTTCTGGATGTACTATACGATCCCAAATTTCATCTACCTTTGAATTTTTTTCAAACTTTGCAACATGGTTGCATTTAGCTGATTTTGTTCCTCTTGATCCTTAACCAATATTTCATTATCTGCCCTACAACTTTTCATCTCCACCCTTAGGCTTCCCATGGTGGCTGCAAAATCTGGGAGAGTATCTTGAAATATTCTCCCATTAGACTCTGTCTTAGAATTTCCAACATGGATGTTTTCCCCCATAACATCTTCCTCATACTCATTGGGGTTTTGTGCATCATCATACATGTCGTAGGTTCTCATGACTGAGCCAAAAACCAACTTTACCAAACTGCACTATCTGGAATGCTGCCTTGAAGGTGACTATGATTCTTCACATGGAAAAATCATACACAGACTTTTCTTTTCACAAACAACGTCTCTATATCAGGAGGGATACGGGGGTCAAGGGGAATCCCTCATTTTTTTTTGTAAATATTTCATTTTCATGCAATCTAGAACACAAATTCACTACCATTTTTCATCTATCTAGCCCTTGCGATCCGACTAAAAAACATGCTAAAATTCTCTGTTTCGGCCGAACTCAACTTTTCCACTTGATCAACGAACTCACCAAATTTTTTCAACATGTCGGCTCAACGCATCATTTCCTTTCGATCGGAAAACTCCACCTTAGCTCTCTAAGTGTTGGAAAAACTCAATTTTTTCTTCTGATACATCGAAAAACTTTCCCTTTTCTTTCGATCAGAAAAAATCATCGTTTCATTCCAGCGTGTCGGTAGAACTCGCTGAGTTCATCTGACGTATCGGTAAAAACTCACCTTTTCTTACCGACAGGGGAATTTTCGACACTTAGAAAAATTTTGAAATTTTTTTCTTTCTTTCCTCGGCATCGGTGAAACTCCACTTTTCCATCCAACACATATCGATGAAACTCATTGAGTTCACCCGACACCTGTCGACAGAACTCACTGGTTTGTTCCGACATGCATCGGCAAAACTCCCCAAATTTTGCCGACACAGTCCATACTTAGAAAATTTCCAAAAAACTTTCTTCCTTTTTCCTGTCATCAGCTCAACTCGCTAATTTCTCCCAATGTGTGTTATGAGATAGGTATTCCATTGTCTTCTCCAATCCCTCAAAGTTTTCCCTAGATAAATGAAGGTTCAAATTATCCCTTTACAGTTTTTCCTTGTTTTGAGCTGGTAACGCTCTTTCCCCATTGACAAAAAGAATTACCCAAGAAGCAAAGAGCTGGTAACTCTCCTGATACATGATTAAAGAGTGGTTCCACTACTTATATCCTTATTGCAAGAAGAGTTACCCCCTTAGCACCACCTGTTTGCTTCATTGGAGCAGCGCTGCTTGAGTTTTCAAGGCAAAAAGAGAAATTTCGAGAGGTTTCTCAAAGCTTACCTCCATGGAGCCTCATCCCTGTGGTTTAGGACCAGCTGGAGCTCGATATCCTCCCTTTTTGGATCTTATCTCCACCTCACCCATGAGATCCTCAACCATACCTATCCTCCCATGCCTTTAAATACTAGCTCACCCCCCATGGCAAAAAGGAGGAAGAATTGTGTTGCATACCCAAACTCTGTCAAAATCATTCTTGAGTCTTTGGAGACAAGGTGAAGTTAGAGGCAAGGATCCATTGGAAGGAATTCTCAATACCAAGGCATGAAGGTTGTAGTCTCTCCAATCATTTATTAATAAAGAATGTCTTTTCTTTCCCATATTTACTATTTCATATGTATGTATTGCTTGATTCTTTGGTCACAAGCATAGATCTAGTTGATTATATTGTATGCTATCATATTTTCTTTGTTTTCTTCCATCTTTTACAAGTTCTTCTGCAATAAGATTTAAGGATAGCGAGGACAACCTTTGACAAAAGTATTATGGAATCATATTCTAGTGATGAACCAGGTCTAGGGAGAGTCTAGCATTCCATGTTTGTGTTTTGTTCTAGATATGAACCATTTAGACTAGGGAACCAGCTCTTGCTCATAGGAGGTGCGTATTTTTGGCTAACAGTGTGTCTGCAAAACTTACCAAACTCAACCGACGTATCGGAAAAACTCACCAAGTTTACCCGATTTTTCAACATTTAGAAATTTTTTGAAAATTTTCTTCTCCTTCTCCTCACCAGCTCAACTCGGCATTTCATGCCAATGCCATCGGCTCAACTCAGCATTTCAAGCTGATATGCATTGTTGTGACCTTGGTCAACTTGACTCAACTAATCCAATCGACATATCGGAAAAACTCATTGAGTCTTGCTGACATGGAAATTTTTCCGTTACTTAGAAAAATTCATGAAAATTTTCTTCAATATCAGCTCAGCTCAGCCTTTCAAGCCGACACCATCGGCGCAACTCAGCTATTTCAGCCAACATTGTATCGGTAGAACTCAACCAACTAAGCTGACATAGGAAAATTTCTCTTGTCTGCTGCTTTCCCTTCTGCTGAACACAGAGGTTGATTCTTCCTATGTCAGTTGTTATTCACGGCCCATTGAGGCCCAATGCTGCAACATTGCTCTGATACCACACTGTCACCTCCCCTCCCTCCCGAGGGGATGCGACGACATCATATCATTATTTATGCATGGATCTAAGCCCCATGAACATAAACATAATAAAAAATGCATTGAACATAAAACATTTACAGATGCATAACAATTGAAAACACACCAGAAGAAAATACATTCATCAAAGCATTCATCATTTTCATATAATTCATTAAGACAAATACAGATGCAAAGATTTAAACACAAGAAATACTTATATTGAAAATGAGTTTTCCTGCAACCAGCTATGTCGCTGCAACGTTCCACCCAACCATAGGCCAGTGTGCTCATCAATCTCTCAGCAACACTGTGACCCCCGAGCTAGGCATGATTTCCACAAGGAATAAGGGAACACTAGCAGGCTCACGCATAGCCAAATATATATCAAAATTCAGCCAAGCCAAAACTTCATTTGGGTTTATTAGGATGCTAAGGAGGTGGAAATCTTGAACTGCTAAGCTAGTGAGCTCAACCCCAAATCTATGGACACATGCACCAGATCTGGATTGGCTTCTAAATATATACAAACCCAACACAAGGAAGCATCCCCTTCTCTGCTACATAGTCCCTCATGATATGCCTTCCCTTCAAGTGCTCCTCAGGGTGTGTAAAGAAGAAAACAACCCCTCTATATCTGTCTGTTAGGTTCCTTCCTGCACTAGGTTTATCAAGCTAGTTCAGACCCAATTCCACTCCAAGCTAGTTCAGACCAAAAAAAAATATGCATCCACAGCAAGATACAAGTTCTGGGCATGGACAAAAACATCCTCGAATCCAAATTCGATAATGTTGAATGGGTAAAACAGTCCTGGGAACCAAAATCAATTTCATAAAATGTTCAATGGCTTCACGTGGGTAAAAACGGCCTCAACAAACACCCATAAATCGTGGTCTCTTCTCCAATTCGATGGGCATTACCAAAAATGGATTTCTAGCTTGGAAAACAATGAGGAAATGCAGCAAATCATGGGGGAGGCAACCCAACCACTGAGCAATACAAAAAAATTATTTCCCATCCATGGGGAAAATGAAGAAAACTACCCCCAACGTGAAGGAAACACACACAGCAAACAAAAACATGAAGGAGAGAGCTCTGCAAACTTCCAATTGCGTGAGGAATGGAGGATGTGAATGCATGAAGGCATGGGAAGAAATTTTGAGCATTTACTAGGCTCATAAGTCAAAGCACATTTTTCCAAAAATTGGTGTTCTTCCCTTATGAAATTGACCTCCATACCTTTCCCATTCCCATGCAATAACTAACTCAACCACTTCTGGCAGAAATAAATGATATGGGAAAAAGACAAGAAAATGCGTAGTTGACATTTTTTATGAGTTTTCCCTTTGACATTGGCTTTTCCCCATTGGCTCAAAGGTTTGAATATCCACCCCCCCCCTTATCCTTACAAAATCATGCCCCCATATATTTAATTTTGCATTGACATAGCTGTTTGTGGGTATTTTAATGAAATTGCATATTTACATGATGTTCAAAATTATAATGTGCCTGGCTAGCACAAAATACCATCGGCATCGACTTTAATCGTCAAAACATAAAATTCTAAATAGATGGTGGGGATTTTACCTTTAGCTCCTCGCCGTGATTAATTACAATATATACATCATATACAGTTTTAATGCAAACAAGGTCAAAACTGGGGTGTTACAATTTGTCTTGGAGTGTGATGCATCATGTGAGGAAATTGGAGCAGTCCTAAAGCAAGGACAACACCCAATATCTTTAGAGAGTAGGAATCTAGAGCCACATGAGAATATTAACTCCATTTATGACAAACAAATTTTAGCCATCATGCATTCTTTGATCAGGTTCAGACAATACATGGTGGGAAACAAGTTTGTGGTTAAGGCTGACCATAATAGCTTAAGATACTTCCTAACTCAAAAGGATCTAAATGAAAGGAAACAAAAGTGGGTGACTAAGGTTCAACCTTTTGATTTTGATAATGAATATGTAAAGGGAAATAATAATGTGGTAGTAGATGTCTTAGCTAGAAGACCCATTATTTCTCTAATGGATGTTGTAGAAGACTGGAAAGCTACACTAGAAATAGAATATTTCAAGAATAAGTTGCTTATGAACTTTTTAATGGGACTAACCATGATTATAGGTATAAGATATTGGAAGGAATTATCCACAAAAAATAAATAATATATTTGGTCCCTGCTTCGAGATTGAAGTAAAAAGTTTTGAAGAATGCTCATGATTCCCCTTTAGCAAGCCACCCTGGTTTCTTCAAAAACATATAGAAGGTTGAAATATTATCTTACAAGGGGTTCAAGAATTATGTTATGAAATATGTGAATGAGTGTCAAACATGTCAGAAAAATAAAGTAGAGCACAATCATCTAGGTGGTCTCTTGCATCCCTTGCCTATACCAAAGCAAAAATGGGAAATCATGTCCATGTATTTCATCACTGGTTTACCCAAATTACTTGGTAAGGATTGCATAGTTGTAGTAGTTTATATACTCACTCAATTTTCCCATTTCTTTGCTATTACTACATCCTTCATTGTTGCACAAGTGGTTGATCTACTCTTTAGAGAAGTTTTCGGATTGCATGGGATTCCTAAGAGCATTGTTAGTGATAGAGATAGTATATTTTTTAGTGCATTTTAGCAAGAACTCTTCAAGATGGTGGGAAAAAACTTGACTCTTAGCATAAGATATCATTTACAAACTGATGGACAAACAGAGAGGGTGAATCAATGGTTGGAACGTTACTTGAGCAACTATGTTAGTGAGAAGCAAAAAGCATGGCTCAAATGGTTGCACTTGGCTGAGTTTTGTTATAACACTACTTTTCATATGTCCATTGGAATGTCTCCTTTCAAATGAATTTATGGTTATGATGCATCCACGTTTACTTACCACATCTTTGGTGATAGTAGATATCCAAAAGATAAGGATTGGATTGAAGAAAGTCAAGATATTTTGAAGGTTTTGAAAGATAACTTACAGGTTTCCAGAAACCAACAAAAAAATATGCAAATCACCATAGAGTGGAGAGAAATTTCCAAGTGAATGGCTTGGTTTACTTGAGTTTTCATCCCTAAAAACAAACCTCCTTAAAAGGAAAAGGTTCAAGAAAACTCAAAACTGTTTATGGTCCCTACAAGGTGGTTCAAAAAGTTGGAGAAGTGGCAAATGAATTGGAATTTCCATAAGGAAGTAAAATCCATAATGTATTTCATGTTTCTTGTCTTAAAAAGGTGATAGGGAAGCATATTTAAGTTTCAAAAACATTACCTCCCTTGTATAACAAAGGACAACACATACTTCGTTCCAGAAAGAATAGTGAAGACAAGGGAAAGAAAGCTAAGAGGCAGAACTATAAAGGAATGCTTGGTGCAATGGAAGGATTTTCCTGGTGAGGAAGCCACTTGGGAAGATGAAAAAAATTTGCAGCATCCAAAATTGGAATTGATTGAGGACAAGAAATCTTGTTTGTGGAGGACTATCATGTCCCCAGCCAAATAAGACTACTTGCAAACAATGTTTCACCAACCTACTAGTTCCCTAGGTTGAGATTGAGGCACAAAATTTTGTAATAAAGGATATATGAGACCCAAAAGGACCTTAGTTTACCATATTCATGTTAAATTGGGTCACATAAAATATCATAATAAAATGAATTCTAATAAATAAAGGAGAGCAACTCCCATGGAAGAGGAAGAGATTAAAATACAATGTTTGAAACTTGGAAGGATATTCCATGCACTCTATGACAACAAATGATGGAAGATTCTATGACAAATATGACAAATTCAGAATTGATTGCAAACCCCTAGAAAATATGACATGGTAGGGATAAAAATATCCACCAAGAGGGAGCATTTGGGAATTAGAGGCAGCCATTCAAATTGGGGAAAATATTGGAGCATGAAGGGGAAGAAAAGTGTCATAGGAGTTACTAAACCACTAAGGAGGGAAATTCAACCTTAGGATGCCTAAAGGAATCCTAAGGGGGGGAATTCAACCTTAGGATTCCTAAATAAGTTAATAAAATAATTCCTTGAGGAAGGAGAACATATTTTGATCATTTTTTAGTTGTCATTTGGCATTTTGGAGAGATTTTGCTTGTCCAATGCACGGTCGGTGTTCACTCTCCTTAATTATGAACCAATTTAGAGGGATTTGGATTCCTTTCTAATTTAGTTGATAGAGAGGCCAGTAATACCTCTCATTGAATCTGAATCAATATTTTTTAGTTGTAGGTTTAAGTTTCATGCAGTTCGAGTTCTCACCTATCTCCCTATTCTCTCATTCCTTCTTCACCATTCCCCACACTCTCATTGATGGCGCACTTCTTTGGGTGGTGATTCCACTTGGATGAGTCTATTTGATTCCAAATATTGGGTATATGATGTATGGCTCTGTAATCTTATTTTTCATGTACTCTACAACTCAAAATCTAAGTAATCCGTATGTGAAAAGTTTACAATTCCATGCTATTAAACCATTAGTTTTCATGTATTTGACCTCTATATTGAAAGAGTTGTATACCAGATTTGTATGAAGTAATTTATATAATGTTTGATGCTGTTGGGACAGAATTTTTTTCTCTATATATTTTCTCTATATGTCATGTATTGATATGAAACATTAACTCTATTTTTCATATGTCAAAATAGAGCTAGTTATGCAATTTTCCTTTAAGCAATTTTCCTGAAAACGATCATATGAATGTTGCACATTATAATAAGTTTACATAGATAATAACCATTTATAATGATATCCATTTATGTTTTATATTGATCCCCATATTCTCTTAACAAATTTTTGAGTTTTGTACTTGAGTTGGGAAGCCAACTTGGCCTGCACCCTAGGAGGGAATTTGACCACAATTTCCTAGGAAATTTGCACTATCTATAATTGGCCCCAAACCAAGTTCTAGAAGCCTAAAGTATGATAAAAATTATTTATATTTCATATTAGGATGTACTAAGACTCACCAAACCATTTCATTTCAGATTCTGGACCATTTGGAGTCAGTTGGAACCCCCATAATCATGACTAGTTAAGCTCGAATTTGCCCAAAATGTGCTTTTCTCCAAAAAAATTCAAGTAGGGTTGTTACAGTGGTATAATAGAATAGTATTCAATCCTGTTGAATTTATCTATTTATGTTTCCTAAATATCATCCCCCTATATTAGAGACTGAAACTTAAGATAATGTTAGCAGAGAAGAAGAAGGTGAAGAAGTCAATTCTGCCTTAGTGGTGATTAAGGCTAAACTAGGAGTAGAAGCTATGGATGATAAAGAAGAATAATTTAAGTCACTCTTGAATCCATATTTTTATGATATGAGAAAGAATCTTATGTAAGGGTTAAAATTGATGGCTACCCATCTTAGGAGTAATTTGGAATTAGGAAGTAGTAGTAGTTCACATCATGAAGAGAAAAAGACCTATGGGGAAATTATTTTTCTCGAAGACAAGACGTCACATTAGACCCCATGAATTCAAGAATAGGACCATCCCTACCACTCATAAGTTTTTAGAGTCTAATATTAACCTTGAAACCCCTTATTCCATGAAGGAAGTAGTAGATGAGTGGCAGCAACTAAGTGAATATTGTAGGAAAACCATGCCTTTCGACCAGCTCTTCAAGGTCTCTAGCAAACTCAACTATGAAGGAAATGGAGATAAGATACCTTTTCTAAATTAAGAATTGAAGTATGCCATAGCCAAGGTAACTATTCCTTCGTTTGATGTCTCTTCTAAAATGTATGTTAGTGCTTTGATACAAAAACTAGATGTTTATTTCTAGGTTAATCCTCTATGGTTGAAGAGGATGCATTGAAAATGGCCATTCTACATGTTGAGGGTGAAACCAATTATTGCTGGAACCATTGTATTAATACCTTGTTACATGATCATATTTCATCCTGTGAATATTTTTCCAAATCATTAGTGGAGATATTCCATAGGAAAGACCCTAAACTTCCTTTCAAACAATTGGCAGAGTTGAAGCAAACTTAGACTCCTTAAGCTTATATGTTGGAATTTCAAAAGATCTCCATGACGGTTTATGATATCTATATGTCTTGGTTGGTTCTAATATACACTAAGGGATTGGAAGAACTTTTGAGAGGGATGGTGAAATCCCACAATCCAACTACAATAAAAGGATTCCATAAATTTGACAAGATATTTGCAGAATGTGTTTCCAAGGACTTTAATATCCCCCTAATCCTAATTTTCCTTCCATATTCAAAGAAGGGAGGAAACCCTGGTAAAAGTAATATTTTGTTAAGAATAATAAGGAGGGATCAAACAAATAAGAACTCAAGAGGAAGGCACCATGCTTCACATGTCAACAGCCTTAGGTTCCTGGCCATAGGTGTGCTAAGGGGAAGGAGCAGTACATTGAAGTGATCTTTGAAGATGATGAGGAGAATTCGAAGGAAGAAGTGCAACTTGTATCCCAATAAGATGGGTATCATATAGTAGAAGAAGAGCATCCTTTTCCTGAAAAAGGAAAAAATGCATTACTTTCAGGTGTGCCTAGATTTCACACCCTTAGACTCAAAGGTAATATACAAATCCAAAAGGTTACATTTCTAGTTGATGGAGAAGCCACTCATAAATTCATAGATCTAGGGTTGGTGGAAAGGATAAATATACATGCTGAAATTTGTTATGCCTTCACAGTCATCATTCTAGGTAACAATTCTCTGATTTGTACCAAATAGAGTCCAAAGCTTCAAGTTACTATAGGAAATCACACTATTACTAATAATTTCTATGTAGTGGATTTGGTTGATAAAATTGTGGTTTTGGGATTCCAATGGTTGTATTCTATAGGGGATAATACAATGAACTATCAAGTCCTTGAAATGAGGTTCAAAAATGTGGTAGGGAAATGCATCCTATTGAGGGGAATGCACACTTACCCTCACCAAGTGGTGTCTTCTCACAATATGAGGTCTACCTTGAGACATGGGTACATTTAATGGGTTTTTTAATGTTTTATCACATCTCCCAGGCCTCACTTGAAGGTTTCCAAACATCCAAATTAAATAAAACATTTTTTCGATAAGTATGAGAGGTTTTTTCGACACCTTCCTCCAGGAAGGCCACCTGACAGAGGGGTGGAGAATACCATTGAATTAGAGATAGGGACTCAACCTATAAAAATGAAGCCTTATAAACACCACAAAAGGATTATAGATTAGATTGATGAGGCCATTAAAGAACTATTGGAATTGGGTCTCATAAGACTTAGCACAATCCCTAATGCTTCTTCAATTGTCATAGTGAAGAAAAAGGATTGAACCTTTTGAACGTGCATTTAATTTAGATCCTTGAAAAAGAATATATTGATGAATAAATATCCCATCCCAAGAATTAATTAACCCATGGATGATCTCCAAGGATCCAAGTTCTTCTCAAAGATTGACCTTGGATCTTGTTTCAAAATCGAATTAGACAGGAGGACATACTAAAGACTATTTTCAAATGTCACTATGGTCACTTTAGGTTCCTTTCCATGCCTTTTGGATTGACAAATGCTCCTACCACATTTCAATCATGCATGGAAAATATATTCCACAAGCAATTTCATAAGTTTGTACTAGTTTTATTTGATGATAATATTATTTACAGTAAAACATGAAAGGAACACGTACATCATCTAGAAGTTGTCTTGAAAATTATGCATGATAAATCTTGTCTTCTAAGTTGTCAAAATGTGATTTTGGTTTGAAAAAACAACACGTCATTGGTCAAGATGATGTGAATATGGATATAGAGAAAATAAAAGCCATTATTGAAGGGCCACGTTCTGAAAATATTATTGAATTGAGGGGATTCATTGGGCTTTGTAACTACTATAATAAATTTCTGATGAGGTTCTCCAAACTCTCACTGATTTGACAAAGAAATATGGTTTCCAATGGCATGAAGAGGCTGAAAAATATTTCCAAATAATGAAGGAGGTAATGAGTAATTGTCATATTCTTGCATTACCTGATTTTTATAAGCCATTAGTCTTGGTGTGTGATGCATCAGGGGAGGAAATTGGAGCAGTCCCAAAGTGATGAAAACACCCAATAGACTTGGAGAGTAGGAAGCTACAACTACATGAGAAGATTTAATCCATTTATGAAAAAAAAATGATAGCCATCATGCATGCTTTGATAAACTTCAGACAATACTTGGTGGGAAACAAGTTTGTGGTCAAGACTGACCATAATAGCTTAAGATACTTTCTCACTCAAAAGGATCTAAATGAAAGGAATAAAAAATAGGTGAGTAAGGTTCAATCATTTGATTTTGATAGTGAATGTGTAAAGGGAAAGAATAATGTGGTAGCAGATGCCTTATCTAGAAGACCAATATTTCTCTTATGGATGTTGCAGAAGACTGGAAAGCTATATTAGAAGTAGGATATGCCAAAAATAAGTTTGGTTGTGAAATTTTTGATGGGACTAACCATGGTGATAGGTTTAATATATTGGAAGGAATTATGTACTAAAAATATAGAATGTATTTGGTCCCTAGTTCGAGCTTGAAGCAAAACGTTTTGAAGAATGATCATGATTCTCCTTTAGCATACCACCCTAGTCTCTTCAAAACATATAGAAGGTTGAGAGAAAGATTATCTTAGAAGGGGTTGAAGAATGATGTTCTGAAATAGGTGAATGAGTGTCCAACATTTCAGCAAAAAGAAGTAGAGCACAATCATCCAGCTGGTCTCTTGCATCCCTTTCCTATACCAGAAAAAAATAAATAAATAAATAAATAAATAAAAAAAATGGGAAATCGTTTTCATGGATTTCATCACCGGTTGACCCAAATTATTGAGTAAGGATTTAATATCTGTAGTAGTGGATAAACTTATTTAGTTTTATCATTTATTTTCCATTACTACATCTTTCACTACTACACAAGTGGTTAAGCTATTATTTAGAGACGTTTTCATATTGCATGGGCTTCCCAAGAGCATTGTTAGTGATATAGATCACATATATTTTAGTGCATTTCGACAAGAACTCTTCAAGATGGTGGGAACAAACTTTACTCCTAAAACAAAATATCATCCACAAACTAATGGCCAAATAGATAGGGTGAATCAATGGTTGGAAGGTTACTTGAGGAATTATGTTAGTGGGAAACAAAAAGCATGGGATAAATGGTTGCACTTGGGTGAGTTTTGTTATAATCCTAATTTTCATATGTCCATTGGTGTTATACCAAAATCATGTCACCATCATGTGATAATACTCTTAACATACCTACTTGCCCTGAATCCCAGCACTTGGAGTGGAAACTCATACCATTTTGTCAATCTTTCACAAAAAATGCTCAGCACCGCGCTTTCCCCTTTTCCTAAGAGCGGTACCTTGCTCACACCACCTATCCCTTGTTGTCCACAAGTGGTGCCACCGCTTATGGCCCTTATTCCATAAGAATTTCTTACCAGAATCACTATGTCATTGAAGGAGAAATGCGGTACCCTGGGTAAAAAGGGAAAAAGAGAAGTTTCTTGAGGCTTCTAAATGATGAGCCTCGTGTCCTCCCTTATCCCTATCATTGTGGTTTNTCCCTCATCCTAGGATCTTAGAGGCCACCTCATCCACTAATCTCTCAACCATCCCTATCCATTGAGCCTTATAAATACAAGCTCATATCCATGGTTGAGAGGGAGGGAACTCTTAAGGTATTGTTATGCTGTTGGATTGATTACTTGGCCCAAGCCATTGAAGAGCATAGAGAGCAAAAGTCAGAGCTTATGGGGATGAGGGTGCTTGGTTTCATGGAGATGCATGTCAACAGTAAGGCTTAACTGGTTGTAAACTTCTCCATTTTATCTTAATGCAAAGTTGATTTATGTCCCACATTATTATTGTTGTTTGATTTCACATGTATGTTGTTAGATTCCTTAGTCACTAACATGGATCAGTAGATTGTATTCTGGCAGCTTTGATGTGTTTGCGTGTTTAATCTGATTGCAAGTACACAGGGTTGCTATCGAAGCATCGCATTCCAGGTATCTACGGCATGCAAGGAGGGTCTTCAACCTTTGTCCTTCATTTGTTCTAGATCTGAACCATTCAGACCAGTGGAACACCTTACTATCCGCGGAAGGTGAAATATTCATGCTTACAATTGGCATGTCTCCTTTCAAAGAACTTTATGGTTATGATTCGTCCACTTTTATTGACCACATCTTTGGTGATAGTAGAGCTCCAAAATATAAGGATTGGATTGAAGAATTTCAAGAGATTTTGATGTTGATGTAATTGTAACTTCGGAATGTATTCACTTTTATATCTTATGTATTATACCTTGATGTTTATTCCAGGAAGTGCCTATAATGTATTTGAGTCATTTCATGCCTCGATGTTCCGATCGGGAGTTTCTATAATGTAAACAAGTTATGTCAAGTAATTGTGGGTAACCCTCCTATTAGTAAAGTGTTAAAGTCCCCGCAGTTGTGGGGCCCTAGGGTTATTAAACTATCATAGAGAATTTGACCCTAGGTGAGTCATTGTAAGTCAAGGAAATAGTCCCCACGTCCATTGTGTTAAGGATAAGCCTCCTTCTTGGTTGGAGGAGGAAAAGTCCCCACAAGTTGTGGGGCACTAGGGTTATTAGACTCTCCTAGAGATGTCGACTCTAGTAAGTAATTGTTAAGTGAGGCCAACATGTTGGAGAGGACATTAAGTGAATGAAAGAATATAAATAGAGAGTGAGTCTCTCCATTTATCACACACACACTCACTCACTAGGGCACATGAGTGAGAGAGAAGAAGCTGGTATCAGAGCGAGAGACTACTACTGTCGGGAGATCATCTTTATGTTTTCAGGTTTTAATTTTGGTGTTGATTCTATCTCTGAGGAAGTTGTGAGGTTTTCTCCATTTATGGTTTCCCCAAGGAAAAAGACTGTGTTCATTGTCTCTTGTGTTTGATTGTTGTGGTTGTTATTCTCTTAGTTAATGATCCTAATATAATGCTAGCTTAATGTTAAAAATATAACATGGTATCAGAGCTAACTTGAAAAGAAGACATTATGAAACTGCAGAAGCTAGGGATTCTTACTTTTTGGGTCTCTCCCCACAATCCTTTAGCAAAAGTATGCTAGGCTGACTCTCCATTGAAGGGCTCATCTTTCTGTCAAAGAGAAATTCGAGTCTGAGCATTTTCAATTTCTGGTGCGGGAAGTTAAGGCTTCTTATAGAAGAAGAATTTTTTGAGTGAGCCTGGAATAGGATTTCTCTCCTCATCAAAATCAAATTTTAGAGACCTGGGTTGATATTTTTGGTTGGGTATAACTTCAGGAAAGTCAAACCCTAGTCTGACCTCGAGCCAAAAAAAACCCTAAAATACTAAAACTGAAAAGTTTTGGTAGATTAGCTATATCTCAGGATTGGAGAAGGCTCAGGATCTCAACCTTTCATAGGATGAAGCTAAAATCATGATTTACACTATGTCCAAAGTTCAGCCTCATATTCACTATATTTTGGGAGATATGATCCCTCCAAGTCAGGGTTCCAGCCTCTTCCAGGATTCATCCCTAAATAGGACACCTGGGGAGAATTGCTATATCTTGGATACAAAGGTCCAAATTAAATTTCTAAAGATGTTTTAGAAAGGGAATGGACTTTAATTTATGTGGCCCGAGTTTCATACCTTGAAGATGAAACAGTGACACATGGCAGTCCGTACAACTTTGTTGTTCTGAACAGTCCTGTAACAGATCACCTTGGGAAAATGATCATAAGTCCCAATTGGTAAAACTAATTTTGATGAAACCTATGGTGTTGAAACAAGTACAGGTGAGGCTACCTTAGTGCAAAGTTTCAAACATAGAGGAGTAGTAATTTTGTAGATGTCACAGAAACAGTATCAGGAATTTCTACAGAAGAAATTGGAAAACTAGGGCTTCCTATTCCGGGAGCTTCCCTCCACTGTTTTCAGAAAATGAGTACATTGGACAGCTCACCTTGAAGAGTTTTATCTTTTTATCCAATCAGATCTGAAAGATTCCAAGTTTTTAAAATTATGGTTTCTCTAACAAACCCTAGATCACCGAGCTCTAGAACCAGGACGGACACCTCAAATCGGTAAGATCTAATCTTTTGCTATTTTCATTTGAGGTTCTCATTTCAAAGTGATCTACCACATCAGATTGATGATAATCTTGCTGAAGTTGATAAATTCCAAGCATGGAATTATATTATCTCTCTAAAGAAAATGAATTGGACACCTACATAAGTAGATAGGTTCTAGTTCCAAAGGGAGATGAGGCTAAAAGCCTTACACCAGAAGAACTTGGTCAAGGCCAAGAAGATCATTGTTTGTTCAATCATGGATCACCTTGTACCACAACTGCCTTCCCTAAAGACACCGAAGATGTTTGATTCCTTGACCAAGGTATTTCAAGGGAAGAACATAATTCAAAATATGACCTTAAGAAACTAGTTGAAGAATGTGAAGATCCAGAATGCAGAGACCATACAGTCATACTTTACAAGGGTCTCTCAAATAAAAGAACAACTTGAAGCAGTAGAAGAAGAAGTGGAGAATGCAGAAGTTGTGATAACCACCTTGAATGGCCTCCCAAGATCATGGGATTCATTCATGTGAGGAATGTGTGCCATAAGGAAGTGATAACTTTTAGTAGACTCTGGGAAGAAGAAGAAGCTCGACTCATAATAAGAGAAGAGAAGATGGGAGCAACTGAAGATCAAGCTCTACCATCCAAAGAAGATACCTCAAGCGAAGAAGGAATATGAAGAACTCAATTCTTGAATAACCTCTTATCCATCTTAGAATTTGGATAAGAAATGATGAATGAAGAAGATGATGAAGCTGAAGGCTCAAGAAGGAGTCTACCCACGAAACAAATAAATATAAGTATTCAATTGTCATTTCATGATATTGTTTTATTATGCATTTGTTTATATTCAGTTGATGTATTATGCATGATAGAATGTTTTCATTAATGACAGTATACTACTAATATGCATGTAATGGGTAAGTATCTCATGGTTCTATACAACTCTCCATTGCTACTTATCTAGAATGAAACCTCTAAGCTGACATATTAGATTAGTGCACAATCTCAATCTTGTCCTGGTAGAGATGGAAGGCATCTAGAAAAGTTTCATGAGATATGGATGAATGTTGTATTGGCTAAAATAGTTGCATGATCATATATTTATGCATAATAATTTGCCATTATGAATATTCCTTATGAAATGTTTCTATCCATACAACAAATAAATATTTGACTTGTAGGAAAGATCGCGTACAATCCCCTATAAGCAAAGAAGGATGAGACTTGTTCCGAAGAACAAGTGACGACAGTTCAAGATGAAGAATAATATGATGAATGCAGCAAAATCATTGATGCAGAACCTTCCATCCATGAAGAAGTAACCAAGAAGAAAGGGAAGACTAGTTCAAGAAGAATGGTGTCTAGGATGCAGTATCAATACATGAAGAGAAGTTTGTAGTTCTATCATGCAGTAGATGGAAACATCATGGGATACAAGGCAAGATTTGTAGCATGAGGCATAGACTACGAAAAGACATTTGCAGCCACTAGAAATACACATGACAGGCAGAATCATGTGTGCAAATGAAAGAAGGCCTTGTACGAGCTCAGAAGACACCCATGGGATAACACATACATGAGGAGCTTGATGAAGATATGAACCTTTGCGACAAGGTTGAAGATGAAAGTCTATAGAGGATGACAAGCTCACAGATGGGTGTGAGAAGAAATTTTGAAAAAGTTCAAGATAGATGATCTTGGTATCCAATGATCCTAGATGGATACATAGAATATTAGTAGTAGAGGAAGCTACTTGTCACTCTGGTACAGAATGTTTTAGTGCAAAGAGTACGAAAGACAGAGGGAGTATGATGCTTCAGAGGGAGTGACTGTAGAAGATCCTGAAGTTCAACATGGTATGACAATATGGATATATTACTGATGACTCTAGGCTTTACTGAGAGTAAAGAGGATTCCAACCTTTGCTTCAAGGTTGAAGGAAGAATACCAGTGATGCTCTTGTTATGTGTCAATGCACTATTTTCTAGGCATGGAGGTGTGGCAGAATGAAGATGGAATCTTCATCAGATAAGGGAAGTATGCAGTAGAGATCCTAAAGAGGTTCAAGATGATGGACTACAAGCCCATGACCACACCTATGGCATCAAACCTAAAGCTATTGAGTGATGCTTCATCAGAAGCAGTTGATGCTACGATGTATTGTCAGATGATTGGGTCCTTGATGTACCTGATGAACACGAGACGAGATATTTGCTTTGCTATGAACACCTTGAGCCAGTTCCTGACAGATCTGAATAGGTTCACTTGATTGCTGCAAAGCATATTCTGAGGTACCTGAGGGGTATAGTTGATTATGGGCTCAAGTATGAGGCGAGTCAGAAGATTAACCTATAGGGTTATGTTGATTTAGATTGGGAAAGAAGTGTCATTGATAGGAAGAGCACTTCAGGGTGTTGCTTCAGTATGGGATCAGGTGTGATCTCTTAGTTTAGCAGGAAGCAGTCCTGTGTGGCACTGAGTACAGCTGAAGTAGAGTATGGCGTAGCTTGTTCAGCTAGTTGTGAGGCAATATGACTAGAAGCTACTGTCTGATTTATTTGACCTCCATTTGGATGCTACTTATATATATTGTGACAACCAGAGTTGTGTGAAGTTGTCATAGAACCCGGTGTTCCATGACAAGTCGAAGCATATCGAGATAAAATATCACTATATCAGGGATATGGTGTAGAGAGGAGCAGTGAAGCTCCAGTATGTTGCAACGAACGAACAAATAGCTGATGTGTTGAAAAATCCATTGGCCAGAGTGAAGTTTGAATACTTCAGGGATAAGCTTGGTGTTCTCTAGATTGAGGTTCCCTCCAAAGGGAAGTGATGAGTCTATGAGCCATTCTAACATGGTGAGAGGATTAGGTTCCTTCCATGGTCAGATGTAAGGGATGAGCCATTCTGTCATGGTGAGAGGATTAGGTTCCTTCCATGGTCAGGTGTAAGGGCTGAGCCATTCTATCATGGTGAGAGGATTGGTTCCTTCCATGTCAGATATGAGTGCTGAGCCATTCTGATATGACTGTAGGATTGGTTCCTACATTATCAGATATAAGGGTTGTTTCCATTCTCTAAATGGAGGTACCTAGTGAGTTATGAGGAAAGCTCATTCTAGGACTGAGGGCCATTCTGATATGACTGTGGGATGTGTTCTCACATGATCATATATGAGTGCATGGCCATTCTGATGTGATTGAGGGATGTGTTCCCACTTTATCAAATATAAGGGTTGTTTCCATTCTTTGAATGGAGGCACCTGGTCAGTTACCAGGAAAGATCAGTCTAGGACTGAGGTCCATTCTGATATGACTATGGGATGTGTTCTCACATGATCAGGTATGAGTGCATGGCCATTCTGATGTTCTTAAGGGATGTGTTCCCACTTGATCAGATATAAGGGCTGATTCCATTCTCTAGGAGAATGGAGGCACCTGGTCAGTTACCAGGAATCCTCAGTCTGGGATTGAGAGCCTTTCCACATATGATAGTAGGTGTGTCCTATCATGCTGGTGGATGTAAGTGTTGTTCCTTTTCACAGATGGTAGTAGGTGTGTCCTACTATGCTGGTGATTGTAAGTGATGTTCCTTTCCATAGATGGTAGTAGGTGTGTCCTACCATGTTGGTGGATGTAAGTGCTGAGAATTTCCACAGATGATAGTAGGTGTGTCTTATCATGCTTGTGGTTGTGAGTGTTGTGCCTTTTCATAGATGATAGTAGGTGTTTCCTATCATGTTGGTGAATGTAAGTGTTGGGCATTTCTGACAGGGTTGTGGGATGTGTTCTCGTATGGTCAGATGTGAGTGTTGGGCATTCCTTTATAACATGTTGTTGGATGTGTTCCTCTCATGGTCAGATGTAAGTGCTGGGTGGGCCATTCTGACTTGAGCTCAGATATAAACATTGAAGAAGACCTACATGGAGGATAGGCCTACAACCAGCATGAAAAAGAGATGGCTCTGTAGAAATTCCTGTGATGAGAAGAATCATGAGATAACACCGATGATGATGATCCAGCAGTGATGATCCAGATCCAGTGATGATCCATATCCAGTGATGATGATCCAGATCCAGTGATGATGACCCAGATCTAGTGATGATCTAGATCCAGTGATGATGATCTCTATCGAGTGATGATCTAGATCCAGTGATGATGATCCAGATCCAGATGAAGATTATGAGAACTCAATGATTATCCATATGATACAAAGAAGAAGACTTGTGCTGATAAATTGTGTCGAGAGAATACCTTCCTAGTTAAGAGGGAGTGTTGATGTAATTGTAACTTCAGAATGTATTCACTTGTATAACTTATGTATTGTGCCCCGATGTTTATTCAGGAAGTGTCTGTAATGTATTTGAGTCATGTCAAGCCCCGATGTTCCGATCGGGAGTTTCTATAATGTAAACAAGTCATGTCAATTCATTGTGGGTAACCCTCATATTGGTCAAGGGTTAAAGTCCCCGCAATTGTGGGGCCCTGGGGTTATTAGACTATCCTAGAGAAGTTGACCCTAGGTGAGTAATTGTAAGTCAAGGCAATAGTCCCCACCATTTTGTTAAGGATTGTTATACACCTGAATGGCACCTCTCCGTCCGAGTGTTGACATCCCTCAAGTTGGCACACAAAAGGACACTTATGGGTGAATCCATGGACCTGGGTAACACTTTTTGGCAAGCACATTTTTCCAAAATCAAAAAAACGTACCTCGGTCGAGGGCTTGTTAAGCCCTCGACCGAGGTTTTTTGAAGCCCTCGACCGAGGTTCGTTTCAGCCCTCGGTCGAGGTATTTACTAACCCTCGGTCGAGGTATCAAAACCTCTACCGAGGGTTAGTAAATACCTCGACCGAGGTATTGACCTCAGTCGAGGTATATACCTCGGTCGAGGTACCTTCTCAAAAAAAAATATAAATAGGGGCCGCGCGGGCCCCAAACGTCATTTTCAATCACTCGACCGAGAGACGTAGCTCGACCGAGGGATAGAAATCGACCAAGGGACAGCGACAATCTACCAAAAGCAACCCCACCTCTTCAAAATGTCGGAGCCAAGAGGTAACCATTTAAATTGTTTTTCTCAATTTAAATGGAATTTAAATTTTTTTTTTATAAATTTATAAAATTTTGTAAATG